>CM049850.1:4953828-5426328 GCA_027422415.1 Schizothorax lantsangensis | reverse complement strand
TGGTTTCAGTAACCGCAGTAGTGTTGATGCAGCCGTGTCAGGGAGACACTGTGTGTTTCTATGTGAAAACAAAAGCACTTTATTTGGCTTCTGAAAGTAGATGCATTTAGAATCATTAAGATTACTTACAACAGAACAGCAACGCATTTTATGGGATGACCGTTTCGTGAACCTAGGAGAGGAGGTAATTCTGACTTTGATATGACAATCTGGCACTTCTGAATCAGCGGCTGTATGTTTTGTTATTAGTTTAAGTATTTGCTATTGACTGTTCAAATACAGAGTTTTGCGCGTCGTGGGGCGCAGCGCAGTGTCGTGAGTGAGTGTGTGTGTGTGAATCACAACCGCGGCTTGTGTGCAAACACATACGAGCATCATCACTGTGTCTGTCACGCGACTCTGTTCCCCTCTCGGGCTTGAACTGATGGTAAAGCTAAGGACATTATTAACCGTCTTTATTTTGAAAGCTAAAGCTCGCGATTATGGAAAGGGGCGTTACATTTTCGAGTGCTGGTGGTGTTCGGCCAATCACAATGCACTGTGCCAGTTGGCCAATCAGAGCAGACTGCGCTTGTCGGAAGGAGGGACTTTGTAGAAAACGAAGCATTTAAGGCGGGGCATAGAGGACCTACAATAATGTACAGTATTTGAAAAATAATGTGTTTTTTGAACATTAAAGCATGTCAACATATTCTGTTACACCAAATACACTAAATAATGATCTTTAAAAAAGCATCATATGACCCCTTTAATATTAACCATGAATGTGTGCTTTTCGTCTATGTGAACAAACTGTGAGAAAAAAATGTCATAATTGCAAGATGTAACTCAAAAAAAAAAAAGAAAGTCAGAATTGTGAGTAAGTCAGAATAGTGGGATGAAATGTCAAGCAGATCCATAGTAGTTTTCATGTCTTTGCTCTATTGCTATAGCTTGACATCATTGTTATATGTTCTCATTGGCTGGTTCTGCATTCAGATGATTTTATGAATTTTATTTTCACAATTTCTGAAATCTCACCCAAGCAGAACAATGTGCAACAATCTACTGTTGCCAGATATTGATTTCCAAAACTCACCTGAATGCAGTTGATGTCAAACTAGCTCAACTACTGTAAATCAAATTAAGAAAAAGAAAATGTTACATTTTCATGTTTTTTGTATTCACCCACTTTTCTTTTTTTTTGACACACACAGTACACATCTGGCAACATGAGATAAAGACGTAGCTACAATAACAGTTACAAAGATGAATAAAATCAGGAAATTAATCTCCAAATAAGAAGATCTTACTGCATACTCGGTTGAAATAGTACTACCCAGAAGGCTTTGCTGTGCCCGCTCTCTGCCAGGCCTCAGGCTGGCACCAGCCTGCTAGTATTTTAGGGAATCCCCTGCTTTGAGCGGGTGGCTGAACTACTTTGGGAGTCATAATAACAGGGATGATTTTCTCCCATGATGCAGTCCAGCTGTCTGGGTGCGTTTCATTTCACCACAGACACACTGAGGAGCAGATGCATCAGAAGACCAGCTTTAGTTTCACACAAACCCACACACAAAGCTAACAGCAGATGCAGAAGCAAGGTATCCACCCTTAATGGTTTTGTTTAGTCATCCCAGGATATGGCATAAGCACTTTAACACACAGTATGTCAGCTTTAAAAACTAAAACTACTGCTGATCAAGAGCAAAACCATTTTACCCATATTTTGTCCTCCAGCATAAAGTATTAAACCTATATGTGCAAAGATGCTTACACACTAGAGAAAGCTCTGACAGCATTTTATGAATATGTATTTTGAGGATGTGGAAAGAGCAATTTCAGTTTTAAACCAGGCAGGAATGGGGGGGGGGGCATCTGTAGACCAGAATACAGACATTGAGCTCATGGTGCACAGGTAAAATAGTTTTTTTCCTTCAATTTATCTATACTTTTTTTTATTTATGTATATCTATAATGTAGATTATAGATATACGGGGGCAGTCGTGGCCTAATGGATAGCGAGTCGGACTTGTAAGCGGAAGGTTGTGGGTTCGAATCTCAGGTCCGGCAGGTGTCCACGACTGAGGTGTCCTTGAGCAAGGCACCGAACCCCCAACTGCTCCCCGGGCGCTGTAACATGGCTGCCCACTGCTCCGGGTGAATATGTGTTCACTTGATGTGTTCAGTTAAATGCAGAGAATACATTTCACTACTGGTTATATACTCTCTATGTAATTGTGTATGTGACAAATAAAAATAATCTCTTATGATAATCTCTTAATCTCTTATATATATATATATATATATTTTTTTTTTTTTTTTTTTTTTTTCTGTCATGACAACTCTCAGAGCTATTTGCATGGTAATGTACATGACAATGTTAATGTGTTTGGTCTTGGCAGAATAGATCAGCTACAATGCTATTGGTGCTGTGGCAGAGCAAGTACTGAGACTTGCTACTGCAATACATCCACAAAATGCTGCTGTGAGCATGTAAGAAATACTGCTGCTGAATGTGTAACATATATGAATAACCCCCCACAAAGCAGGAGACACAGAAATGAACAATACAAGCCAATATGTGCATGTTGTTGAGTATAAGGGTATAACTGCATCAGCACACATACATGTGCCCACACACATGAATATTAACAGACAGGAATAGAGCAGGACACCCCCCACAAAGCAGATCTATCGCCAAGACATGTGTACTGCTGCTGCTCTGAAGAGCCATGTGAACCGCATGTATTACTATCTATGTGAGCCTAGGCTACCACGCCGACCGGCTTAACACTAGTGACCTATGGCTATGTGCTACCACGCTTAACTCTACTCAGATGCGCACTATGTGTAATGTTCACAAGTGTTAACAAGAATATCCATTGCAATCCGATAGATAAGACCCCAGCACCCACCTGAGCAAATATCATAAATTAGTCTTTTGATACCTGTCATTAATATAACAATATTCTCTAATCGTATAGAGCCAGATTACGCCGCTGAATATAGCGAACCCCGGTTGAAAACATACACGAGAATGCTTATTTCATTTAACCTGTTTTCATGTCCGTTACTGTTTTCATGCTCTTGACTGTTTTTGCTCCAGTTGTATAACACAGATGCAAAAATGCTGCTGCTAATATACTTAATATTTGCTCCTGCAACATGACTCTTAGTTTAAACTTGTTTGTGGATGCTCATTTTTTAATTCAATTAGACAGACTACGCAAGAATATACACAGCGATATGGATTAAAAGAGCATTCACTTATCTTAGATGTTGATTTCAGGTGTTTCTGAAGTGCGCTGCAACTGCTACCACAAGCATTAGCCAAATATTTGAATGCTGAGCAGCAAACTTATTGGCTACTGATACAGGAGAGAACCAATCAGCTGTGATGTGATAATGATGCCATACTGAATTAGATCTATTGGACTGTGCCATCTAGAGTTTCATGCCAGAACTTTGTGTGTGTGTATATATATATATATATATATATATGTTACCATCTAATTAAAAATTTATTTCAATGGATTCTGGGATTGTCTTCTCCATGAAAAATTCTTTGAAAGTTGGGCCTGTAAGAAAACAACTCTCAACCTCCCACAACATGAGTTTTATCTGACGGACAATCAAATGGGCAAAAAAAATCCCTTTACTGTGAAGAACTCAAATCTAGAGAACAAACATGTTCCGTAAAATGTCAAAATTGAGTTTGTCATTGTTTTGCATCAGTCAGACTTTTGCCTGTTTTTGGCTTAAAATAACAGAATGTAAAACCACTTGTTTGATTGATTATCTTCAGTTTCTAACCTTTCAGATGTCATCAGTGTTCTCTCTGTTTTGTCCTCAGATCAATAATAAGGTGTGTGGGAGTCTATCTGTACCTCGTGAAGTGGTTCAGGACGCACAGAAGGTTCAGGAACTGGTGCTGAAAAGCCCTTTGGGTGCCCGTCTGCTCTCGGAGCGTATCATTAAGAAGGCCATCCTCTCGCCCAGAACGGCCCTCATCAACTTCCTGGTGGACGAATGACATGATGTGCCTTATAGGAGTTCTGATTTCAGAACGGACCGTACGTGAAAAAGACTCTGATATCCACAGAGCCATGTCAGGAAAACAGCTGGTCGAGGATTTTTGAAAAGGAAACAAAAAAGGACATGGTGTATAGAGCAATTTGTTCTGTTTTACAAGATGTTCTTGTTGAGTTGCAATTGAAAATGGCTTCGCTCTTTGCTGCTAAATAAAGAGGATTTTAGGTGATTTTCAGTTTATGACCCAGCCCCACCTCTCTCAGCCCTCGTCACCTCAGACTTCAGGCCGGTCTGGTGTTAGTGTTTTGTAGTGAGCTATTTCTGAACACCCAGTTTTAGCCTGATATTACAACACCTCTGCTCTGACAGACCTGCACTGCCTGAAATGGAGACGTGGAGGTCATGCTGTGCTTTCAGACAACAGTGGGATTCCTGCTGGGTCTCATAACCAGCGTCTCACCCCGACCTCATCAAACACTCGTTTACTGGAGCTGACTCACTGTCCTGTATGGAGTCTTTAGTTTTTTAACATCCTGGCTGTGGTGTTAGAGCACGTCCACACTGAAGATTACACAATGTCAAACACTGTCAAGCAAATGATTTCAGTGGAGACGCTGCATCACAGGTAATCTGAGAAAAAAAATGGGTGTAGGATTTACTTTGACTAGCAATTTCAGAGTGAAAATGGTTTCAATGTCACAAATAAATCATAGATTGAATTAAATGTTACATTTTTAAGGAGAAAGACTGAAATATATTTATTTGATTTACAGTACAACTTTGAGATTTTTTTAGGGTGAGGTAGAAAACAATGTAAAAATTTACACTAAACCAAAATTTGAAAAATTGTTGATGCAACTCTGTGCATCTACGTATTAACCAATAAGAATTACTTTCAGCGTACTTATTTACACATATACACATTCCTATGCATCAATGATACCATTTCAGTCTTTCTACTTAAAAAATACTACTAATTCTACTAATTCAATGTTACTTGATGTTTATTTCTAAGTATTTGTAAGTATTATTTACTATCAACTTCTGAGTGAAAATAGTTTCAAAGTAATCCAACATAAAAAAAAAAATGTGTGTACACAATAGACATAATATATATGGTCAAATATGTATGATCAAAATAATCTATAGCAATAAAATGGAATCATACATTTTGGGTGAACTACCCTTTTAATTTTAAGTTAATGAGCCTGACATCTGAAACCATATTTCCATTTTTAGTGAATTGTCAGGTCACACCAATGTGAAACCATAGAACAATTATCTGAAGGTAATGAATAGATCTCTCTTTTATAAGATTACTGTTAGACAGCTTTAGGAATACCCACCATTCTCTTTGGAAATGAGAACGGAGAGACTTGAGTCATCACATTTCAACACCAGAGTAATTTGGCCCCATTTTCTCAGTCTCGGCAGCCCAACCCAATGACACAACACACACTGACACTGCGCTCGAGTTAGCGCCTCGCTAAATGGGTTTCCACTGTGTTGCTTTATGTGTTGAGTGTCTGACCTTCTCCAAATGCATCGGAGAATATGTTTCTCAGTACTTGAGTGAACAATAAGTTGGGAACTGGCATAAAGGACGCTTTCATGTTAAATGAAGTGTTATGCCTTTAGGGTATTGACGTCCTGGGACAGTCGCTGATAGTACCTCTGTTGTTTGGAAATGTTTTTAGCCCTGTTACTCAGTAACCACATATAATTCAGTCTGAAATCGATCCCCCATACTGTCCCTTATGGCCTTATATAAGTGACTCACTAATAAAACACTGTAGAATAATTTCCCAGAAGTCCCACATTCCTCAAATGTGCTGATTTTAAAAGGAGGAAGGGATTTTTTTTGTCCCAGATGACATGTGACTTGATATTTTTAGAGTATTCATTTCCTGTGTATTGTGTCTTTTCGTATTGTGTTGCTGCATTCACATTAGTGGTCTGTTATATTCTTCTAGTTTCATTTATTAGTTGTGTTTGCTAAAGCAAGCAGCACTATTACTATTTTGAATACTTAAGTTTAAAGAGATGGTTCACCCAAAAATGAAAATTCTGTCATTTACTCACCCTCATGTCATTCCAAACCTGTAAGACTTTCTTTGCTCTGTGGAAATATGAAACAAGATCTTTTGAGAAATGTCTCGGTACAATGGAAGTCAGTGGTAAGCAAAATGTTTGGTTACCAAGAATCTGAACAAATCCTTATCCCTAAGTATTAAACTTTGGCACAACTATTCGTACAGTTTCTTCAAATCGTGTGACTTGTTAAAGGGAGGTGTGCTATTGTTTTTCTAAAGAACCAGATTATTGATTATTACTTGGCAAACCAAAATCACCCAGACTTAAAGGTGCGGGGTCCTAAAAACATGTACTATTGACAATCTGGGATTGAAAATCTAACTTAAACTCATAAATAACATCTTTAAACATAATTTTATGTCAAATATTTAACATTCTGCAGTATTGGTAAATGATTAAATAATAAAGTATTATAACTGATCATGCAAATTGTCAGCTTTTCTTGCTTTGATTGAAGCACAAAATACTTTTTGCATGATGTTAAACATGATCATCAGAAAATTCTAAACTTCATATACATGTTTAAAATCAACTTTTCACTCAAATTTATACTGATACCATAACAGCTCTCAGACGGTTATAGCCAACTGTTTGTCAATACTGGTCTACAATAATGCATAACCATTGTCAGCAGCTCTACAGTGGCCCCAAAAAGTATCTGGACACATTTGGTGACACTTATGAATGTCTGAATGTTGTTGCAGTTACAAAATATCTAAACAAGTGGAATGTTGTTTCAAGAAAGATAGCAAGAGAACACTGTTCAAGAAAAAACTTTTCTCAAAAAGCTGGGTTGATAAAACAAGTCTCAAAGTGAAGAGAAGTGTGAAACATTGGAACATGTTCATATGTGACGAACAACACATGTGAGCGTAACTGACTAAAAATCACTGTCACAGCAATGAAAAGTCATAAAATGAAGAAGTAGTTTTAAGAAAAAATCCTGCAGCATTTTAATCCTAATGACACTTGCTTTTATTTGTAGCGAATGCAAAACCAAGTGTCCACAGGTACGACTACATGTAATGTTACTGGACTTTGAGGTGTGTGCTTATAGGGGAAAGCATTTCTGTCCCTCTTCACACTGCAGATAATGTTGCTGTGTAGGAATGTTTGGCTTGTGGAGTTGTGTTATCCATCACTTCACTTTCCTCTTCACAACATCTTGGTTTGGTTTGGCTGCTGGAACTCTCTGAAATGTCTTCAGATGGGACCTGTAAGGCTGATCAGCATGATGCTGTGATCTCCATGTTAACCACCAAACACGTGTGTGTTGTGTGTTTTACATTGTGACGCAATTGAATATTATGCATCGAGTTACATAATGCTTTGAAAGATGACAGCTAAAGAGGAAAGATTGTCAGTGAATATCTTACATTTTGGTCTCTTCATCACACGGAGCTATTGAATGACTTCAAGTATTGGAATATAGCCTAGCTATGCATGTACTTTTACGGTGCTTTTTGTAATTTTTGAAGCATTGAAAAATTATGAAACATTAATTTTAGGGACTAAACATGAAAACAGTATAAATTCGCTAATTAAATTAAAACCTTTCATCTAGCCTATGCATTATTTTTTTCATCTATCCATTCATTCATAGCCTCAAATGAATGAATGATTCAGGCTCATTCTTTTATGATAACACTGGAGTTTTGCTCCAGTCCAACAGACCAAGTTGACTCCTCAAGTAACCGTCTCAAATTAAACGTTAGATGTCAAATTCACTATAATATATGAAATGAAGTGCTGGATTATTTACACATGTCTTGTGGTAAGCAAATTCTCCTCAGTGTAGGCTACTTTAATCATGTGAAATTACAACGCAACCGCACGACAGCAGAGAGGCTTTACACGTCTCTTTCAAGTACAAGCTCTCTAAACCGCTCAAAACATTCTCCAACCCCAAAAAGACCGATCTTGATTATTTAGCATGGGGATCCGTGTGAATAACCTGCACGCGGACACTGTTTTCCTCTTAGCGCGCTCGTGAACTGCACTGGTCGCGCGCTCTCTCGCCAGTGTCGCGCGCTTCTTCATTCACAGCGGGACTCGGCGGGACTCGCTCGGTTTCTCTCAGTGAGGAGAAGAGTTCACTAAAGGAGCCGTTTAAACTCTCTGTCGTCCACTGTGGCGTAGACTTCGTTAGATGTTAGAGTTTAGGTCGAGTTTCAGTCGATTTAAACGGAGAGCTGCCTCCGACAGTTACTAGAGTTCTGCTCGTGTACGTTTCTTTTCAGTCAGCTGTTAGATCGTTTCACAGTAGATTTCCCTTCTTTTTGTCGCTGTCTACAGTTAGTTTTATTCACAGGTTGAGAAAATGCCGAGAGCTTTTTCGTCAAAATAGCTTCCCCGTCACGCTTGGTCACTTATTTTCGCGGGTCGGTTATTTTAGTGGATTTAATCTGTGTCGTGTGATGTTTGCTGTGTGGAAACCTAAACTCTTCACTTGGCTTTTGCAGTTTTGACTGATCTTACTGGTGGCTTTTCACAGGTGAATGAGTTTGGACAGCTGTTCCCCATCAGTTTTCCATCTTCAGTGGTTTGACTAAATTTACCGCTGGAGATCCTCTGACAGAAGTCCTTAAACTTTCTTTCTGAGTGTTTCAGTTAGTGTTTCCAGTTGCAAACATGGATAAATACGACGATTTGGGACTTGAGGCGAGTAAATTCATCGAGGACTTGAACATGTATGAAGCATCGAAGGACGGCTTATTTCGCGTGAAGAGAGATGCAGGAAACAATCCGGATTTTGAAGAAACCAGAAAAGTTTTTGCCTCAAAGATGACTAAAATACACATGCATAAGCAGCAAGAGGAGATGGCAAGAAACAGTTTGGCAGCAAGGATCAATGGAAGTCATTCGAAAGTGTCAGATAACACATTTTACACCAAAGACAGACCACCCATCAATAGTTATAGGCAGGGAGGTGAAGCAGCAGCCAAACCACCCATCATGTCTGGACCAATGGTTGGCACTGCCAGTGCGACTCCATACATATCTTATGAAGGACAAAAGCACCATTCGGCCAGCTTACCTGATGGATCCAGCAACAGGGCTTATGACATTAAGGAGACTGGGAATGCTGTTAACCCAATACCAGTGCCAGCCCGATCTGCACCCTCTACCAGCCCCCCTGGCACATGGGCTTCAAGAAGCGTTTACCCATCTCAGACGCCATCATCTCCTTTCTCAAACAGTTCCTCCTCTTCTAGCTCACCTGGAGCGGGTCAGAATTATTCTCCAGTGTCTCAGGGATTCCCTCAAACAGGGAAGTCTCCCTCTCAGTCGCCCACAGGAACATACAGGGATGCATATCACCAGCCTCAACAGGTTAGCTCTAGTCAGCACTGCCAACCAATCTCTGCCCAGTGGCCTGCCAGTGGACCGACATATCAAAACGGGGGAGCTCATAATATTGGCACCCCCTCCCCTACCCAGGTGACCCAACCTTCATTGTCCCATGGAGGGAAGCAAGGTGAGCCATCCCAACCCAAGAGCCCTGCACCCGGTAACCCGACAGTGCCCGCTTCTACCCCTGTTGAGTCACCCCATAATGAGTCTTCCAGCCCTTCTCGGGGACTCAAGCTGCCGTGCCAGACCCTCCATATACAGACAGATCAGGGGCCATCTGCGGCTGAAATAAAATTAGAAGCTCTAACTGAACGCCTGGAAAAGGAGATGGACGCCCAGCCAAAGGCTGAGTACTTTGGTAAGCACAACGTGATCACTGCCAGTGTGTTTTTCTATTTATCTTTTTCACATCTGCAATTGTGTTTAGCAGCTTGCTGATTGAAAAACCCTCTGCCTGTTTCCACTTGACCTTCACTCTATATATGTGTGTGTGTGTGTGTGTCTGTGTGGTTCTTGCCACAATGAGCCATACATTCAATTGTATGTGAGTGTGCGAATGAATGATATAGATCCCTGTTACCAGTGCATTTCCAGGCTTTTTCCTTTCCAGAAGCTATTCCTGGACCTGCTGTTTTTCTAATCTGTTGTACATTTCTTCTATTTCATTACATTTCAGTTACATGCAAAGGCAGACTTCCTGTTACCTCTTCTTTTTTTTATCGAGTTAGACTGATCTGTGGGAGTATGTTCAAGCTAATGGAGATTTCTCACACTAAGAAAAGTTTCCTCCCTGTCGCATGTTGCCTGCAGTGTATGAAACTTCCCTAAGCCAACGTTGCCATCCCCATTATCATTCGCTCTGTGGGCAGTAGGCCTGCAAAACTAATCTATATTCATTCACTTTTGTCTCTACATAATACCTACCAATTTTCTCTGGCAGGCGATATCACAAAACCAAACACTCGAGGTATTTTATTATCTTTCATGCTCAGTGTTGAATTTAGTTTGTTTACTTTGGTTATTGACCTAAGACTAAAAGGATTTATGGTTAAAGTGCAGGTATATACTTATGGATCTCCGGAAGATAGGCATATTTTAAAGAGGTAGTTCACCCAAAAATTAATATTGTTGTTTACTCAGCCTCATGTCTTTACCGTGTGAGTTTCTTTCTTCTGTGGAACATAAAAGAGAATATTTTGAGAAATCTTTTGGAAGTCAATGGGATCAAAAGTTGTTTGGTTTCCAACATTCTTCAAAATAGAAAACGCAGAAGAAAAAGTCTTAGAGGTTTGGAATGACGTGAGAGTGAATAAATCATGACAGAATTTTCATTTTTGTGTGAACTATCCCTTTATCATGATGCAAAAAGAGTGAATTTCAGCCAGTGTCTTTATAGTTTTACTTTGGTCAATTTTCAGTTTTTTTGTTCTCAGAAAGTGATTTGTTTTTTGTTTGTTTCTTTGGAAAGCAATATTTTCAATATTTTCATATTTTGTCTGAACAATCAACACCAAGGTACACAAGTACAACCCATCCAATGGACTGTACTCTGATTATTCATAGCCTCTGCTTCAAATTAAATATGCCATCTTTCCTGAGTGAGGTCCATAAACAACTGTAACACCGTGACGCCTAAGTAGACTACTAAAATACGTAAAGAAAACGTGGGTGGCCTCTGTGTGAGAGTCACCACATGGCAAAAGGTCACGTAAGAACTAAGGAGCCGAATATCATTTGGAACCTATTAATGAGCCTATGTTCCTAAACTAGTTCAGTATGCCAACTTTAATGGCTAACAGAAGAAGCTGACAAGTGTTGACATCTAGTGTAGTCTCTGATGGTGCATTGAGCAAAGTTTTATTGTTTTCCTTGTCTTAATATTCATACTTGTATTAGTGTTGGGCGATATGGTCATTTTTCATATCATCATATCGCCAGCCTGTGAGATCACCGATACACGATATTATCATGCATGGGTGTGGGTGGGCAAGAGAGAGACTCTCTGTACTTGTCATAAGCTATTTCATAACTATTTGGTGATTTTAAACCGCGCGTGAGAGAGAGAGAGAGCCTGGAAGTACCAGTAACCGAAATAATATAGGCTACTTTCAAACATACTGAAAAACTAACATGTTAAATATAAAAATATTTAAAACAGCTAGTTCATATTCGTATACAGCAGTCATCGCTATTAGGACCGCGCGTCCTACTGTGACAAGTTTGCCGCGGAAGTTATCAGTCTAAAAATCAGTCAAGGTGAAAATCAAAAGTAGATTTATTTTAAAGAGCAGCAGTTTAACACTAAGTATTGGACATAAACGAACACGTTAAAGATAAAAGTATTTCCAGGTAAGTTCATATTTTTGGAGTAAAGTTAAATTAAACGGATACATCAGTCATACAGCGCTCCGGACCGTGCGCCCCATGACGAGCCCTGTTTTAGACTGATAGCTTATTAACTGCATATTTTTTATAATAACAGTGATGAAGAATAAGCATCAATGTTTTTTGTTAATGTGCTGTAAAGAAAACGAAATGCTGCCGGTGCAGTTTCGTCATGTTCATTCATAGCTCGAAGCTGTTCAAGAAGATGTCTAAAAGATGTCTCTTTTGCACGCTTGACATAGCCTAATTTGTAAATAAAGGTTATCACCCTGCAGTTCAATTTTGATGTGGGCTTAGTTTTAGAGTCCGTTTTTAAAACATTTCCAATGAGGAGGAGAAGCCTAATCCTCATTTGCGCGTGTGCGTGAAGTGAGGTGAAATAGCGGGGCAATTTGATAGCCCAATAATAATAGGCCGCCTAATAATAATAATAATAATAGTTTTATATATTAATAGGAGAATGAGCCTAATATCGTCTTGACTATCGACAAAGACATTTGCTATCGTCGATATCTCTGACTATCGTCGATACACGATACCATCGTCTATCGGCACAACCCTAACTTGTATAGTAGGGTGAAAAACATAGCAAAGGGAATCAGTTCATCCATAACTGAATGGATTATAGGTTTTACTGCCATATGGATAAAGTGCACTGAGATATCAGTGTAGAATAGTTCTCTGATATAAAGAGTGATGGTCTAGCAGTCCCTAGTTGCACTTGCTGTTTCCATTGAGCTCTTGTAAATCATTTAGTCTTGCTCAAGGAATTTCCTGCTGGAAAAGCACAGAGCCTTCGTAGAGTGTGTGAAGTATCTTTAGTATATGTTACTGTGATTGCAGAAGAGATACAGACATGCAATATAGACACAAACATTAGCATTCTTGTGCCTGAGCCTACATAGACACAAATAGTTTCCTCTAAGCATGTCTCCGGACATTTGTTGTTTACATGGACTGTATAATGTGATCACTAGGGAATAGCTGGTTTAAATTTAACTAAATGAAGCCGGGGAGCACATGGAGTATTTGCCGCGCAGCTCATATCCTCATGACCTTTGTACTGTACTTTGGCTTGACAGTCACTCTCTCTCTCTCTCCCTCTCTGATTCAGACTAGAACATAGATTGAGTGACAAATGCTGTCTTTGGCCTTGCATGAACTGAACAAATCAAGGATTTTTCGTAAACTGAGGAGTGGGTGAATAAAGTACATTGCTTTCATTGTCAACCCCACGCAGTATTCTTTTTTTTAAAGAGCTCTCAAAGCCTTGAAAACGTCAAATGTCATTCAGGCCATAGCAAGTATCTTTTGGACAATAGTAGGGCTGCAAAACGATTAAGTAAGGAATAATTGACGACGGGCCATTGAATTCTTAGAAAATAATGCATAACCGAGGTGTCGATGCGAAGTGGAGTGGCAGTTACACCTCGGGTGTGCATTATTTTCTAAGAATTCAACGGCCCGAAGTCAATTATTCCACTTATACCATGGTTACCACACCTCAAGACTTTGATCTGATGATATATTTCAAGGCATTTGAGCAGTTTTTCTACTTAAATCGCTATTGTGAGTAGGATTATTTCTTCTGCATCTCATCCAACACCTCCCTTGCTAATTCCAAAATGACATTTTAAACATAGTAACGGAGGCTTGAGCCATTGATAGCAGACTAATGCAGTCAATAACTAAGTTATGAGAGAGAGAGAGAGAAAGAGAGAGATTACCTCTGTGTGTCTCTCAATAGTGTTCGGCAGCAATGTCTCTAGTTATAGTGAAACTTTAAGTTAATTTTCTTCACGAACAGCACCATTGTTGTTACATCGCTTGTGAGAAGCCATGTAGTTTTTAAGTTGTTAAACTATATTACTGATAAAATTGTCAGAGTAGCGCTAACAACATTAGTGCGTATGTTAACGTGTGTGCAAACTGTGCGTCTGTGAGGGAGAGAGAGCAGGAGAGATGGAGTATGTGTGAGTGCTGTGTTCGAAATATCGATACGACGATGTATCGTCACAGAGATTTTTGACGATACGAGTATCAATACAGCTGGCCCTCTATCGATATTGTGGCACGTGTGCAGCAGTGTGGACCGCACTTTATTTTTAATACAAGAACACAGTTTAAAATGTTTAACAACAATGTTTAATCTGACCGCAGAGGAACACAATTGGGTTGCCTGATATAAAGAGACGCAATCCCCGAAATAGCGCTACCCACTTGCGCAATACGGATATATCTGCTAAGTGTGATACTTATTTTTGTCAACCTGGCAACCATGTGTACGCGCGCTCTCTCCACTGGATAAAAGCGCTTGCTTTCTGAAAACACCTGCTAGCTAGCAGTTTAGCGATCTCCACTTCAATATTCTATCTATCGACTAATTTATCGATTAATCGATTGATCTAAATGACTAATTTCCCACAAAAATCAACAATTTTACTTAAGAATATTTTATTAAACCAAATTAAATTCAAATTTCTATGAAATCCTTTTTTAAAGCAAAAGTAAAGTGCAACAGAGTTCAAGAAGCAAGTGTCCATCTCATCAGTCCAAATCACTGAAATCAGTTCAGTATTATAGTGTAAGAAAGACAACATATCCACGTGTTCTAGTCTAATAATAACATTATAATCAGTATTTTAAATAAAGGAGTATTTACCAGAAATATTATTTACCAGAATTTATTTAGGAGAAAAATGTAAATGTGCAGTATTTCTGAAAAAGAAAAAAGAAATAAAAAAAGAATTAATGGAACCATTAAAATGGAATCCAGAAAATAATGGAAAACAGAATTTGGTACAGATAAAATTGTAAAAATCAATTAATTAGACAGGCTTTTTGATTAATAAAATTTAATTTAACCATGAAAACAGAGTATAGAAAAATGAAAATGGAAAAAAATGAATTTGGAAATAAAACGGATTTCATAGGGCCCTATAATTATAATATTTGTTTTGTGGTAATAAAAATAGATGCAAGTGAACAAAAGCTTTTAAAATGACTTAAAATACATATATAATAGCAATGATGCAATAATAATTAGTTCAAATAAAGTATCAAAAGCAAGAAATCATATGGTTTTATTGAACAAAACTGTTAAAATACATAATGTATTATAAACAATAGAGCTAATGTACATTACGCATAACAACAAAGGCCTGCAGGGGGGGCGGCGGCCTGATTATTATTTTTAAACATTACTGTGCGATCTAATCCTTGTTTAATATTGACCAAGCACCATTTAATTCAAATGTCCACTTAATCTTTAATATTTGTCCATTTCTTTAGGACAGAAATGCTATAGCCACTGTAATTAAATGAATATGTGGACATCAAAACGTGTAAACTCAGAGTGAGGGTTTGAGCTTTTATTTTGAAATTGCGATGTATTCTCCTGTGTTTGCACAGGTTTATAAATGATTTACCTTACAAATCTGATGAAATGGCACACGTTGCGTTCCCAGATGAACGTTATAATAAACCCAAACTCAAAACAACATGCAGAGATGGAGTTTGAGATGCTCCACAGATGTAAATGATAAGTTTCTGTGGAACTACTGTGAACGGAGCCGCTGTGTGAAGCAGGTACTTAACCTACACGCATGTAAATAATTAAAGCACATATGCTGTGTTAGAACTGCATCGCATATAATTATTTAATTAAATCATAGCGTTTGTGAATTCACAATTATGCTTAATTATGATTTTTAGATGGGTTTAATATCATGCAGCCTTGGAAAATAGTCTAATAATGTGTTTTATGGATTCTCCTCCGTGAAATGCGGCACTTCCGGTATTTTGCCGGTTAGTCAACGCAAGCAAAATGAAGTCGATGATTTTTTCTAAATCGACTAGTCGACTAAAATCGACGAATCGCGACAGCTCTAATTATCAGAAAAGTGAAATTCATCAAGTGTTCACTTATGAGAGAGAGAAAGAGAGAGAGAGATGCTGTGTATGTATGAATGACCACCGCAACAGTGAAGCTGTGGCTTTAATTCCTTCAGAAACAATGATGTTACCAGCTCCTTGTTGAGAAATATAATGTAGCTCTTGAGCGATTAAGCTATTTTATTGATAAAATTGCGCTAAAAACATTGTTGCTGAATGTCTGTGTGCGGCCGCAACGTGATCTGTGTGTGTGACTGAGCGTGTGTGTGCGTGTGCGTGCGTGAGATACAGTGAGCATTAGTTTAGAACTTTTAATTTTTAAATGTAGAGAGTGTTAATTTGTGCAATGATAACCTGCAATGTTAAGCAATGTTAAGATGATTTTTTTAATATATTAATATGAGTACATTACAATATAAATTTATTAGAAGAGTACATTATTATTTATGGGCTTAAAAACAAGATGCAAGCAATCAGAATATTTTACCTGGTGGGGAGTGCCCAATGTAAACTTGAAACATATGCCATTACCTATATTGTACTGTGGTACAGTTATGAAGGCCATTCATAATACAGAGGTCTACTGCCTGCTCTGCCTATAGTTAGCAATGGCCCTATAGTATGCAGTGTTTAATAAACAGCTGTTTTACAAAAAAATTCTGAGGTGAAATTCAGTGCAGTCCCGCATCGTGATATGTATCGTATCGTGGCCTCTGTATCGTGATACGTATCGTATCGTGACTTTGCTGGTGATGCACAGCACTAGTATGTGCTTTCCGTACATAAAGCGTAATTTTGTGGCAAAAACATGGACATGATCTGTAATTTTTATCCTTTTGTTTACTATATTTATTTGTTTGGCCAGTGTCGTTGTGGGTTTTGGCTCTTTTGCTGTTGTAGGCTGTAAGGACTTTTGAAATTACAAATCATTTGGCGAAGTGATATGGGCATGTAATGCGGTGCCTGGAACTACGGTCGCCGTGCGTTTCCCTGAAAATAATTGCACACCTTAGAACGGTCATCAGCCAATCAGATTCAAGCATTTAACGGCCCCGTAATATAATCACGATTAATCGATTCGATTAATCGATTACAAATATAAAAGTTGTGTGTGTGTGTGTGTGTGATGTGTACAAAGTTCTGTGTATAATTTATGTAAATAAGTACTATATAAGGAAAATTTAGGTTAAGAAATATATATAAAATATTTATATTTATATATAATATAAATAATATACAAGTGTTTACTTACAAATATTTTTAAAATATATACATATATGTGTGTATTTATATATACATAATAAATATACACCGTACACACACAAATAGTATGTAAACAAACTTTTTTGAATCGATTGATCACGATTAATCATTTTGCAGCCCTAGACAATAGTTTTAAAAAATAGATTTTCCCAGGGAAATCAAGAGCTGACAAAAATGTTAAAAAAAACTGTAACTTGAATGCAATGTAAGTCGCTTTGGATAAAAGTGTCTGCTAAATGCATAAATGTAATATGTATATATATATTATATATATATATATATATATATATATATATATATATATATATATATATATATATAAATGGGAGTTGTGTAACCTAAATACAGCCAAAGGATCCTATTCACAAACTGTGATGACATGTTTCCACACTTAGTAACATTGTAAATCTAGCAAAGTTTTTTTAAATATATTTACATTTTTTAAAAATCCAATGCACACTTCTAAGGCTATACTTTGTGTTCTATACCTTGACATTAAATTTCAGAACACTAGTTGAGTGTTTCTAGAACAACAGCTGAGAGTGATGGCAAATTTGATGACATCTAACCACTGTAAACAAATATTTTGGAAAGTCATAGAAATGCTTTTTCTTTTTTTTTTTTTTTTTTTTGCTATTAGATCAAATGGGAATGCTATGATGTTTGTTGTAGGTGCCATTCACTAAAAATTTACCCAACTATGACAACTTAAGCTTCTGAAAAACTCAGAAATGTGAAAGAAAAAAAAATATTAATCAAATCCATATTAATATACAGTGTGAATTAAAAAAAACATCCCAAAATAATATAATTTTAGTCTTTATACTAGACTGCTGCATGTCTGGTGGTTGTTTACCACCACGTAGTGCAATAAAATGGTGTAATACATAACTAGCTGTGGATTATTCCTAATTTATGCGCTATTGAAAAGAGCATTGATGACCAAACTATTCTCTTTACATTCATTAGGGAAGACCAAGTTTAGGCACTGAATGATGTTTGACATCCACCTGTGTCCTGTTGATGTGTTCTGGATGCTGAGTTGGCAGTAAACGGCATAATAAGCCATGCTGGTGTTTATAGTCTCAGTCTGACAGCTGCTGCACCGCTGAGATGTTAAGGAATGTCTGCATTTTACAAAGTAGCTAAACGAGGACAAAGAGACGATAATAAATTACAAGACTCTTTAGTAAAGCCTAATGGCAGTTTTGCCTCTGCTGACATCCAAATGGTTGGCGTCCCCCCTGTCTGGAGTGGGTTATGCTTGGCCTCTCCCTGCTGCTGTGTTTTGTTTTAGAAGAGACAGTGGATGAGATGTGAGTCGGGCTGGAGGAAGGGAGGGAGGGAGTCCCGCCTTGTGCACACAGACATACCAACAGCAGACATTCATGTTTTGTGCCCTGCGCTCTTTTGATGAAGGATTCCTTAATCTGCCTGTCGACTAGATGGCTTTATCTTAATTGTTGTCTAGGATTCTTGGCTTCCTGTCCCTTAGCTCTCGAGTTCATGTCCTGCTCTCTTGAATGGCTGTACGCTGGGTCCAGAATTAACTGTTTGGCCTACATCTCAATGGCGGGTGAACTGAGAAAATGTACCCTATTTGGAATTTTTTTTTGACAGAGAACAAAGCCATGTGATAATTTAATTGCTGTATGAATCCACATCTCTGAGTTTACAAGAAGGGATCAGTCCCTTCCCTATTGCACTTTGCGTTAATGTGAATGCATGTTAAATACGTATACTTTTATTAGTGAAATGCTGAAAATTGTTTACAAAAATAATACTACAGTGCTTCACTACAGTGAATGATAACTGTTAAGAAGGAAAAAAATCACGCTTTATTATTTTAAAATGGGCCTTTTTTATAGTATGCAATCAAATGTAAAATATTTATATACATTTATATAAATTTGGGCTTGCACAATAATTTTACTAGTCAAAAAAGTGGCCAAATGTTCACCTTATGTAAATAACAGTTTGGTTAACTTCTGCTAATTTCCACATTTTAAAAATGACATCAATTATTTAGAGAGCTGAAATGCAAGACAGAAAACCATTTAAATCATTGCACATTAATTAAATGATCAGGATATTATTTTCCTATTATTAAATTAAATATTGAGTTATTAATTTAACAAATATATGTAGTATACTTGTTCCTGTTTGCAGTAGCGCTGCTGTGCTGTGACATGCTGTAGTACAGCTGTACTGGGCAACACTGGTAAAATCTCCTTCATTGATCTGCTCCCGCTCTGCTCTGATCACATGCGCTGATAATATAGCTTTGCCAGGGTTTTTATGTGTTTACTTGATGTTTCTTTACACAGAATCATCATTTCTATTCATGTTCCACTGATTTACGCAATCTAATGAGCATTAACTCATATTACGCGATCATATCTCTGTATGAATGAATGGCAGAGACGCGCGTTTTCCTTTACCAGACACACACAGAGACACACACACACACACTGAAGCGCGCGTGACGCTCGCGGTGATCTCAGCGTCTGCCGTCTCAATGAGGACATAAACACATGAACAACATCTCCAGAACTGCTCTGAGAGTCACTTCATCAGCGTTTCACCGTTGCGTCATATCATATACACACAGAAATGTAAAGGTATTCACGGCAACCCGTCAAAATAAAAGTCCGGTTTAATTTAAAGACATTGCAGCAGAAATATATTACTATTGTTCAGCAGACAGTACATACTACTACTACTACTACTAAAATAATGAAAACTTTATTTTTTAAGGAATGATCACACAACATTTCTTCCATGTTTTAACTTTAATAGTAAATCCCCTTTGTTTGCCAAAAAGTTTAATTTTCAATAATTTAAAGATAAATTAAATTAATGTTTTATGCCTTCATTTGATAACCAGATACACAACACAGAATTTCTGAGGAAAAAGAAAACATTTCATAAGGCTATTTTAAGAATAAATAACAATAAAACATTAGGTGACAGAAAATAAAACACAACTTTATAATTGTCATTTTCTTTAATCATAGCTATAATTATTATAACACCTAAAATACATTGCGTGTACAAAGTGTTTGTTTCAGTCAGTTGAAGGGTGGGTTCATTGTGTGCACATGATCAGGATGATACCAGCTCCGCCACATTTTGAGAAAAGAAAAACACTGTTTGCAGGACTATACATTATTTGGATAGTTAGTGAAAAACAACAACAACAACAGTTATGTCTGATTCTGTTGCATAGAACTGAATAAAAATAATACATTGATATTTAATATTAATATATTTTCTGTCCAATTTTCTTTCAATAAAAGTGTGGTTATTTTATTGGCTTTTGGTTTTTAAATTCTGTGTCATTAAAATTGAGTTAAATTAAAAAGTCTTACAAAATTACTTTATATTATTTAATAATAAAAAAAAATGATTGCAAAGCATTTTCGGTTTTGGTTTTCGACCAAGCACATCCAGAATTCTCTGTTTCGGCCCAGAATTTTCATTCCGGTGCATCCCTTCCATTTACTGTAACTACACACAGAGCACTGTGTTTGCAACCACATGCTCCTTTAAAGGATACACACACACACACACACACACACACACACACCAGTATGCAGAGAGACATTTAAGAGGGTTTATCCTCCAATAACTTTAAATTCATGTTGCTGAAATATGTGTTAATAAATGTTATGTGTATGGACTCCATGTTTTTGTTCCACGTTAGCTTCCGGTCCACTAATTTTTGCCTCTTACAAAAGCCACAAAGCCTTCTAAGAAGACAGTAAAGGCTTGTGTCATGTCTGAGCTGTAGTTAGGCTGAAACCTGAAAGTTAAGTTGCACAATGTTTAGGTTTTATTATATATTTTTTTATTACTATTATTTTGATTTATGTCTTAGTTTTAGGTTGTACTATATTTACCTTAAAGTTCAAAGTAATTTGAAATTGATTTTTATATATTTGTATTTGCATTTTGAATGTATTATGGCAATTAAATGCACTAAATGGGTTTAGTTTTCACATTTATTAATATATGCAATTTCAGCAATAAAAATGTTCATTTTTCTAAAAAGGAAACAAATGACTTGTTCATTTTAAGAGACCTGTCTTATTTTCTCTTACATATTTAGTATTGCTCTTTAATAAAGAAAAAGTAGTTCTTATCCGATTACTCGATTAATTGATGGAATTTTCTTGAACTTGAACTTGGAATTTTCTGGAGAATACTCGATTACTAAAATATTCGATAGCTACAGCCCTATTTTGCATAATTAGTTTTTTCCCCTCTGTCGCAGGATTATTATTTCTGTTTTCTCCCTGCATAGTTGTGACCGTTGGTGTGCCGCAACCAGTTCAGTTTAACTATTCATTATGTTTCTGTTCCTAATAAAGGATGGGACAGCTGACAAGAAACTGTTTTACCTATTTGCCAAAGCTAATTTGTACTTGTGTGGCATTTGGTAGGTGTAAATTTAGGGCCCTGGCTGTACTCGCATGAATGTATTAATAAGCACACGTGGGCTGATAAATAGCAAAAACAGATTTCGTCTTTTCTTTTGGATGCTTTAAACAAATAGCACTGGTGCTGATGGGAATCTACTGACTGGTCATGCTAGCTCTCAAGGGGCTACATTTACTGGTAATGGTTATTTTGAGTCCGTTGATCTAGATCTATGTGCAAGATGTATGTTATCTGAGATGAGTTTGAAACAGTCCAGTATGAATGTGAGCACATTTCCCTGCATGTGTCATCTGTGATAATGTGTTAATTTAACAGAGGAATGCTTGTTAGAAATTCACTCCACATGATTTATCATGATTTGTTCCAGGTTCAGTGCATCTTCGCCACTATTGACAGCATCTGGAACATGCTCGATTACCACAGAAAATCATTTTGATCTGTCTTAACAGTTTGGAAAATCTGCAGCAGCTCATATTTGGTCAAATAAGCTTGTATTAATTCTAAGGCTGCAACTAACCTTTATTAATTGATTAATCTATTGATTACTTTTCTCTAGTTAGTCTATTAATCTAACATTTCCCCTCTGATATATTTATTGATTATTTTCTGATTTGCCCTGAATAATCCTTTGGTTAACTTACCAATAACCATAACTTCTGGCATTTATCTTTCTACGTTTTATTCAAACAATGTAGATTGGGGATAAATGTGGCTATATTATTATAGTTTTTTTTTTTTTTTTAATTCATTTGTATTTTTGTATTTTCCTTTTTTCATTTTGATTTTGAAGTTTTAGTAATTTTGTTGTTTGACATTTTTATTACTTATGCTTCTTTAAAAACATCTATATCATTTTTATTTAATTTCTTATTTTTGTTTTGTTTTGTCAGTACACTGAGTTAAACTAAAGTTTTTTTTAATATTATTTCAGTTAACATTTATTTTATTTAAAGTAACAAAAAATGTTTGTTGTTTATAGGTTTAGTTTTAATTAACTATAATAACCCTGGGGTACGTTTCCCAAAAGCATCGTTAGTTAGCTATGGTGGTAAGTTCTATTGAACTCTATTGGTAATGACGGAACTAGTGAACTTGCTGTAGTTGCTTTTTGGAAACGCACCCCTGGTTGTGAGTCCTCACTCATGAAAATGTTCAGATATCTGTTCTGTTAAATGCAGTTTTCATACTTGTAAAAAAAAAAAAAAAAAAAAAAAAAAAACTGTATAAACGCAACTGTGGGGCTTACACCCGTATTCTAATGCTGAGTGTAAACACAGCCTATTTTCTGCCGTTAGCTGCTGTTAATAGTGCTGCTTACTTCAGTGCCTAGTGCCGAATGTAATCGGAAATGCACTTTTATTTATTTGAAAATGTTGCTTATGCCATCTTAGAGCATAACCACAACGTAAATCTACATTGTTTAGTTTCATAAACAAATATCTTACAACTGAATGCACTGGAAAGTGGCGTTGCAATGCTAGCCATTAGTATCTGCTCTATGGCGTCTTCGTTGAGATTTTGTGTGAAACATGACATATAAGGAGGCAACAACAACTCATTAGCTCCCAGTTAAAGATTTCCTACAATTTTGATTGTTGGGTTTGAGATTTTTGTCATGAATCTCAAATTCCTATCAGCATGCGATGCATTGACGGAAATCATAATGTCAACATGTCGTTCTGACCCTAATTAATTAACAAAAATATTTTTTAAATGTCCAATTGTTTTGAATCCAGACTCAGTTTAAAACTGCTACAACATAGTGTTTAAATGAATCGCTTCAAATACTTGTGAAGCAGATGTGGGTCTGATCGTGTTTGTGTAGAAAGTCTGACTGTGCTTGGCACGTTTGGACCAGGCTTTGCTGAGTGGGCAGAACTTGTTAGCATGATGTTTGCTGAATACCAGATGAAACAGAGGCTCTTTTGTGTGGGGCCAGCGCTGGCTAAGAGCAGACCTCTGTCTGTTTAACGCTGTTATCTCAGCTCAAGCTTGCTTAAATGTTCTCCTTGCGTATGCCACGTAGACCAGCCTGAACCAACAGAGATGGACAAAGAGCCTCTTGTGCTCTCAGCTCACCTTCCTAACAGCCAGTCTTGTGATTTCTCTTGAGCTGTACAGTTATCTTAAGCTCATCTTAATGTAATGTTCTCTTAAGGTCATAGGGTCTGCTTGTTTACTAATTAGCTCTCACATTACCATGTGTGTGTGTTTGTTTGTTTGTGTGAGTGTGTGAATTATCAGAAGTATAGTATTACACTCTTGGGGGGCAGCAACGAAATAAGAAAAACAAACTATATTTTCAGTTCTAGTATGTCATTTAGAATTGATATTTTCTTTTGCATTGCATTTCAATTATTATATTATTATATTCTTTTATTATTAAAGGGGTAACACAATGACACAATTTTAAGTTTTTCTTTGTCTTTGGAGTGTTACTATATATATATATATATATATATATATATATATATATATATATATATATATATATATATATATATATATATATATATATATATATATATATATATATTGAAACTCATAGTCAACATAGAGCATGAAGATTAAACATATTTCAAAGGTCATAGATGTTTTTCAAAGAACTTGTTCATGTCTATTAGACACATGAAAAAAAGAAATTCCAGGTTCCCATTACTTCTCTTTCTTTGCTCTGAGCAATTTACTTACACAAACCTGTTTACATTTTTGCATGACAGGGCAGTTCACTTCTGAACATGCAAAATGTACATTTATTCAGTGCCGATCCCAGACTTCTGGGGGCCCTACGCAAAACTGTGCCCGGGGGGGGGGGGTATTTGGAGGATGAGACGCATTTGTCCGTGTTTCACTCTGTCTCGAATCGCGCTCGCGGAAAGCGCTCGAGAAACAGTATCTCTTCCACGCTCTCTCTTTGTTTTTTTTTGTTTTTTTCATTAAAAGAATTAAAAGAAACGATCATTCATGTTTTCAGAACCGCTGGCCAAAATTAAAAACGAAACTAAAATTAAAACATCTTTGAGAGCAAGGGGGCCCCCTGGTGTTTCGGGGGCCCTATGCAGCGTGCGTATTCTGTGTATAGGGAGGATCGGCTCTGCATTTATTATTAGCTTTGTTTGCCTCTCTGTGCCCACATACTGTATTTCGATGCAGCTAAATTCTCAATAAAACTGTTTTCATTGATATATTTTACTGTTTCTTATGTCAGACAACAGAATGAATATGAAATAGTGACTGAAACGCGACCCATTAAGACTAGGCTGCATAACCAGCTCTCCCTTCCAACATGTTAATCTGCACAAAAATCCTGATAATCGAGCCGTCGTCTGATAAAATCAAATACACATAAGATAATGACAATAGCTGTGCTGTGATTTCGGCTATACTTGCATGTAAAATTAGAGAAGCAACATAATATCTGTGTTTTACTGAAAGTGCTGCTCCTCTCCGCCGCTCGCTGAACAATGCTGACGCACCGAGAGAGACAGGTGTGTGCGCGCACTGGGACAGCAAGACCTCACGCTCACGAGGCAAAGTCTCTAAGTTGGCAACACTGTGCATCTCCATTTCTCCAACTACGGGCTAGGCCACGGGTCAAACAGAAAATGCGCGCTGCGTTAATCGCGAGTTAATAAAATTAGTGCAGTTAAAATGAATTTGCAATGAACAAACTCTTCGTATTATTTATATATATAAATGAGCTTTATTATATATACTATATAGCAGTGGCGTTCCATCCATATACGCTGCGAATGCTCCGCATACCCAGGCCATTTGAGAGAATAAGTTCACTGGATAATTCATAAACATGATTATAAGTTGATCCCTTGTCATTTGAAATGTAACTTAAAGCTTAAAGAGTTAGGAATAAGTACGTAAAATTATTTATTTGCCAAACGGCAGTCATTTTATGATGTTTTATTGAAGTTCGGGAGGAGCACGTTCAGATAATTAACCTAATTAACACAAGAGGAGCACAATCAGTAATCAACCCAGTTAACAAGATAAGAGGTGTGTATATATACACAGCAGATTTACCTCTGTTCCTTGACAGTTTTCCAGCATCCCTCCGCCACCCCTTCTCTGCACTTATAACTATTCCTGTCCTAACCTATAGGGGGGTATTCAGGGTTCGGGCCAAAGTTCCGAGCTCGGAGCCCTCCCCTCGGACAGCACGCCAAATACGCATAAACTTTATTCTATTTATTATATGTAAGTGTGAACTCGTGAACTTTAAATCTACCAGTTACGGAAGATTCCGGGCGAGCGGATTCTCCGCATCTTTCTCAAATCTGCTCTATTGCTTGTCAGGATTGTAGTGCGTTCTCATTGGTTTACTGGCCTGCAGCTGATTTAATTCGCGAGGTAAGCTATCCACGAAGTGCTCGACCAAGTGGAAAAATACGCTGTTCCTGTCAGATCTCGATTGCCGAAAATCATATTGTGTTTGATGCAAAACCAACTCGACTAAATCACAAGAAAAAAAAAACCCCCCCCCCCCCCCCCCTGTAACTGTATATTTTTATGTTTTCTCAAGCAAAGCAAATTTTAAATTAAAGTCCACTGAAAACATATCATCTTACATTTTTGGTCATAGACAACGTATGTTGAAGATATACGTTATTGTCAGCATGCCTAAGCAGTAAGTAAAAAATAACATTTTGAACATTAAGATGTTATTGTTCCCTTTGTTTTGCTTATGCTCGTGTCGCTTACAGTTAAAGCCTTCTCTGATTTTATTATTTTTTGCAAGGTTGCAGCAGGGGGTGGGGGGTGGTCTTATCACTCAGCATACCCAGTTAAAAAAGTCACCGCTCGTCATCACTAGTGTTGTTTTTGGCGGCCTGTTTTAATTTTAGTTTTAGTCTAGTCTTTGTGTGAAGCTGTCATTTTAGTTTTTATTAGTTTTAGTCACGTTCATACTCTTTTTAGTCTAGTCAAGTTTTAGTCAACTAAAAGTCTGAGCATTTTAGTCTTATTTTAGTCAGAATTATCCATGACTATTTTCGTCTAGTTTTAGTCGACGAAAACTGATGACATTTAGTCTATGAAAATTGTATTTTAGTCTCTTTTTAGTAATGCAATTCTATTTAACCCAGTCAATATAGTATAAGTACCTAGCAGTATAGACGAAACCAAAATTTTCTTTTAGCCAAACCCATTTCAAACAAGGTTATCTTATTATATTATTGTTACCTTATAGACTCAAGAATACATCCAAAGACACTCTGATTTGAATTTACAACATTTATTTTACCAACCAAACATATTTACACACATAAATATTACACACACATAAATTTAAATAAATAAAAACAATAAATAAAGTAAAATAGCATCACATGACAATGCCAGAAAAAAATATATACATTCAAGTTTAACAAAGAGAAACAAGGTGCTTGAATGCTCGAGCTACAATAACATACTAAAAAGTGCAAATAAAATGTGTCTGTTACTTGTATTGCTTGTAAACTGAAGTCAGATGAAGCCGGCCATCGGTCCCTTTCTCTGTGTCAGACTTAACTTTGTTTGTTGTCGCCTTCTAAATAATGCCGCGAGTGGAGCTTGAGGAAGTGACGTCGCCTGCGTCTGTGCAGACTGTTGCCATGTCCGCGGTTTTCCCGCAGAATTGGGCTACTTTAACACTGTTGCCGCGGGTTGTTTTTCATGTCCGCGGGTTGAAGCGACCCCAATAACGTGATATTTAGCCCCTGGAATGGAATATTTAGCCCCTGGAACTTTACCGGTGAACCCCCCTCGAAATGCAATAGGGCTAGTTTTGAGTATCAATTGGGCGGGTTTTGTTGCGAAAACCTGGCAACCCTGACAGCCCCTGAAGTAAGAGATTTAAGATTATTTTTATTTGTCACATACACAATTATATAGAGAGTATATAACCAGTAGTGAAATGTATTCTCTGCATTTAACACCTCAGTCGTGGTATTGAAGGTGGATACTCCCCCCACCAACAATCCCTGCCGGACCTGAGATTCGAACCCACAACCTTCCGCTTACAAGCCCGACTCGCTATCCATTAGGCCACGACTGCCCCGTGATTTATGTGATTTAAGTAACGTTAAATCACATGAAACAGAAAATACTGCAAAATAATAATAACGCGACTAAACGAGACGAACTAACGTTATAACATTTAGTTTCGTCTCGTTTTGGTCAACAAAAATGAAGAGACATTTTAGCATAGTTTTTATTTTGTAAACCACATTTAGTCTTGTTTTTATTCATCAACGATATTGCATTATACATTTAATTATCGTCATCGTCATATGACCAGCATTTACGTTGCGTCTCGTCTCGTTTTCGTCACGTGATAAAGGTTCGTTGACGACAATATTTAGTCATAATTTTCATTGACGAAAGCAACACTACTCGCCACTGGTATATAGTGATTTTCAAGTTTCAGGTTGTGTATAATGCAGAACAGTGGCCGTAAATATGTATTTAAGGTATAGGAGTGGCATTTGGGATCTGGCTAGTCTTGGTTTATTTTTGATTGGTCATTGCGCTAGTTTTGTTTTGCAGACATGGCAACCCTGATCCCAGGATGCACCTCATGAAGCTTGTTTGAGAGAGTGAGTCAAATGTGCAGAGCTGTGGTCTAGATAAGAAATACAACAGAATTTTGATTTAACATTTTATTTTAACATAATTCCAATACCTCTATTTGTAATTACATAACTCCAATATCTCCATGTTTTATGTATTTACTATATTTCTAAAATGCAGAAATAGTAATAAAAAAATTTTTTTTAGATGTGTCCCAAGCTTTTGTATATGTTTGTCTGGGTCTGAAGTGCAGATTACTGAGCTTGAGAAGGTCAGAAGTGGGCAGAAGTGTGGTGCTTCACACTGACTGTCCAGTCAGAAGAACAAACATTATTGTGGTTAGTGTCACAGCACAGCTGACCTCTGCACTGACGCTCAGACTCCTCTTCAGCATTGCCTTCTCTCTTACACACTCTTTCATTAAGTTCTTCTTACCTATTTTTAATTGATGTTGATAATGTGGAGTATAGAATGAAATTGTAAGTGTGACCTGGTTTGTTTTCTTGCTCTTTTGCAGGCAGCTGTGTGAAGTGCAGCAAGGCTGTGTATGGAGCGAGTCAGGCGTGTCAGGCCATGGGCAGCTTGTACCATGACAGCTGTTTCACCTGCAGCGCTTGCAGTAAGTATCTCATACAAACTCTCAAGATATAAGCGCGCTGTCATACGGAAGTAAACACGGGGGCTGCTGAAGTAATCTTTTTGCATTCATTTATAAGCTGATGTGCTACCGAAGTCAGCAAATTCGTGAGAAAAGATAAGAAGACACATAGCAAAGTTTTTAAATATTTACGATAGGACCCCGTAAGTTTAGCTTGTATAGAGCTGTCACTGCAATACTTATAAGTTCAACACCTCTGCGTCTCTCCACTGACTGCATCCACAACTGTCTATCATATTCACAGAGTGATCATAACTATATAAAATCTATGGAGTGACTCCTGTCAGCGTGGAATTATGACAAATGTCGATCTAGTGTGATATACGTAAATGTCACATGAATTCCGATATGACCGTTCAGACTGCGGTCGCATTGCAAAACATCTGACCTGAATCGGATTTAGGACCACAAATGGAAGTGGCCCTAACAGAATCGTAAGATTCCATGTGGTTTGTGCTGTTCACACTATCATGAAAAAAAAAAATATATACATTTTAAAAAGTCTCTTCTGCTCACCAAGGCTGCATTTATTTGATCAAAAATACAGTAAAACTGTAATATTGTGAAATATTATTACAATTTAAAGTAACTGATTTATATTTGAATAAATGATTTATAATTTATTGCTGTGATCAAAGCTGAATTTTCAGCGTCATTACTCCAGTCTTCAGTGTCACATGATCCTTCAGAAATCATTCTAATATGCTGATTTGCTGCTCAAGAAGCAATTTCTGATTATTATCAATGTTGAAAACAGTTGTTCTGCTTCATATTTTTTTTTGTGGATCAGTTCAAAAGAACAGCATTGACCCCAATCGTTTGAATGTTAGTGTAGGTAAAAATTGCTGTTCATTAATATGTATTGTTCTTTTCTAAACATTCATTCATACTTGACAGCAGTGACTATTTGTTTTAATTTATGGTTCCTCTGATGTTTATTTTAAACCATCACAAGGCTTATCAATTAAGATTTATAATCTATTAGCGATCTATTGTTTCAGGTGTTATGATGGAATCTTTTGTCCCTGTTTGTTGCTAATATGTATGTGCACAGATTTATGTTTGACGGTCATATTTGAAGCAGTAGGTCTGGTCTGTGTTGGATGTCAGGCTTCAGCTCAGTTTGTCTGTGTTTTGTAAATGATTTAGCTTGTGGTTCGGGCGTATATGTGTGTGTTCGGAGCATATAGGCTGACAGGAAACAGCACTGGGTCTGACTGAACTAAACTAAACAGAGCCCATGCACTGCGGTGAAGTTCAGATAAACCTTCATTCCATGCATTCATCCAGTCTTGTTTCCTCACACTTTATTTAGCTCCGCTCCAGCCCCTGGGACTGGCAGCTATTTGAAGGAAAATGAGCATTCCTGAGCTTCTCCTCTGCATGACTGCCTCTGACCCACAGCGTCGCTCTCCGCAACGGCTCTTTTGTTCTCTGTGTGTGTCCAGAGTCTTGTTATAAGCGCAGTAAACATGTCCGCGTGTACCTCCACCTGTTTACACGGATTACGAGACTAAAGATAGTGAGAATGCGCAGCGCATAGTTGGGCAGGAGAGAGCGGTTGCCCCGCTGGGGAGGAATGCGGGGAGCGTGCGAGTGAGGTGGGCTGACCGGTCCGATGAGCAGATGGAGGAATGTCTGATGTGTTTGGTCAGCTGGAGCCAGAGAGGGAACGAGAGAAACAGGTGTTTGATCTCTTGGGTCAGAGCGCTGTACGTAAATGAAGACACGTATGCTTGGCCAATGCATTGCAAGTGCACAGTCCCGCTGTACATACTTACCAACACAGTAACGAAAAAGGATTTGGCTTCAGCTGTAGGACTCTATTAAGTTCATTTTTTTCAGTTTTAAATTATTATTATTATTATGCTGGGTTCTATTATATTCTGTTAAAATTAAGTTGTAGTAGTCAAAAAGCATGTCTAATTAATTGAAATCATGAAGCTTATACAGTTTAACAATTTTATTTTTTCCCAAATTCTGTTATATTTTCCCAAATTCCATGTTTCCTGTTTTAATTATGGATTCCATTTTAATGTTAATTAAATTTTAATAATCAAAAACATGTCTAATCATTTGAGATCATGAAACTTTAACAATTTGATTATTGATTTATTAAAATTAAAACATAGAAGAAAAACTGTAATATTCATTTTTAATAATTTTTTTATAATTTTATTATTACTACTATTTTTGTTGTTGTATTTAGAAATACGGTATGCTATTATTCTCTATTCACAATTTCTTCAAGTTGACCCAAAGTTTTATTTTGACAGGTTGTCGTAAAGACCTTTTCTTTTGTTACTGTGTGTGTGTGTGTGTGTGTGTGTGTGTATATGATGGTAGTTTTTTTTACTAAATATAATTTTTATGACTAAATTCTGCGATTCAATCCATGTTAGAAATCATAGAGCTCTACAAATGTCTGTGCCTTTAAAGTGATTCCAACTGTTTGCTATAAATATATTAACTTGTTCAAGATTCTCTTCAAACTGTTGCTCAAAAATAAGTATTTGCATAGCATTAATTTGACAGATTTTTTTTTTTTTTTTTCGCAGATAATTCGCATTGGTTTGTAACATTTTTACTTTATAAGGTACTGTAAAATACTTGTCAAGAAGATTATAAACATTTTAGTGCCCCTCACTCCACAACAAATCTTTTCAATTTTATAATTTTCAGAACAGAACAGGAATGAAAACTGTAGGTGTAAAACAAACAAATTCATTTCTTATAAATGCCAAGCCTAAACAAATTTATTTGAAGCAAAAAATACGCAATACAAATAAACTTGGGCTCACATTCCTCTTTCATTTTGGAAAAATTCAAATATGTTTGCTTTGTGCATGTTTTGAATGCTTGATGTTAATTTCACTATGTAAGTCACAGAACGTTTCAGAAAGAAATGCAACTTATATTCCATAAAATACAGTAAACAGACACCAAAATGGCTAAATGTTGGGCTGTAATTTGGCCATAGTTTTAGCCATCAGATACTGAAGACACTTTGTAAATGATTTATTCTACAGTATAGACTAGGGATGGTAAGAGTCACTGATTTGCATCGGCGCATCCGCATAAAAGTTAACGATGCAATGCATCGATTTAAAAATGTTTGGCATTTGTATCACGATGCATCGCTTCTAACATATTTTGCATTGGTAAAAACTATATATATTTTTTTAGTAGATGCACTATATTTTTATTATTTATAAAGTGACCAATAATTTGTGACCAATATTTGTATATTATGTAGATTGATTTCTCCTTTCTAAACTGTTTCTCAAGCATGTTCTCTCATCACCACTGCTGCTACGTGAATGTGACGTATCGCAACACTATGGAGAGGTGTGTCCTGAGAGTCACATAAAGATTAACATGGCTCTCTGTCTGAACCAAAGAAATAAAAGCCAACTATCTGTACCATATTGAATTGCATAGCATCATATTTTTTTTCAATTGCATTGTATTGAATCACATTGTGTTAAATCTAATTGAAATCGGATCACACTGCATCATAATAGTGGTGAATCGTATTGCATCGCGTCGATAGCTGCTTCATATGTATCTTTAATGTATTGTATCGTTGGCTGTGCATCGATACAATACATCGATGACCACATTGCCCTCAATTATGGAGATGCACATCCCTAGTATAGATGTCTTCTGTGATTGTAAGTCCACAACTCAAACTGTCAGCGAGCTCAAAACTACAGTGTCCTAGTTTTGGCGTGTCACTCAAGTTGCTTCATATAAATTATTCCAAATTTAAAAAACATTTTTTTATGTTGCAGATTGAGCTGGATCAATCCTCTACACTCAAACTGATCTCTCAGTTATATCCTACAGAAGAACTCTTGCTGTGTTTAGATCAGAGGGCTTCGTCAAGCTGAGAGACTTAGAAATAGTATCATAGACTACACAAACGGCCCATATAAGGGAAAGTGTGAAGGAAAACATTGCAAAGCCCCCATAATACTTAAAATCTCAACAGGCCGAGAAGAAATGCTTTGATTTCTGGCTTCTTTTTGGACACACTTCATGGACTTCAGAAAGTTGTGCAGGAAATTGCATAGTCTGCTGCACTAACTAGTGCAAGTATTTTGCACTTCAAACTCCCTGCTTTGAACATCAGATGAGTCTTTGTATGTCTTTACCGAACACAAGCTCATAGAGAGTAACCCAAAAGTCACTGACTCTACCATTCCCAAACTCTTTATCTCTTCTGGACAATCAAGATTTGCCGCCTTGAACTCAATTTGGCTTGTTTTGTGGCTTCTCTGTGAAGTCCCGGTGTTTGGTGGAGACGGCAGCAGTGGTTTGTGTGAAGGGACAGAAGCTCATTGTTCTGGAGCTGTTAGGAGGGCAGCTTTGTTCGTGACCCAGTCCAAATGCTCTCTGTATCAGACCCACCAGGGATTCCCTGACATTTAAGTGCTGTACAGAGGTTTTTAGCTGAAATTGGATGGTATGGTGGCTTGGTAATCCTGTATCCTCCAATGTATTTATAGTTACAGTGGCCTTAAAAATGCTAATGCATTAGATAACAAAATAACAAAGCAATGGCATCTTTGGTTATCTGACCAATTAGTTGCATTAGTTGGTCTTAAAGGGTCAGTTGCCTCAAAAATGGAAATTGTCATCTTTTGCTCACTCTCATGTCATTCGCAACCTATGACTTTTTTTGCAGAACATTAAAGAAGATATTAAAAGAATGTTGAGATCCAAACAACATTGGACTCCATTGATTTTTATTGTATAGACAATTTTCATTTTCATTTTTTCAAAATGTCTTTGGTGATCCACAGAAGAAAGTAAGTCATGCAGGTTTGGAACGGACTGTTTGGCAGAACGCAATGGAAAAGAACAGATCACAGAGATCATTTACACGTATTTTCAAGTTTAAACATCCTTAAGAACATTCAAGATCAGCCATGTCTTATAAAGTACACATTTATGTCATTTTCATTTGAATTGAATTTGGAGGGGATGTTTTAAAGAATGTGATCACACCATTTCTCACATAATGTTCTTAAAGAGATAATTTGCTTAAAGCACACATAATGTGGTATGTACCAAATTAAACAGAAGTGGATGGCTGAATTATGTGATAAATCAGACGGCTAAATTTCAGTTGAATTCCAGTCTGCATTACTAACATTTGGTGAACATCATTGAGATGCATAGCTAAAGCTCTTGAGGTGCAAAACGATCCATATGCTTCACTTTCAGTAAAATATGGCCATTCATTAGTCTGGTGTCCTCCCATGAGGAAGACATGTGGGAGGGCTTTTATTTTCTTTCTGAGAAGACATTGGATTCAGAATGGATTGTTTCTTAGAAATCCTGTGTTTTTGTCTCTGCAGAATAAAGCTGAAGTTAAACTGGAGAATAACGTTTACCTCCTTTCACAGAGCAGTTTCTCTGTACAGTCATAAATCTGGTATCACATTTCTCTCAATTCCCAAAAGCACTCATTCATTAGCTGCCATTGTTCAAAAACTCTAGTTCAGTGAATCTGCAAGTACAGTGGGGGAAAAAAGTTATTTGATCCCCTGCTGATTTTGTACGTTTGCCCACTGACAAAGAAATGATCAGTCTCTAATTTTAATGGTACGTTTATTTGAACAGTGAGAGACAGAATAACAACTAAAAAATCCAGAAAAACGCATTTCAAAAAAGTTATAAATTGATTTGCAATTTAATGAGTCAAATAAGTATTGGATCCCCTATCAATCAGCAAGATTTCTGGCTCCAGGTGTCTTTTATACAGGTAAGGAGCTGAGATTAGGAGCACTCTCTTAAAGGTAATTTAAGAGATTGTTAACTTCAGCTTGTTACCTGTATAAAAGACACCTGTCCACAGAAGCAGGCAATCAATCAGATTCCAAACTCTCCACCATGGCCAAGACCAAAGAGCTGTCCAAGGATGTCAGGGACAAGATTGTAGACCTATACAAGGCTGGAATGGGAACGGTGAGGAATCAGCCCAGAACTACATGGGAGGATCTTGTCAATGATCTCAAGGCAGCTGGGACCATAGTCACCAAGAAAATAATTAACACACTACGCTGTGAAGGACTGAAATCCTGCAGCGCCCGCAAGGTCCCCCTGCTCAAGAAAGCACATGTACATGCCCGTCTGAAGTTTGCCAATGATTCAGAGGAGAACTGGGTGAAAGTGTTGTGGTCAGATGAGACCAAAATCCAGCTCTTTGGCATCAACTCGCCGTGTTTGGAGGAGGAGGAGGAATGCTGCCTATGACCCCAAGAACACCATCCCCACCGTCAAACATGGAGGTGGAAACATTATGCTTTGGGGGTGTTCTTCTGCTAAGGGGACAGGACAACTGCACCACATCAAAGGGACGATGGACGGGACCATGTACATTTACATTTATGCATTTAGCAGACGCTTTTATCCAAAGCGACTTACAGTGCATTCAGGCTATACATTTTTTTATCAGTATGTACCGTCAGGGCCAGGGCATTGAAAATGGGTCGTGGATGGGTATTCCAGCATGACAATGACCCAAAACACACGGCCAAGGCAACAAAGAAGTGGCTCAAGAAGAAGCACATTAAGGTCCTGGAGTGGCCTAGCCAGTCTCCAGACCTTCATCACATAGAAAATCTGTGGAGGGAGCTGAAGGTTCGAGTTGCCAAACGTCAGCCTCGAAACCTTAATGACTTGGAGAGGATCTGCAAAGAGGAGTGGGACAAAATCCCTCTGAGATGTGTGCAAACCTGGTGGCCAACTACAAGAAACGTCTGACCTCTGTGATTGCCAACAAGGGTTTTGCCACCAAGTACTAAGTCATATTTTGCGAAGGGGTCAAATACTTTTTTGACTCATTAAAATGCAAATCAATTCATAACTTTTTTAAATGTGTTTTTCTGGATTTTTTTGTTGTTATTCTGTCTCACTGTTGAAATATACCTACCATTAAAATTACACACTGATCATTTCTTTGTCAGTGGGCAAACATACAAAATCAGCAGGGGATCAAATATTTTTTTTTTCCCACTGTATATCATAGTTTTTTGAACACATTAACTACCATAGAAACTACTGTTTAAAGACATCAGATTTTTTAAATTAGATGTTTTTGTTGTAGCTTATGGCTTTTGTGTGCTTGCTGGTTTTTGAGTCCCCCGTAAGCCTCAGACATCCTCTCATGAGTAGTGAGTGTGTGAAAAGTCTCTGTATTTACTCTCATCTCTCTGGAGAAAGATGAACTCAGTCCTTTGGTCCACATCTCCCAGCATTCCCTGGGACTAACATCTGTTTCCTGGCAACAGACTGATCTTTGTCTCTGAGCTTTTAACCCAGAAGAATGTCTTGTCATTTTCTCACATACTGCCGATTGTCTATTGCAGACTTCCATGCTGACCAGGCTTAATAATGTCTTGTTGGTCTTGGGAAGAAAAAAAAATCCTAAAAAAAATATGAAGTAGCATAACACAGTTTTCAACATTGCTAATAATCAGAAATGTTTCTTGAGCATCAAATCAGCATATTAGGATTATTTCTGAAGGATCATGTGGCAATGAAGGCTGGAGTAACGGCCATCATAGAAATAAATTAGATTTTAAAGACCTCTGTTTTAACATTTAAAGGTCACCTATTATGCCTATTTACAAGCAGAATATATGTCTCCGGTGTCCCCAGAAGTTGTCTGTGAAGTTTCAGCACAAAATACCCGATAGATCATTTATTGTATCATTTTGAAAATGCCTATTTTGAGTAGAAGCAGAAACGCTGCTGTTTTCGTGCATGTCTCTTTAAATGCAAATGAGCTGCTGTTCTCTGCCCCCTTTTCCAGAATAGAGCTGTGCCATTACAGCGCTTTCCTCAGATATTCTGCTAAATAACATCTGTTTGGTTTTGATTATCATGTCTATCGCGCTGAATGCGTTTTAAACCATATTAGTTTAAACTTCTGATATAGGGATTTCTGAGCGCACACACAGAAAGCATCTGTCACACGGCATGTGAGAACTAAACTAAGTTCTCTTTCATGTCTTATTGCACTTAAACTCAAACACACAAGTTTGTTAAAAAAACATGAGTTACAAAAACAGTCGGTTATGTCTGTGAAGCTAAACAGCTGTGAAAGAAATTGCATGTTTATATTAGCTCTGTGAGGCAGCAGCGTATTATACAGTAAATAAATCTAAGATAAACTAAAAGATAAACTAACAATTGTGCTTCATTGTTTTTTAATTGCTGAAGAGTGTCCTTCTACTCCTGCATTCTATTTTACAGACGTGAATTTACTTTTCCTTCAGGCTGAGGTTTATTCATTACACTTTTTGGTGTGAAAGGGCTTTTACATTTGCTATAATTACAACTTCTTGTATTAAAAACAATTAAGCCCTGCTCATATTTAAAAAGTAACGCAAAAGTAATGTAACGCATTACTTTCCATAAAAAGTAGCTAAGTAACGTAATTAGTTACTTTTTTAGGGAGTAACGCAATATGTAATGCATTACTTTTAAAAGTAACTTTCCCCAACACTGAGAGCGATACATAAAATGTGTTACCATTCTGTTACATTGAATTGTAGAACATCTTGTTTTGCTCTTCCTCTTCTTGGGAATCAGTTTCTGGTTCAAACATCTATAGATGAATTAATCCAATATTACCACTGTGTAGTGTTCACTACTTCAGTTAACTGAGTGAGTGAAAGTGGAGCAGGTTCGAGCTGGTGTGAATGGATGGAGGCAGGGGCTAATTTGCATATTAATTTATGACGTACATTCAAGCCATTTTAACCCTCTGGGGTCTGAGGTGATTTTGGGGCCCTTGAGATGTTTTGACATGTCCTGATATTTGTGCTTATTTCAGCTACTTATAACATACTAATGACCAACATGTATTTGTTTTTGTATTCAGCACAAACTTTGCTACAATATTATGTGACCAAGATGGATGTACATGTTTGTATTTTTATAAAATATAAAATATTATGCGTGGTTAGTAAGTTTTGGGGGAAAAAATGTAGCTGAAATAAGGCCATAAAACCCACACTAAATAGTCCTGAATAAGACTTTAGAGTAATCAGTCTTGTCGGCTAGAATATTTACTTCACAATTAAGTGAGAATCATTCTGCTTACTCATTCACAGAAAACAATATATTGATTTAAATTTTTTAAGACATGTTTTGTGATTGAAAGCCTGTATGCGAGGGGGTGACAATGTCCTTGAATATTAAGTGATTCTCACCTGAGACACAAAGGGCCCTCCCCTAAAGGCTGCTAATGGCCCATCAGTGTGACTGACTTTGAGGCAGGTAAGAGAGAATGTGAGGAGATTGAACAAATGTTTTTTTTTTATTATTTGTATTTTATTTACAACACCGTATAATCAAAACATACATAATGAAGGTCAAAGACACATTATTGTGCACACTGATCTAACCACAGAGATGTGAACAGACTTTGAGTCATTCCTGCAACAGATTCTGTTCAACAAGTGACACAAGTAAATCATGCCTGATATTTACGTGTGTTATTTAAGTGTTTCTGCTACTTTCCATGGATTCAAGAAGAAAAAAAACATAATCAGTGGTCAAGGAGCTTGTTTTACCATAGAATATCAGTGTAGTTGGACATCTGGGGTCTGTTCTTCGTACGTCGCTAACTAAGTTAGCTGGATTTGATTGTTGCCGATTTAGCTTGATCTTGGATCATTTGGTTCTTCGAAGCTCATCCTGGACTTGCTGTCATAGCAACAGGTCCGTAAGCTTAAACCTGCTCGGGAGCAGGCTTATTTCATGTAAACAGGATTAGATCGCATTTTTTAAGCAGAATTGATACTTAAAATCTGTCACAGCCACTGCTACTTTATTATAAGAGTACCCTGTTGGTCCAGGGACAATAATTTAAAATAAAAATAATTTAAAAATGAATTTTAAAATAAGATAACAATGTTGTGTAGTCTATAACACTATAGACACAGCCAGTTTTACTCATTGAAAGATTTCTTAGTGATGAAATAATTACGTTATAATTGTATTGGAGTCTTACACACTTGCTATACAGTTCATCTGAGCCGTGCATTAATTTGAGTAATTGCTTGATGGAGCGCAGGAGATGCAGATAACATGATCTATAAGAAACTGTAATTAATGCTGTCACGTAACAGATCTGTTTCAAAGATAAAATTAAATGAATTGCTAATTACAACACTGAAGTGAAAATGTAAAGCCTAATAATTGGGAACCATGTAAAAAAAAAAATACAAATAAATTAAAAACATTTCATTTATCTATTATAACATTTATGTAGTTTTGTTCGCTTGGCTGTTTCCTTATAAAAGTCCAGAAATTTGTCAACTTTTCCGTCAGGTGTCTTTTTTAATGATATGATGTCATTACGTTGTTGTCTTGCCGCCAGCCAATCGCTGTACTGCTGATCGCGGTTTCGAGTATCGATACATCTGCCCTTTTTGGGGAACACGAGAACGCGCCGTAATCTTAGACAACTTAATCCAGATATTTTAATCTAATACGCAAATTCGTTTGAAGAACCAAATTAGCCAGAGATCAGTTATCAGGATTAGAAGATCTGGCATCTTTCACATCATCTCAGATGTATTAAGCGAGGTACGAAGAACGGACCCCTGATGTTGGTACAGCACTCTGAGGAAAACAGTTTGAAGAGACATCAGGATTCATCATCTGTGGTGCAGGTATCTGATTCAATAAAATACAAACAACCAAAAAAAACAAAACATTTGTGATCATGTTAATATCAGGAGCATCTTTTTATATATATGTTTTATAGACTCACGCATGCTTTGTACTATCGTAAGCTAAAAAATACATTTTATATCTGAGAAACTAATTATTATTGTTTAGAAAAAAACAACTATGATTTTGTAGTCATATAGCCTAGTATGTATGGCTTTGTACTATAAAAAAAGGATATTTTATATCTGAGAAACTAATTATTATCGTTTAGCACGCTATTAAATCCATTTGTGAACATTAAACATTTTTCTAAACATTGTAGCATTCATCATGTTGTCGTTTGGGAAAAAAAATAAACGCGTTCAAGTTTGAGTCACAATAACACGTTAACTAATGCAAAAAAAGAAACATTACTTACTCATCAGATCACTCTTCTCTTCTGGATGAACTCTTGCTCTTATTTTGAGGCAAATCCAGCTTTTATTCAGCGTGTCTTCTTCCAGAAACGAACAGTAATGTTAGCCGCGAGGAACGATCTGGCTTTGTTTATGTTGGGCGTCTCCTTGAGCACGCGGCTCACGTGGTTATTTACATATGAATGCGAGGGGGCGGGATCACATTAGAAATAATGAGTTAGACGGGACAGACTGAACATCGTGTTGGTTTCATACGGATTACTTCATCACAGAATGTTTGTTCTCGATAAGACTTACTTCATTTCAAAGTAGACACTTCCAGCTTTCTATAGATATAACTACCATGTCCGTGTGTTGAGTTTTCGCTGAGTTACACTTCATTTTAGTGACGTATTTCAAAGAGCAGCTCGCAGAGATGGAGAAGACAGAGCGCATCCTGTTTGTTTTTGTTTTTTTCCAAAACCACAAAGATTTGTTGTATTCGTGAGTGTACACAAAAAAAATAGACACTTCAAAGTTTCAATTGATGTATAACACTTATCTGTACGACCAAAATCGACGGAGTATTTTTAATGTCTTTTGCACTGGTCTTAAAAAAAACGAGTTGGTATCGCCGGCGATACAGCCGTCCCCTTAGGGTTAAGACCTAAAGAAATTATTTCCATTTCCAAAAATGTTTAAATGTCATTTTGATTATCAAGGATGCATTTTAAAGGATAAAATTAGTGACTAGTTTTCGAATAGAAAACATCTATTTTAAATTAATATTTCACAATGTGACCGTGAATGATTACTTTATTTTTGATTACATAAATGCATCCTTGGTGAGCAGAAGAGACTTCTTACTGCCCAGAACTTTTGAACGGTTGTGCACTTGTGTATCTCGGCACACAAAAGCGTTTCTGCCAAGCATCATTTGAAAAATCCAGCAGAGCAGTGATGGTTTCAGCATTAAAGTAAACGTTCCTGTTGCCAGCAGACTCATTGGCCCTGTGAAGTGTGTTTAGGTTGACTGTGTTCCACTGAGCCTGGATGCAACAGCATGAAGGCTTTCATTGAGCTTTGGCTTATAAGGGTTAACTGCATCGGCCTGAACCCCCCTCTGCAGAAAATGTGCGGAATGTTCCCCTTTCCTGTGGGACGGGGTCTGTCTGAATGGGGAGGGTTTGTCTGTCTGTCTGTTGAGGTAAAAAGCCAAAAACAGTCCAGATTGGGACAGGAAGTCCTCACCATGGGCTGGAAAACAGCAGCGAGTGTCTGAACTGCACGTTTCGCAAAGTGCTGACACTTTCTTAATGTGTTTACTGTGTGTTCATTGGATTCAATAAACCGTTCCCTCATGTGCTTTGAGTTTAGCCTCTGATTTATTTTTGAACTTGTTAACATGTATCAGATTCAATTATATCATTGTTAGGTATTTTTTTTAATGAGGTTTACACTGAAGGTTTAAGAGAGAACAGAGAAGAGCTAAGATAGTGACAGTGAGTGTGTTTACATCTGTTCTGTGATTATGCTTGAGCCGAAAGCATGTAAGGTCATGTGATAGCCTCGTGTCCTTTTATTGGAAAAAGGTAATAAACAGTTTAAAGAAAATCCAATCAACACATCATTACCCAGGGCTATAATAGTTAACTAAAACTAGTTCACTTTAAACCATAAAAAAACATTTGCTACTTGAAATAAAATTAACATTAACTGAAAAAAAAAGTTTGAACGTAGTTTAACGTGATATACTAAAATAACTAAAACTGAAATAAAAATGAATAGAAAATATTTGAAGTTTATTTGCAAAAAACATAACTTTTTTTTTATTTTCAAAAATAATATTTTTTATTATGTGTTTGTTAGACAATGAAAAAACAGGATTTTTGAAAATTGTTAAAAACGGAGTTATCTGTTTTTGCAAATTAACTCTTCATTTCATAGACTTAAAATAACAAAAAAAAACTAAATAAAATTAATGAAACTAGCTAAAATGAAAACGACATTTTGCTTTTTGATTTTAATTAATTATCAGTGTCCCATAATGAATTGATGGTAAACATCTTTGTTGTGTTTTCTGCAGGCCGAAAGCTCCGAGGGAAAGCCTTTTACTTCGTCTGTGGGAAAGTCTTTTGTGAAGAGGACTTCCTGGTATGCTGTCTTCCCCTCTTCTTTTTATGGGGTTTTTATGTCTCAACATGTCTTGAGACATGTCTTACAACCATAGCTCATGGTTATGTCAGAATGTGTCATCTTATCTAAAGCGTGTCTTTAAAGACATTATGAGGTGTCAGGTTTCAAAACATGAACCTGGTTATGAGTTCACATTAGAGTTCATCTTATGAGCTCACCTTAGCTCAACTTGGCTTAATTGTTTAAAAGAAGACCGGTGGGATCCAGCAGTGGGCTTCAGCTGTCTGAGATGCTTTTATTTTGGCTTCTTTTTAAATTTTTATACAAATGGAAATTGATTATCAGCAGAGTAATTTGAGTAAAATTCACTCGACTTTGAGTATTTGAGAATCATGAGCTTCAGTGGAAGCAAACAAATCTGAGTTTCTACATAATGTCACGGATTTGCTTAGTTAATTTGTTTCGAAATCTGCAAATGGAGCAATAGTGTAAGTACTTTCTCTTCAATAAATGTCATAGCTTTTCTTTTTATTTAAAAATTTTCTAAATCCAAAAACTTTATTTCAGTGGAAAAATGTGACTTTTAGGATCAGCTGTTAAATGTTTTGTGCATATAATTGTGTAGTCTAGCGTGGTGGTTAGGTATGCCACATTCATGTATGTATTGTGTAGCTGGTTGAAAATAAAATTACTGCCATATTTTCCTTAGACAAGCAAAAAAAAAAAAATGCTTTTTAAAAACACATCCAGCTCTTATAGGTGCATAAATGGCAAATTTCCTCAGGGAGAATAGTTGGGAGGGGGCTTCAAATGAGGTGAAACAGCATTCCAGACCAAAAAGTACAGTTTGTGTTATTTTAAGGTTCTTAAATTAGATGAATTGTTATATCTGAGCTGTTAATGTTGTGTGTATTAGAGAAAATGAAGTGAAGGAAAGGAATGAGAGTCAGTTGAAAAGCTCACCTCTGTCTTCACTCTTGTCTTTAATAGTACTCTGGGTTCCAGCAGTCTGCTGACAAATGCAACGTATGTGGACATTTAATCATGGACATGGTGAGTCTGATGTACCTCCACACCCTGCATTAGTCACAATATCACACTACAGAGCTTGACGGAATTGGTTTGGTTTAATTTATAAAGCTCCTTATTATACAGTGCTCTTTACATAGATTTGGCTAAATAGTCTTATCCATAGTCTTACTGTGTTTTAGGTGATTTAACTTATGTACTTACATCAAAAAAATAGTTGTTAGGTACAATGTACTTACTGTGTTTGTTGTATTGCAAAACACATTTGCTGCTATGGAGGTGGGATGCTGTTAAGATTAGGGACTGGTTTTGTGGTATGGTTAGTTTTAAGATGTAATTACATGCAGGCATTTTTTAAACGCAAGTACAATTTAAAACATGTTTGCATGCAACAGGTTTATTATCTTTAACTAAAACCATAAAAAAGACTTAAAATAAATGTTAAATGAAATTAAATATTTTAAAAAAATCAACTTGAACTTTTTTTATTTCAAAGTTGATGTACTAAAATTGAAATAAAAATGAATAAACACTGTAGGCATATTTTCAATACACACACACACACACACACACACATATATATATATATATATATATATATATATATATATATATATATAAAAAAAAAAAAAATTCACCTAGTGGCCAAGGCAACACTTCTCATTTTTGTTTAGTTTAGGAGTGCTAAAATAACTAAAACTAAATAATACAAATAAATACTATATAATATACTGTTACACAATAATAAAAAATAACAAAAACACAACAACAGTACTAAAACTTCTACTAAAATTAAAGTGAATATAGAAAATATAAAAAAAATAAATTCAAAATATTAACAGAAACTATAACTATATCAGTCATAATAAGATAACACTGGTACACAATAAGTTCATTGTATCAAATTATTAATTTAAATGTTAGTACATAGTACTTAAAAACATAAAATCTAAAGATGTTTTCTCACACACAGATGCCCATCTCCTCTCATAGAGTCATGAGAGGAGGGATATCACACACAAAATGTGTCGCTGTTGATTGTGTGTTGTTTGGCAGCATGTGAACATGGTGTTCCTCCTCAGATCCTGCAGGCGCTGGGAAAGTCTTACCACCCAGGCTGCTTCCGCTGCACCATCTGTAATGAGAGTCTGGATGGAGTGCCTTTCACTGTGGACACAGAGAACAAGATCTACTGCTTGAAGGACTATCATAGGTGAGTTTGTGTGGAGCTGCAGGCCCACAGCCAATCACAGTTCTTCATTATACATTTAAATGTGTTTATTCATTGATGGTTTGATCAGACTTCTTTTTATGTCCAGAAGACTTTTAAGTTCATAAAACTGCACTGGTTGTGCCGTGTGTTTGTTTTTATGTGCAGACCACAAACATAACTCTACAAAAAGAAGTGTTTTCCTGGTATAATTTTTTTGCAGTACATTGTCTCTTTGCAAACTCACATTGACATGCAGTATGGTTTATTTTGCAGTGTCATTGGAGATTTTCCAGTGGCCTTGTGTTTTCAATCATCTAAACAGCCTTAACTTATAATGATTGTGAATTTTAACTTTCACTTTCAGATATCATATTTTTGTAATAACTTTAAAAGTGACCACAATAAACTACATAGTCAGGCAAGTGTCAGCTATGTACTGAAGGTGGAAAAAATTCACTGAATGATTGAACTCTGCTGTGAGGACAAGAGCAAATAGTTCATATCTGTTGTTACTTTATATCAAGGGCTTCTTTGTAGCAAAGACTTTTATGGCACTTTTCCACTGCGTGGTACGACTCGGCTCGGCACGGTTCAGCACGGCACGGCTCAGTTCGGCTCGGTTTGCATTTCCACTGTAGTTTAGTACTGCTTTAGAGTGGGCGGGATTATTCACATGTCGTTATAGTCGCGCCGCCTCTACTGCCGTGACTCCTGAAAAACTCCATCAAGCTCTCGCTGGATCCGCTCCTTGGCTATCAACGAGAGGAACGTCTGTACTTCCTCAACAGACAACGAAACAGCCATTTTTTGGTTGTTAAAAGAAAGGTGCGCTCATTCAAACAGTTGCGTTCGATCCTTCGCTGGCTGTGCTGATTTAAATCTAGCAGGTCTGTTGTGTCTTGTGCCGCAAGTTCAGTGACGATTGATAGTGCCGATTTTCTCCGGCCAATCAGTGATCAGCAGAGTTTACACGTCACGTTTTGGTAACGGTACAATTCGCTTGGAACCTCGGCCGAGGTGGTACTAAAAAAGGTACCAGGTACTGTACCCAGTGGAAAACCCCCCAAAAGTGAGCCTTACTGAACCGTACCGTACCGTACCATGCAGTGGAAAAGTGCCATTAGATCGGTTTCTATTGAAGTTGACTTTCCTAGTAAATCTAGCCTGGGAAATACTGATTCGAGTATAAAGTGTGACAACTAGCCCAGGTACTCCACTATTTATTTAGGTTTGTGTCATGATGGCATTTCCTTTTTTAACACTGCTTTTGAACTTTAAATTGACCAAAATTGTAAAAAGGATGACAGTATTTGATTTGTGTTGCCCAGATATTATTGTAGCATGCTGTTGATGGCTGCTCCCCATAAAAATCATGACTTAAAGTCTGCATACACTGGAAATTGTGACGTATATCCGAGTGAAACTACTCCTCGAACAAGAAAAATATGTAGGGCTGGATTTTGTCCATTGGAAGTGAATTAATTGTTTGCTAATTGCTGTGTTTCATGTTATCAGAATTTTTAATCAACATTGATGTGCACAGATGAGTCGGGTATAATAAATACTGCATTCCATTAATAAAATAACATTTGTCAATTTTTATTTTATGGTGACTTTTGGCTGGCAAAGCAAACTCCAGATGCATAAAGTGAGCTATATATTTCCTTCAGTTGATGGTAGATGTGTGCTTTTTGTTGTGCACTATTCTCCATAATTTCTTCCACAGGCATTTTCCTAGCAGTAGCTTGATGCAATGACATTTTATTGAGAGTTTTATTGGTGTTGAGGGTGTGTGTGTGCGCTTTGCTGCACTGCAGATTCTTCTCATGCATCCTTTGCCGTGAGCAGTGAACTGAGCGATGATTGCTGTTGTTCCAAAACCCCAGACATTCAGTCAGGTGGTGACCATATGGAGATGAAATCAAACAGTGCTTTTCCACTCTGTCCTTCTGGGATTGAGCTATTCACGGTCTATAATCAAAGAGCCAGCAGATCTGCAGTCTAGTCCAGTACCTCTGTTCCACTCTTCTCAATCTACCTTTCACCTCCAAGTCATGCAGTGGCCCAAAAAAGTATTTGGGCACACTTATATATGTCTGATTGTCATAACAAAATATCAAAGCAAATGGAAAAATAGCACTTTGTAAGCAAAATGTTTAACAAAAATAGGTTTTTAATAAGAAATATATTATTTACGACTCGTTGAATTATTCACTTAACCGATTTGTATGAAAATTTCACAACATTGTATTCTTTCAATAATGTAGGATACTCAACATGAACTTCTTGTTTATTGAACTGTTGTATACATGCAATGTCACACTTGCAGCCGTGTTGTTGGGATGAAAATAAGTGTTGATTTTAAGAACAGCAGCATTAAAAGGATTCTCTATTGTTGTAAAAACCCCATAACCAGTTCACCTGTTGATTAAAATTCATTGCAAAAATGGTTAGTTCTGAGGAAAGATCTAGCATCATTTGCTTGAAGACACCAGTTTTGATATTTCATGACAGACATTTTAAGTATAGCTAAAGTGCCCAAATACTAATTTGTATGCAACTATGTACGTACTCTGGATAAAGAGTCATGCTGATATGATTTTAATTGCCATTTAGTGGATGATCTGTGTGATTATTTCTTGTCTTTTCTTCTTCAGAGTTCTTGCCCCTAAATGTGCAACATGTGATCAGCCGATCCTGCCCTCTGAGGTAAGACACATATCAGGACCAATTCAGCCTGTGCTCCATAAACTCTCTTCATACAGAAACAATCTCATTTGACTGTAAAAGGTAATCAGTAAAACCCCAGGAAATCACTTAAAGTTTGAATCCACCGGGGGCATGTAGATGAGCCGTATTCCCAGCCTGTGTCATAGAATCAGCTTTCTCTGTATTAGAGACACGTGTCACAGCACTGCCAATGCCAATCTAGACTTATGATGTCTTTTTACTTGTTATGAGACATATTAACCAAAATGAGCATGGGAATTTTTACTACTTGGTAGAACTTTACTGCTATACTTTAACTATGCAGAACATCTAAGTCATTCCAGAACATTTAAACCTTCTTTAGGCCTGATACTGTAAGTAATTCAGTTAGCACTAATGAAAGAGTGATTACTGCTAAGATAGGGCATGTGTCATTTGTTAAAGCCCCCCGTCTATAATTAGAGATGACCCGCGAGGCATGCTGCTCTCCAACACCATCAAGAGTAAGAGCTCAGTTATCATGCACCTGCATGGAGAAACTCTACAGGAATTCCTCCTCTCTGATCACAGCCGAGTGTAGCATTAACACTGTTCACAGCTAAACATCGCTGTACCCAGAAAAGATTTTAAAAAAGCATAGTTCACCCAAAAACAACAGTTAATAGTAATACAACAGTTCATAAAACAACAGTTCATAGTGACAAAGACTAAAAAAGATAGATTTCTGGTTGAGCTATTCCTTTAAAAGCAACAATAAACATTAACTAACCCAAGTTCATTGGTCGTATGTGCCTACATTCCTGCAAAACTCCAAAACTGTACCTACAAATTAAAATCATTGCAGTTTCCAGCTGAAATGAACACTAGAGGCAGTAAAACGCCAACAACCTTTATTACTTTTCACACAAATGATGATTACAGGGGCAGGTTACTGATTAATGAAGACTTACTTTTGCATGGTTCACAATACTGCACAATACTATATAATGACCTCAAAACACTTTTACCATAGCGCATGTTTTACCATGATACGTACAATTTACCAGTGTAATAATACATTGCCACGGTCACATTTAACACATTTACCTGTTTTAGAGAAAACTGAACACGCTATTTAGTACCAGTCACTGGATATTTTAATTTGAGCGTGTATTTGGTTCTTCATCTGAACAGATTTGGAGACATTTAGCATTGCATCACTTGTGAAGTCTCCAAATCTGTTTCTCCATCTTGGATGGCCAGAGGGCAAGTATATTGTCGACATTATTTTCATTTTAGGGTAAATTATTCTTGTAACTCTTTAGTAGTTCTGTCAAATGATTAATCGCATCCAAAATAAAAGTTTTTGTTTACATAATATATGTGTGTACTGTGTATATTTATTATGTATATATAAATACAAACACATGCATGTATATATTTAAGAACAATTTTACATTTATATATGAAATATATTTATATATGATATAAATTATATGAATATAAGTATATACATGTAAATATTTTCTAAATATATGTTGTATGTGTGTATTTATATTAGTACTGTCAATCAATTAATCACGATTAATCGCATCCAAAATAAAAGATATTGTTTACATATTATGTGTATACTGTGTATATTATGCATATATAAATACAAACACATGCATGTATATATTTAAGAAAAATATGTTGTGTATATTTATTATGTATATATAAATACAAACACATGCATGTATATATTTAAGAAAAATATGTTGTGTATATTTATTATGTATATATAAATACAAACACATGCATGTATATATTTAAGAAAAATGTTATGTTTATATATTAAATATATTTGTATATAATATAAAATATAAGAATATAAATGTATAAACGTGTACATATTTTCTAAATATATTCTATATGTGTGTGTATTAGGGCTGTCAAATTGGCTGAAAAAATTTATTCGAATTTTGTACTAAAATATTATCAATATTCGAATTCTATTCGAATTTAAAAGGCATCATTTCTGTTAGGGGGAAAAAAACTTTTGGCTTCTCTCCTGAGGCCACAAGAGGGCGCATCGAGCAAAATATTACCAAATTAATGCACGTTTCTTCAAAGAAATAAAAAAAGACTATCTTTGAAAAAAGTGCGTAATGTTTAAAATAATGTTTATAAACCATATTGTGATTGGTTTTCAGTCATTAGTATTAAACTATACATACTTACACGATGCTTGTTGTTTCTAATTGTTTAAGCAACGTAATTAATTATATATGGTTTATAAACATTATTTTAAACATTACGCACTTTTTTCAAAGATAGTCTTTTTTTTATTTCTTTGAAGAAACGTGCATTAGTACTTTGAAAGAGTAGCCTACTTTTTTCATTTAAAAACATGAGATGCAGTGGGAGGCAGAGAAACCGCCATAAATTCTCGAGACATGTTTTTCAAGTTGAACTTGCATTAATTTTACATGGTTTTCTAAACATGCGTCTCTCTTGTGGAGACGCTAGTGCAACAGTGATAGATGTCCCTATAGAAAATGCGATATGTTTTCTGTGTGAACGGCTTGGTTTCAGTTTTGAGGTAAACAACATCTCCGCATTGATGTTCTCTTTTACCGCAATATTTTGAATGAGCAGCGCTGCATCTAGTGGGTTCAACTGAATAAGCTAAAAAAAAGCATTAAAATGCAACGACACCTACATCGTCATCACATCTCGTGTGTCACTGATAAGGCAACCTGACGCACACCTAAAATTCGAATGCAGTGTTTTGCATTCGAATGTGGATTTTTATTTTAAATTCGACGAATATTCGAAATTCTATTTTTTTTTGGACAGCCCTAGTGTGTATTTATATATACATAATAAATATACACAGTACACACACACATTTTGTAAACAAAAACATTTTATTTTGGATGTGATTAATCGCGATTAATCATTTGACAGCACTTCTATTTAGTGCCACTCCCCAGAACTGCCTTGATGCAACCAACGTAATAATACATTGCCCACAGTCTTGTTTAACATCTTTAAATATTTTTATTAGTCGTTAATCAGTTGTAGACAGTTCATGTTTCTGTTTGGTTATTGGAGTAGAGACAGCTTTCGATGTGCTCATGCTGTATCACTGCGTGTGTTGTGGTAAGTTGTGTTTTTCCAGATGTGTTGTCATCTCTCTGGTTGTTTACTCTCATAGGGATCAGATGAAACCGTTCGAGTGGTTTCCATGGACAAGGACTATCACGTGGAGTGTTATCACTGTGAGGTGAGTTCAACTTGGGAGACGACAACAGTAATAGAAGTCTCATCTGTGCTAATTTAATGTCATTCCCAATGGTTAGTGCAAGTAAAGTAAACCAATTCCACTTAAAGGGATAGTTCACCCAAAAAATTAAAATTGTCATCATTTACTCACCCTCAAGTAGTTCCAAACCTGTATTGATTTCTTTGTTCTGCCGAACACAAAGGAAGATATTTTGAAGAAAGTTTATAACCAGGCTGTTTTGGGGCACCATTGACTTCCATAGTAAGAAAAAAATAATAATAATATGGAAGTCAATGGTGCCCCAGAACTTTTTCCCACATTCTTCGGAATATCTTCCTTTGTGTTCAGCAGAACAAAGACATTCATACAGGTTTGGAACTACTTGAGGGTGAGTAAATGTTGACTGAATTTTCATTTTTGAGTGAACTATCCCTTTAAGGCCTGCATGCCTCGATGTGATATTAACAAAGATCTGCTCATGTCTTAGGACAGAGGAGCATGAAGTTAGTGTGATGTGAGTGTGGATCTCTTCCCGCAGGACTGTCATACGGAGCTGAATGACGAGGAGGGTCACCGCTGCTATCCTCTGGACGGACACCTGCTGTGTCACGCCTGTCACCTCAAACACATCGACCCTGCCGCCCCGCCGTCTACAGCAAACAGCTACCACAGTCAGTTTTAAACATCTGCTTCCCCCTAGTGGGTGTTCAGAGACATCACCGTTTGCCAAAGATGCTCAGCTATTGCATTGCCAAAAATCACAGCTGAGATTGAGATTACAAACTGTGTGAGACACATTATTGTTATTATTATTATATATTGTATTATGTCTGAATTATTTACCGTACTGTTTTTTTTTTTTTTTTACTTTTTTGAGATTTACATTTATTATTATTTTATTAGATTGGATTCAAAAAGAAAATAGTTATCCTTTCTTGTATAATATAAATACTGTAAACAATAAACCATTGACTTATGCAAAAATGTTGCTGCAGATTTTTGTAAATAAGGCAACCATTACGTATATTATTACAAAACTTCATCTGAATTTCTCGAATGGCACCTAATAGTGTATAAACCTTTATTTATTTAAAAGTGTGCTCAGTAATTGTTTTGATTCTCTTGTGCTGGTCAATATGATCATTTTTTTTTACACTTATAATGCAGTGGAGATGCTGCATCATAAAGCTATGTTTTGGTTACTGATGCCATTGCAGACATGCCCAATACACAGTCAGCCGTGATTTATTACACAAGAGAAAGTGTTCAATAAGAAGGAACTTTTTCAATGAGGAAAAAATGACCGAGTGCACCTTTTAACAGACCAAATAAGTAGACATGGCTATTTATGAATGTATATTTATTATAATAAGCCCCCAGTTGCATGAACATTAGGTAGTAAGCTTTTAATTTTGTGTCAGATTCCAGTTCATTTTAACGGACAAACATGAGCATTAATTGTTTATTCCAAAAGCTAATGTGGATACCTGTGAATGTGTCCCAACACAAATTTTCTGAGTGATCACATCAATTGAATTGACTTAACAACAGTGACGATCTGTCATTTGAAATCACCTTATTTACTTTATAAAAGTTTGAGTTTTATTATTCAGCCATACAATCAGGTGCATTTACACAAAGAAATATATATATTTTTTTATAATTACAAAAAAATTCTCCAATTTGGCACTTGGTGTTAATTTTGGGCCCTGCTTAGAAGTCATAGAAGAGGTTCATCAACTGTTATTCTGAATATCTTTGAAATGTTTTTATTACACTGTTGCACATGGACAGAATTCAGCAGTTCACTACAACTGTATAACAGTTGGCAGGTCAAACCCACATCTTAACTGATTGGAAGACTTGACACCAATTACTCTCAATTTAAGGCTGTTATTTCAGACCTAGACCTCTTTTAATAACCTTCATTGTTTGTACATTTTGTTCATAAAGATAAAGATTTGGTATAATAAAGTACAATTTTGCATTGTTTGCCAAGTTTGGTGAATCTGATCACAAAAGCTATTCTTGAAATTCAGATCATTTAAATGTTCCCAAATTTGTTTCACAAAACACCAGATTAAGATGTGACCAGACAAATGTAACTCCAGTTTAGCTCACCTATATATTGTTTAAAAGTTACCATTCAAAAGCCTTTAATCGGTAACTCATTTATGTGCCTGTTGTTTCTGTGGTTTTGTACACTGCCTAAAGTTCTCAGATCTCCATCAGTGTTACTTATTTATCCATCTGCTCCTATCAAAAAGTAGGATGTGATGCATTTATTTGACATTGTATTATGCTGATGCTTTTTAAAATAAAACACATTTTTTTCATGATTTATTAAGATTGTTTCAGCACTTTTTTGCAAAATGTTTAAATGGTAGTTCACCCAGAAACAAAACTTCTGTCATTGTTACTCTAATGTTCCACAGAAGAACGTCATACAGGTTTGGAACAACATGAAAGTGTCATGAAACCCTAAAACAATTTTTTTAGATATTAGATGTTTTTTTATTCATACAGTAAAAGACAATGGTCACCAAAACTGTTTGGTCACCATTCTTCAATAAAAATCTTTTGATTTTCACAGAAGAAATACATACAGATTTGGAAAAACAACATGAGGATGAATGACAAAATTTTGGGTGATCTATCCCTTTAACACATTTTCATGAAAAAACGTTTAAGACAACTTTTTTGCCACTTCAGAATGAGTATAAACACTGCACAGCTGCCAGCTAAACCCTGAGGTACCTCAAGGATCAATGCTCCGCCCTATCTTTTTTATAAAAAATGTTTTTGCTACATTTTGCTTTTGTTGACATTTAAACATTTTCACTGTCACACTTTCTAAAAGTGATAGTACAAAAAGAGATACTACTAGAACACCAACTATTATGCTTATGGCCAAAAGTATTTGGAAATGTAAATGCAAGTATTTGGCATGGCTGTAACTGATAAGTCTCTCAGGTGGCAAAATGTGATTTCTTGCAAATTCAGCAGTATCATTTTCAAATAAATAAAACATGGTGCTGTTTTCTCAGAGGGATACACATTTATTCCACGTATTATCACTCTCTTGCCACATAAAATATTGCAAATATTTTTACCTAAACCCAGAACAGCAAAGTGTTACAAATGAACAGAATTTCTGATTACTTCTAGTATTTACTACATGCTTAAAGTAATTTACATTTCACTTAAATGGTAGTCTCACGTAGCCAGACCTTCAGACTGACGGCTGAAGGTCTGGAATAGATGGCTGCGTTCATTGGCCAAGGCCCGCCCATGAGGCCGTTTGACCAACATGTCAAACAACCAATCACAGTTCGTTTCGTTCAGCGTCACGTTTCGGGGCGTGGAAATGTCGCCACAATAACAAACCGGTGTGTGTCTATGTGTGAAAATCTCGGATGTATTTTAAAGATTCTATGCCGCGAACTTTAAATATTTCACATACTTTTGAAAATCCAGCATTTAGTTGACCCTGATAAGCGTTCGTCATCACATTTGTAAACACGACGGCTTTCTTCTTTCGTGAGGGGTTTGTCGCCACGGCATCTTTGTTTCCCGGCAGACCGAAAATAAACGAGACACTCGCATCTCTCCGAAATCCGGTTTAATTCAACCAGTCAGATGACGACTTCGACACTCCTGAAGTGTTTCCAGAAAAGTGTGTCATATGCATCAGACGTTTAGCCAACGGTCCGTGGGCGTGACGTCTGAGGCTGAGACTACTTAAATGGACAATTAACATCCAAATGGTGATGCAGAAGCAGCAATCACAAACAAATAAGTTCCTACGGTGCGAACATGCCAAAAAGCGGAAACTTGAGCCAATAGTTCTAAGAACTATGAAAAGGTTCCTCCGATACAAAAGTACCTAGTAAGCAAAAGGCTGTAAGCAAACAGAGCCAGTCCAGTAACATCACAGCAGCTGACCTGGTTCATCAGGCAAGGAGGCCATAGAGGAGTGAGGTCCCTCTTGTCATCACAAGGTTAATGGAATCTGAGGGCCAGCTGAGGTTCCACAAGAGATCACCATGGCCTCCTTGTGGCCAAACATCATGTTTGGTCCATCTGTACTAAGATGGTCATTATGCTTAAGCTGACTGTCTCCTGGGAGGAGGAAATGGAGGCTGCATTCAAAAAAACAATGGAAAAGTATACAGAACCATCATCAGTGTGTTGGGTGGGGTGGAGGGCATTCGTATCCAGTGGAGGTGGTTTGCAGATGTAATATTCCATTAAACCTGCTGAGAAACAAGGAGCATAAACTGAAATTCTCAGTTCCACGCGCATGTCCGGGAAACTCATTAATATTCATGTATGCTCCGCCCACTGAAACCGAAAATCTCGTAACACCGGATATCCTTGTTCCATTCTGAGCTTTGGACTCTATAGCACATGTATCAACATGGTTAATGATTACTTTACAGGACTCATGCAAAGGCAAACTGACTCCCAGCCCTCAGTGCAAAGGAAAGCAAGCATAAACGATGATAAACTTGCCTTCCAGAAGAGATAATATCTCTATGGCCAGAGATTATAAATCCAGGCATTCACTTCTGTAAGAAAGACTGCAAGGTTTCTTTATCCATCGTGGCCTAATGGTTAGAGAGTCAGACTCGAAATCCAAAGGTTGTGGGTTCGAGTCTCGGGTTGGCAGGGAATGTAGGTGAGGGGAGTTTAAATGCAGAGCACAAATTCTGAGTATGGGTCACCATACTTGGCCGTATTTCACTTCACTTCATACAAAGAATTGAGAATACTTAATAGCCATACAAGTAAAAGGTCGTTTACATGCATACTGACTTGTTTTACAGTAGTGTAATACAATGGAATAGTTAGAAGTACATTACCTTTTAGGATCAGTTCAATGTCCTTGAAAGATGTTTTTTCTGCTTACTAAGGCTGCAATTATTTGATCATAGATACAGTAAAAACAGTAATATTGTGAAATATTATTGCACTTTAACATAACTATTTTCTATATAATGTTAAAATGTAATTTATTTCTGTGATGCGCAGCTGTATTTTCAGCATCATTACTCCAGTCTTCAGTGTCACATGATCTTCAGAAATCATTCTAATATGATGATTTGCATCTTAAGAAACATTTCTGATTATTATCAATGTTGAAAACAGTTTCATTGATGCTTTGATGAATAGAAAGTTCAAAAGAACAGCATTTATTTAAAATGGAAGTCTTTTGTAACATTATACATTTTTACTGTCACTTTTGATCAATTTAATTCATCCTTGCTGAATAATAACATTAATTTATTTAAAAACAAAACTTACTGATCCCAACCTCTACTGTGGTATATGGAGAATGAAAATATGAATCAGATCCAATATGAATGTGCCAGAAGGTGCCACCTTTAATTATACTTAATAATCATTTATTTCTTAGGTTTGTAAAGCTATTTGATTTCCAATTAATATGAAATATGGTGCCTGGAAATCTGAAAGCGTAAAGTAGGCTACGATTATTATTTTGTTCAACAGTACTAGAGTAAAGTACAAATCCAAAAGTATAAAGTACAGTTACTCAAATACTTTACACCGGTGATAAATATTACTGCATATTTATCACGAGTGTAAAGTACTTGAGTAACTGTACTTATATTATAACTGTACAACTGTACTTATTAACTGTACAATATTCATGACAACATGTATATGCTGCTAATATCCTAAAAAAGGATTTAACATCTTAAAAGGTAATGTTACATTATTTGGTTTATAATAGTAAAGCGTTCGGTATGGAAACTTCTTCACACAAGACTTTAGATTTCATTTTCAAATCAAGCCACTACTGTATGAACATTACAGGCATGCCTTCAATATAGCAGCACACTAAAATAGAAAGTTAGAATGTGCAACAGATGTATTTCTCCTCACACATAGTAACAGCTGGAGAACTATGTTTGAACAAGCGCTCGTGTGTTAAAACAGTGCTGGTTCCCTGGTTCAGATCACTTATCTTATCTGTCAGTTTATTGACGGCTGTGGAATGAATGTCTTGATGTAGGATAACAGCAGTCAGATCAGTGTCTCTGGATCTCTCACACGCATTTGATGAATCTGACAATGGCATGTGTTTGGAAAATTATTCTGCTCAACATTTTCATCGTCTCTGGTAGAAGTAACGTGATGAAAGGTATGTCCTTAAATGCTTTGAGTTGTTTCTGCTGAGATTTAACTTTGAAAACGACTGTGAGAATGTGTAGTTTTTAGCATGGAAGACGTAAAGCTAATATGAAGGCAATGCGAAGACAAAAGTGAAAAGAACAGATGAAAAGCTATAGTTATGTAACTGTTAGTCAGTACAAAATGGCAGAATGACTCCCATATGCTCTGGATACATGGTCAACAAATATTGTGCTGTTGTTTTAGTTTATTTTTACTTATTAAAATATTTTTTAATGAAATAATGTATTAGTAGTAGTATACAAAATTGTTTTCCAATTTACATTTATGCATTTTTTTTTAGAAAATGACAAAGCAGAGGAACTGGTCTGCAAAAGCAGAAGCATTTAATCTTTTTTGATCTCATTTAACTGTGAAGCTTAAAATGCTTCTTAGTTTATTAGTGTAGTACACACACACACACACACACACACTAAGTAAATTTACACGTGAACACTAGATAGATAGATAGATAGATAGATAGACAGACAGAATCATGTTGAAAATGTCTGGTGAAATCTTCAGTCTTCAATGGACTGTCCAGTTAAACTGAGATCTGTAATAGCTCAGTAGTCTTGAGATATATCCTGCTCAATATATCACCAGGCTGATCACAGTTGTTCTCCACTACAGGTTATTTCTGGCACATCTCAGACCTCCACTGGGATCCTTCTTATGATGTAGGGAGTAACTCTGCATCAAAATGTGCTTCTAGTGGAGGCCGTCCGACCCCAAACGCAGGCAGATTTGGAGATTATTCCTGTGACTCCCCATGGACTCTGATAAACTCAACATTGAGTGCCATGAGAGGGATCCTGCCTGACCCGGACTTCATCATCTGGACCGGGTCTGTGCCAAGCGCCCTCTTAACTCATAAGACTGTCCTAGTTTGAAGTTTAAAGTGTATTCAATAGAGTGCTGCAGTGTTGATGGATGTTTGTTGCCCAGCACATAAGTTGGCATCACCCTGGGTCACCTGACAAAAACCTAATAGGATTTTAACATTGGCTTTTAGATTGCTGCGCTCTGTGACCAACAAAAGGTTATGGTTCTTACACGTTTGTTCATCATGATAATCTTCACAATTTAACAACTTTTGTTTGAAGTCTAAATACAATGCGTTGAAATAAAAGCTAGACGTTTTAAATGAACTACACCACGGTCACATGACTTCAACATCACCACCAGTAAGCTTCAACAAATCTGTCAGTCTTTATTTAAAAACCTTTTTTGGATTTAGAGTAGTTGATTATAAACACAACGAGGCTGTGAAAGTGACTAGTGATTAGATGACTTTATCAGTATGACATGATGTTTAATGTCCTGACAACCTCTGTTGTCCCATTTAGACACTTGTTAGCAACCGCCTTTATCAAGAAGAGTAAAAACACACAAGGGGTATTACTGATACTGATTCACTTGTTTTAAAGGAGCACAATAGATGTTCAACTACACTGCAGTCAGAAGAGAATGTATGACTTTCATAATCTTAAAAACATCTAAAAGCTCTTACTTAAATGCTTGAACCTAGTTTTGTAAGCAAATATAAAATGTGCATTCATATAAAATGCATAGTGAGAAAATTAGCCAACAAGTGTCCAATATAGTATAAGTCATGCTTCCATATTATTATTCTGGGAGTAATCATAAAGAATGAGTTGGTGTCAAGCATTTGGCCTGTACTGTAGGTAGGTGAGCTGTCTGACTAAAGGCATGTATTTCTTACATAATTGATTATATAATTAAATCTATTTCTAACTCTTTTTCACAGAGATGATACACCTCATGTGCCCAATGAACAGCTGGGAGTCGAACCTGTCCTGCGTATAATCGGCAATCTCACGCACATCATAAAATCCACTTTTCCTAGTATGTTTCATATGGCCTGCTGACTGCTTGTTTGTTTTGTTTGTCTATGAAATTAATTTCACATTTGTATGTCTTTAGATACCAAGGTGTATTCTGCAATGGGAAATCATGACTACCATCCAAAGAGCCAAATGCCCCCAGAAAAAAACATCATTTATGAGCAAACCGCAAACATGTGGCATGACTGGCTACATGCGGCGTCAAAAGAGACCTTTAAAATAGGTATAAACTACAGCAGCTCATCTTTAACAATACACTGAAGGAAGAGTTTGGTTGAAGAAAAATATTACAGATTATACAATATTATAATTATATAATATAGCTTTAACTAATGTGATATAACTTTCATTGTTAATGTCTTTCACAGGTGGATATTACACAGAGAAGCTGCTGAATCAAACTGGCCTCAGAGTCGTGGTCCTAAATACAAACCTCTATTACGATCAGAACAAACTCACAGAAAACATCAAAGACCCTGCAGATCAGTTCAGTTGGGCTGAGAAAGTGCTTCAGGACGCAGCTAAAAATAATGAGAAGGTTAGTTGTATCTTAGGTTACACTTTATTTTGATAGTCCACTTTAGACATTAACTATAAGTAACTTTGCAACTACATGTCTACTAACTCTCAGAGTAGTCTGTTAGGGTAGGTTTAGGGTTAGTAGAATAAGTTGACATATACTTGTAAAGTTTCTCATAGTCAGTATGTTGTGGACCCATCAAAATAAAGTGTTAGAAGATATTAAGCAGACAGTCTACTATTACCGACCTGGTCCAGGTTGACTATTACTCTGATGAATGCTAGTTGACATTTAGTTGCAAAGTTATTTACTGTTAGTAGCATGTCTAAAGTGGACTATCGAATTAAAGTGTTACCGTATCTTACAGCGAGGAAGCGAAACCTTCAGTTTTGTCAGTTTATCCATGTATTGTGTCATTATTGCACATAAAGAGCCTTTGTTCTGTCTTACCCAGGTTTACATCATTGGCCATGTCCCTCCAGGGTTTTTTGAGAAGAAGCGAGATAAAGCCTGGTTCAGAAAAGAGTTTAATAAGCGTTATATAGATCTCATACAAAAGCACAGCGCTGTTATACAGGGCCAGTTCTTCGGTCATCATCACACCGACAGCTTCCGCATGTTCTACAGCTCCAAAGGTACTTTCAATTCTGCTACTAATTCAATTTGTGCATATTTTGGAATTTGAATTACCCTTTAAATTACAAAATGGAAACAAGACTGTTCATTAGGGTTATTAACTGAATCAACAATTACAACCATAAAAACTTTGTTACTTAAAATAAGCATTTACTGAATCAATCTATTTATCTATCTACATTTCATTTCAGCTAGTTGTCAAGGCAACATTTTTACTTTATATTTAACAACAATGTATTAAAAACTAAAACTGAAATATAATAAAAATGACAACAACAAAACTAAATGTCTTTTTAAAAAGCTAAAGGGTGCATATACCTACAGTGTTCATATTAGTACCTTTTGAAAAGGTACCACCCCAGTGACAGCTTTTGTACCTTTGTTTTCTGAGAGTGTATCCTTTCAGAAAGGTACACATTTGTACCATATTTATCCCTAGAGGGTGCACTTCAACGGTGCACTTTTGAAAGGGTGCATCCAGTGATGGCTTTTTTTCTGAGAGTGAAGATGCCTTTCACAAATTGTTTGTAAACTGGAAGCTATTAATATCCCTTTACAGGATCTCCCATAAGTGCAATGTTCCTGACTCCAGGAGTGACGCCCTGGATAACAACATTACCTGGTGTCATAGATGGCGGGAATAATCCTGGAATTCGCATCTTCGAGTATGACACCAAAACACTTTTGATCAAGGTAAGACATTTTAGTAATTTTATTTTATTTTATTCTTTTATATATGTCTATACTGTTTTTATTATTTTTTGTTATTATTTTACATCAAGTTAAACAAACAAAAATTAGAAATGTTGTCTCGACAATAAGCTAAAAAAAGAAAGTTATGTTATATATATATATATTTTTTTTCAAATAACATTTATATAGTTTTAGTTTGAATTAAAGCTGCAGCACATAACTTTCTCCACTCTATCACCATCTACACTATCAGTCAAGCGTTTGGGGTCAGTAAGATTTTTAAAGAAGTCTCTTCTGCTCACCAAGCCTGCATTTATTTCATCCAAAGTACAGCAAAACAGTAAAATGTTGAAATATATTTACTATTTAAAATACATGTAACTGCTTTCTATTAGAATATATTTTAAAATGTAAATTATTCCTGTGTTTTAAAAGCTATTTTTTTAGTAAATTTGCCTGTGAAGGCATTTTGTAAATACAAAATAAGTAAGTAATGCTGCATTCACGTGCTATCAGAATTCTCGTAAATATAGGCTTTTGTCACTTTTTTTTGGATTGCAGACCCTCCACAGCTTGAGGTTTCTTGAAAACAGGTTCCCCAGATGATAACAGATGTTAACATTGAGAACTTTACACATATCAGAGCAGCCATAGATGACACGTTTAAATTCTAAGCACCTGTTGTAATCTTCTTTCTGTTTACCGACGTGACGTAACCACGCAGAAAAAAATGACATCAAACTGATTTACATCAATTTCCCGCGAAATCAAAATTTTAAATTATTATAAGTTAAATGTTGCAAATTGAGGTGCAAAATGTATTTTTTCACATTTCTTTTGTTGCTGCTTTGTGTTCCTGAAGGATATATGCACCTACTATATGAACCTGACATACTCAAATGTGGTACATGAGCGCTGGGAGAAGGAGTACCTGGCTGACGGAGGTGTTTCGTGTGCCGGACGCCTCTCCAGCCTCCATGCACCGCGTGATGGAGCGGATATCCAGCGACAAGTGTTATCTGCAGAAGTACTATGAGTTCAACTCTGTGAATTATGACCTGACGGAGTGCCACGCTGACTGCCGCATCGATCACGTGTGTGCGATGAAGGAAGTGGACTTTGAGGCCTATGAGAAGTGCGTGGTGAAGGAGGGAGGATCATCCACCGCTCCAGTGCTGTTTACACTGCTGCTGTCACTGATGCTGAGCCTGCTGTGTTTGAACTGATCACAGAACAGCAGCGTTTATTCATGAGTGTGAATGACATGCTCTCACCAGTATTTAAAGTAGTTTAACTTGTAATGTACTATTATAAACGTGATCTATCACGATTTCTTTATATTTACTGAACTGTCTCTTAGTTCATGTTTTTTGGGGGTCCCAAATATATATACTGTATATAAAAAAAAACGTATTTTGTGTTCCACAGAAATTTGGAGTGACGTGAAAGCAAATAAAAATTGCAGTTGTCTTTTCTTCTTTACCGAGACATACTGTATATCTGAGTGAAATGGCTTCTCTGCTATAACGTTGCAGAATTCTTACTGTCTTCATTTTAAGATAAAAAGTTGCATGTTATGTTTTTAATCCCATGTCAGAAAGGAGTTTACACTGATTTGTCTCTGTTCTATACAAGCTTTGTTTTTGTTTTTTTTGCATAAAAGACTGTCAAAAGTGGTTTGATAATGATAATGATAAATTAAGCATAATGATGAATTATGCACTCCTGCAATTTATATATAAACGCATTCATCAACATGATGTAATTCCCCCCACACACTACATAACGCCACAGTTGTGTAGTCCAGCAGTAATTAGAGCATCCAGCAGTACAGACACTCACTACGACCAACAATACAGTACAGAAGTCACAAAACAGTACAATACAGTAGCGTTTGATTTGATCTAAAGTTGCAAATTAAACTTGTGTGGATTTTTTTTTTAATACTGCATAAAACATCTGCAAATAAAATGAATCTCGTGTTCAAGAGAACAAAATCACTTCCTGGGAAACTGGTGCAAATAATTGCTGCACCTGGGGAAGGCTGTGACTCTTTTTCCTCCAGAATTCTCTGCACCACATCAGTTGAGGCATCCAGGAGTTTAATTCACAAATGTGTTTCATCAGAGTTCATGTGCATGTTTTCTTACAGAATAAAAACATGTCCACCTCAAAAAAAAGGTTTTTATCTTTTTAACGTCATCATTTCTAATAATTCAGTCTGTTACAGGGTTTTATAATTGACATGAATGTCTGTCTTTAACATATTCCCCATATGAAGATTTTTGTGTTTGACTCCATGTGATAAAGCAACAATAATCTGCCAAGATACTTGATGAAACAAATGCTCAGTCGTTCTTGGCAGCTAGTCAAACTCATACTCTCTGTACATTATCCGTTATCTGTATGTAGTCATTATAAATGTAGACTGACGTCTGATGGACTGACAATCCTTATGATGCTCATAAATACCAAGAATACAATAAATGTCAACGCATTCAAAATCAAAGCCAAAACAGCTGATAAAGCTATCGTGATTCGATGACGCAGATCTTAACAATCGCATGTGAAAGACACACAAATGAGGTCACATGACAAAAACTTGTTTGGTGGACACATACGGCTTCATGGCGTTCTCCAGGGCCTTTCTGAAGTCTTGAAGGGACACTTCAGTACAAGCTGGAGCCGACAGCTTCCCGGCACGAATCAGGACGCAGAGTTCATCCAGCATGTTACGCAAGGCGTCTTCATCTATCACAAGAGTGTCGATGAGTGTTTTAGATTAAACTCTATTGATCCTCAAACAACAGCACCATTTCTGAAAGCCTCAATGAATACACAAGACTGGACACTCACCATGTTTGTTGTCTCTCTTCCATTGGGTCACCCAAAAACCTCTTATTTTCACATCTTTGAAGATCAGCGCACTCTAAAGACAGCATCATATTTGTATAAGTGCAAAGTACACATTATAGGAACACGACTATAGAAATCTTCCACTATAATTATACAGTTCAGACATCAAGGTTGATCCAGTGCAGACAGTTAAACTCACCACTGGAACAGTGACTGGCTGTTTGGCCATCCCTCCGTAGGTCACCATGCTGCCTCCACTTCTGAGGAACACAGACACCTTCTTCATTCATTTACAGGCCTCATACACAGAGCTCATCAAGGGCCCTAACTGATCAAATCAAAGTTTGTAATGTTGTTCTGGCTGGTTTGGTTCATGCTTCAGAACAGAGGTTGATGTGAAGGCCCCCCTATAACTAGGGATGAAACGGTTACCAGTTTTCACGATAAACCAGGGTCAAATATTATCACATTTTAATTACCATTAAAACCATATTTACCATGATTGAAAAATGCACACTAAATACTGCCCAGCACTAAGCAAAGTTATCAACAGTCTTACGCAGACAAGCATGCAACTTTGGTTTAGATTTTTGTGAAAACCTTGCATAAGACAGAGGACCAAGAGAGTGAATTTGCATTTTCTTTCAGTCCGTCTGCCTTTTGGACTGACTTTTTACACAGTGTTGTACATTTTAACTGATTGATGAAAAATGTGGTAATGTGGAATGTGCAAAAAGTTCAAATAATGTCTTTAGTCTGGTTAAAGTACCTGAAATCATTTATAATTTTGATCATTTTTGATTGTAATTTATTTAAATAAATGGTTTAAATGCTGAAATGTGAGGTTTATTATTTTCTAAAACTTTTTGTCAAATGTTAATATTATTACACAAAGTTCATAGTGTTGGTTTAAAATCATTTGATATGATTTAAATGTGTATGTATATCAGTACTTTTTGAACATTTCCAGCACATTTTAACAACACCATGATAATGCAGCCAACCACAATAATTGTGGTCATGATAATCATGATAAAAAAATACTTAATATTAGAACAAAATATTCAAGGGTCTCATATTATATTGAAGAAGATATTTCCTCTAGTATTTCTGCTGTAATCATGACAAAGCTATGTGTTTTCATTTTTACAGTAACTGGAATTGTTATTATATTTAATTAAATACATTTTGAGACAGAAGATTAAAGAACTGTATGTTTTTAATTTAAAATGTTAGTTACTGAGGGGGAAAAAGATCCATGATTTAATCTTGATTTTAAATGTCTTATTATTTGAAGTTACATTTTTAATATAATATAATATAAAATATAATACAATTTTCTTTTGACCCTTGGAAGTTTGCTGAGGCCCCTAGTGGGCCCCTCAGAACCAATGCTTTAGAATTGTTTACACTATATATTTTTTACATTTTCATTTCTCTGTTTCAGTAATGTAGCCACTTACTGTAAATGACGTAACAGCTCTGTGGCGCTCTTTCCTCCAACTCCATTCAGAGCTATCTTAGGCCGAGGACACGACTGTTAAAACACCGAACACCATCAAAATACAGAATCTTTCTCAAGCTACAGAATGTTTTTATATGTTGCTTTTATAACACACAAATCACTTATAGACAAAGCAAATATGCCTGTAGGACTAGAACGTTTCAGACACATAGAGAGACTGACCTTGAAAAGCTCCTTCATTTCTGGTCGTCTTAGTGTCTCGTCTGTGATGACGTGTGTGGCTCCCAGTGCTGTCAGTCTGTCAGAGAGCTGCTGCAGGTCAGGCCTAGAATGACAAACTAGCTGCTTCACACAATAACTAAATCAACACAAAGTTTCTGCACTTTTCATCTTAAAGAGCTGTTTTGCAGTCGATACGGGACACTTATATTAAGTCCTGCATTAAACAGCGCAGACCCAAATTTGAGAAGACTTTTTAACTGGGACATGGAGGATGAAGGTCAAGTTCACCCTCAGAGCATCTCCATGTATTCCAGTGACAACGCTTCTTTTCCAAATCTATCCTTATGTGCTATTATGACATGTAGGAATTAATTACTTTAAAATCATTATAGACATCCCAGATTTTAGAAAGGCGACATGAACAGTAGTTTAAAACTATACCAAAATAGCTATTTGTCTATTGATTAACATTAACCAAACGTTGGCACAAACTAGGCGACACCAACAAAAAGGAAAGTCAGTTCAGAGGCAAAGCACATTTGTTGAAACATCATAATGACAAAAAAACCTGCACTGATAAATTATCCACCATAAAACCATGCAAGTGAATTAAGAAAATAAATAGCATCACATTTTGATTTCATGATGAGTTTAAAGGCATTTCACTGAAGGAAGCTTTATTATGGATTATGGACTGGTATTTTGGTCAAAAGTGACGCAGGTTTTCTCTTCACGAGACATCAGTTGATGTTTTTATCAGCTGTTTGGACTCTCATTCTGACGGCACCCATTCACTGCAGAGCATCCATTGGCTTTTCCAAAATAAAAAACAAACTCATCTACATCTTGGATGACCTGAGGATGAGCAAATTTTCATTTTGGGTGAACCATTCCCTGAAAGTCATTTTTACCTGTCTCTGACGACATTGATGGTTCGAATGCCCTTAGCAGCAGCAATCTGGATAACAGCCTGTCCGACACCGCTGTTAGCTGCGTTCTGGATGACTGTGTCTCCTAAAATATAGAGTCAAGTAAAGACCTCTGTTGTATGATGAGTGGTTTGGATAGAGTAAAGCGCTGCCAACCTGGTTTGAGCTCCTCAAAGTCTGTGAGCATCCTAAAAGCTGTACAGGGATTGACTCCCAAAGTGGCAGCAGACAGTACAGGAATGTCTTTAGGCAAAGTCACCAGATCATCAGCCTTCAAAACAGCTGCTGTTCTCCACGTTCCTGTGCAGATCAATGCAGGGGTGTTATAGCTTAAGAACTACTGATGATCACATTGACCACACCAGGCTTATGAATGTCAACTGAATGTTCACCTGTGCCGGCATCTCTTGGAATCACCCAGTCGCCCACCTTGAGTGTCTTCACCTTGTCACCCACCTCCATGACCTGGCCCACCCCCTCATTGCCCCCCACTGCTGGAAGCTCAGGCAGGATGGCATATGTGCCTGTGTAATGACCGTGGGTGAATATACAAAATCATAAGTGAAGGATATTTACATTCAAGTCAAAGTTTTCTGGTTTAACAGAAAGAAATATAATACTTTCCACTCAATTCTCATTATGCAATGCAAAAACATTTAGTTCTCATTATTGTATGTTATTTAAAAGATTATATATATATAAATGAAATGCTGAAATTAACTAAAAAACAACAACAGCATTAATCTAGATGTTTTCTTAAATACAGCACTACATAAATAAAAAGTAAGTAAACAAATAAAATCGCTTTGAGAATGATGGGAATTATTAAAACAACACATTAATCATCCAGTGAGAATTTTGGGGTTAATGTTGTTGAAATAATATCACAATGCATAAATATCAAAACAGCCTTTACTTTCTTTAAACAAAATATAATTTCACATTTTTTCATTTGATTTTGGGGAGAAATTTGACACAATAACCTGTGCTTACTGTCTATGGCTTGCATTTGTCCACTAAGGGTCGTTGCTTAGGTAATGCTTTATTTATTCAGTTTATGAAATGCTTTGCTCTTGCCTTGAATCATATTTAAATCAGAGGGGTTGATGGGAGCCGCCAGTATTTTCACCACAACACTTTCAGATCCCATTCGAGGCAGAACCAATGACTCCAACCTGCCAACCGTGCAGAAAACACTGTTAACTTGATAAAACTGTCAACATGTTATTATCTCTGGTTATGATATGCTTACTGGACGACTTGTGAGGGCTCGCCGTGGTTTCTGTACAAAAGCGCAGTGCTGTCTTTGACTGCAGACACAGAGTAGTTGTTTTTAAGGACAGCTTCATCTCTGACCCGCTCACCACAGACAGAACCCGCTGTCCGGTAAACACGACGTCCTCGTGTTAAAAGAGATGTGACTCGCGATAGTTTCATTTTAAAGTTGTGATATGTCCGATATCAAAATATCATAGTCTTACAACGTTTAAATAAGCACAAGAGAGCATAAGTCCATGTTTACTATCAAGTAAGTGGCCATGTTGCTACCGTAAAGCCTATAGTAGAGGCGAAGATGATGCTAATGAATATTAATTAGCAACGGTTCAGACATCGCGCACGTCATGGACTGCCCAATTATAACCCACGCAAAAAAATAATAAAAAAAAATCATAACTTTTTTTTAGTAACCTAAAATTCGTTAATTTGCCAGACTGACCAGCGCCCACTCACCAACGCCTGTCTTTTAGCCAATCAGGTAAGCCTACCGGGCGGAACGTCACATTGCGTAATTAATATTCATGAGGTGACGCTGCGCTAGACTTGAATTCGTAAATCTACCATCAAGTTGGCAATATACGCGCACTATTATATGTTTTTCTAGTTAAAAAACTACTGCTTGCTCGCAGGTCGCTGGGAAAGGCTGATACAAGTTAGGAAAATCTGAATAAATGTAGCTGTTAAATCAGAATAAATGTAGCTTATTATAGAGATTGTAGGTACTAACAAAAAAATACTTATGTTTACTTCTATAACTTTAAAAGATTATGAATTGTCATGGCAGTTTTAGGGCTGGAAATTTACCCATAAATAAAATATTGATAAAAGTCATCACAGCTGGTCTTTTTTCTTATATCACACTAAATTTATTAGATGACAAAACCATTGAAAACTTCACATTACATTCAAACGTTCAAGAAGTGATTCCCAAGTTCAACAGGATAGTCAAAAACAGCATGAACACATCTAAATGGTGCAAAACTTCGTATGATTCCTTCTTTATTAAACAGAACAAAAACACAAACTTAAATATTATTGCATAAAGGAATGGACTAGATTTCGGCAATGTTTCCAGTTTATGTAAGAGGCAACCACACCATTCTAGATAGGATATCCATTCCTGTTTGAGCCACACATCTCAAAAAGTCAATAATTAGAATGATTACGATGGTATGAAACTATAATAAAATAATACAATTCATGTCTTCCTCACACTCCTGGAGTAATCTGACATAACCTACTTCCTGAGTTCAGTCATGATTCAACACTGAAGTGAAAGGCATTTATAGGTCAAATAGCGACTGAAAAATAAAGCATAAATCTGTAAAATGATGCAGACTTCAGCACAGACAGAGAGAAATCACAAATCAGTGCAATAAAACACAAACACACAAATCAATTCATCGATATCAGCTGATTCGTGGCACATGATGCTTGAGGTATTTTAATACTGAGATACATGAGCTAGGAGCCTGAGTCTCTTTACATTGTGGAGAAGATGCAGAACACGTTGCTATAAATAAATACTATGCGTAAAGGCTAATAAAAGGTTTACATAAACAGTATGTATATATATATATTAAATATGTCTTAAAGTCTTTCAGCTCTCCTGTAAAATGGGAGTAAAAGGCTGTTAAATACATTCCAAACAATACAGGCAGCTAGAGAAAGGAGCCAATGTCTTCACCATGGACGTAGGAATGGGCAACATTTGTTCAAAAGAATAACTTATTTCTCTCTATGTTGCTCCAAGAAAACCCCTGAGACCAATTGTCAAAGACAAATAACAAAATATATTGCTAGCAGACACAGATCAGCAGCATTTAAGACAAGATAGCAAATACCAAGCCGAGATTTCTGTAGACTGAAGTTTAGAGATAAAAGTGTGATTGATTATTTACTTTCATGTCTAACAGAGTGAGTTATTGTTTGATGATAACCACAGATCACTAATGACAGATCTGGACACGTGTAAAAGGAGCCGCTGGTTGAGAGAGCCAGGTCAGCGGTTTAACATTCATTTGGTCCCTGGTGATCAGTCTATTGCCGAATCCCCAACTCAAACCCACCCCAAAACATTTTCATAAAAGCATCAAGAAATACAAGAAACATTCAAATGCATCAATCAGTCAATAATCTGTAAGAATAAGACCTTTGTTTTGAGTATATTCATATGGCAGTAGAGAATTTGTTTTTGAACATCACTAGGGGTTGTTTACACGATGCCGTTTTCAACTAAAAATTGAAAACATTTTATGGGTTTCAGCCGTTCACTAAAACGGGGACTGAAAATACAAACGTATATAGCAAATTTTTGAAAACGATACCATTATTGTCTCTGTGTAAACTACAAAAACGTGAATTTGCAATGCAAATTTTTTAAAGTGTTTGATCTGTAGGCATGCGTGAGTATGTAAGAATGCATATGTGTGCATAGTGTTTCTTTACAAAGAGACATCGCCAACTACTGGCCTGGCATGTATAATACAGCATGTTCAGTCTTTTACATGGATTAGTGTAAACAGGGATCATTTTGATAATGTTTGTATTCAAACCGTAAAAAACTGCAACCAAAAACTTTTCTGTTTTTAGTGCATCGTTGTCGTGTAAACGTCCCCTTAATGAGATATGAGATACTACTTCTGTACACCAAACACTGTACTGAAATTCCTGAGAGCAGCTCTATTCCTGAGTGTTAAACCAGTAAAAAAAGTGACATTCTTCTCATCTGTTGCTTCTATAGACCTGAGGGAGTTCCAACAGCAGCATTAGCGTTTGTCTTTCCAGTATAGTGATATGATTGGTTTTCAAGCGTCGTCCCAGCGGTCTCTGCTGTCTCAGTCGGTGCTCCCGGTGGGTGGTGGAGAATGACTGTGCTCCGCTTTCTCTTCTTTGACACCGCTAGACTTTCCCTGAGACCCCTGAGATGGCTGCTGGGCTTTGGCGGGGCAGTTGGCGACCATGTGCGCGACACTTTGGCAGAAATGGCATCTTTTGGGTTGGGGAGGCAACTTGCACTCTTTGGCATGGTGGTCCAGACCGCCACAATTATAACACCTGCGGGACAATTATAATAAGAATTTTCCTTAAATGAATAAGACAATCACCATTATAAACAAAATCGCTTAAGTGTCTTACAGCAGGGTTTAACTCAAATCCTGTTCAAATCCAGGATGGGATTTATGGAACCTGACTTTTAGAATAGTTTGGGGAATATAGAATAGTGATTAAGTGTGTTTACATGTACCACAAAATGCTGAACTATCAAAAATTCATTTATGTGAGATTTAATAAGGTTTGTTTCCTGTATAAACAGTTTTGTAACTGGCATGTGCACATCAAATAGACTCACAGAATGAATAAAAAAAGGATTCATTTGTCAACAAAAATTGGGTAATGGCAAACTCTCTCTCTCACACACACACACACACACACACACACACACACACACACACACACACACACACACACACACACACACACACACACACACACACACACACTCTCTCTCACACACACACACACACACACACACACACACACACACACACTCTCTCTCTCTCTCTCACACACACACACACACACGAGTTTGCATATGTGTTTTTTGAGATTCATGTTTGATACTTCAATCTTTTATGGCTCATATAGTATGATATAGCAGAAAATGGAGCTTATATTTGAGGTGTAAAAACAGCTCAATTTTATTCAGAGGCAAAATATGCAATTTGGTGCAGCTGCTGATGTTTATATGGAGAAAAATAAGATGCCATTCTTGTAATGTAAATCAGTAAGAACTTTATAACAGTAAAACTAAGACTTCTTATATAAAATGCATATATCTATCATCCAGTAATGTCTTAGTAAGATGATATTTATATGACTCGTTTTATGATCAAAGTTTTATGCAATACAATGATGACTGAGAGCTGAACAAATACATTTTCCTCAAAAGCCTGATGATCATATTTGAGACTCACATTTGAATATGATTGTTCTAAAAATGATGTATGGATAATCAAGTAAGTCCAGATGGTTCATCTTTACTAACACTATCAAAGTTATACTTATGCTTACTTTATAAAAATCAATAGATTTCACAGCAAAAAGACACGTAAAGCACTAGCTGAAGGTGGACGTTTGTACAATTATAATAAAAGATCTTTTACTTGATAAAAAGTCTAAACTATCAATCAGACAACAGAAAGGCCTCAGAAATTTGTGTATCAAATAGGATATATAGGCTTTATAGGGTTAATGTTTTGCCAAACAGTGTGAGCAAATATTCCAATTAAAATAAAACATTTATTTATTTATTTTTTATCTAACCAAGTGTATTTTGAAACATGTTTTCCTGAATGTCCTTCATGCCCAGGCTGTCAGAGTTGACAGTTATTTAGAGGAGGGTCATGTGTGGAGCTCTCGGTGACATATGGGTGCCTGGTATGGGGCAGTCACTGCTGCATTGATGTCCACTCAGCTGAGGTCATGTGGGTGACCGCAGGGCACAGGGGACTTTTGGGGGACACTAGAGTGGCTTCTGGAGGTTTATAGGCACTGACCCGAGCAAGCGTGCAGAAGGCAATGACGGCCTTTGTTTGAAAAAAGCTGCAGCAGCAACCTATGAACTATGACCTCTTGCCGTCCTAACCCCCAAACACCCCACCCAGTCCCTAAACACATGCAGTTTCCATGGCAATCCTGACCCCTGACCTCTCTCGGGCACCTTCATCTGGTATCAATTAAATAAACTGCAGCGTTTTCTCCTCCACATCCTGAAGTCAAGCATTCTGCTCTCCCTTGTGAAAAAGAGTGTGTTTAATAGAACTGAATGTGCACTTGTAGTGTTCTTCAAATCTTAAGTGTTTGTTTAAACTGTACTTGCAGAAAACATTAAAGAAATAAAAGGACACTTAAGTACTTAAAATTAGACATTTTCTTATTCCTTAACACACTTACGTACACTTTTTAAAAGTGCACTTTGTAATAATGTCAAATTAAAAGTTTTACTTCATTTACATTTTAAATCATTATGTTTTAATAATATTTTGTCATGCTTTAAAGAAGTACACTTATTTTGATGTGTTGATTAACATACTAAAGCACATGTAAAATACATCATTAAAATTTCAATGGTAGTGAATTATTTGATGTTATATTTAAAATGAATATATTTTAAATGTGTTGAAATGCCACTTCATCATTATAAATGTGCAATCACTAGTTTAGTTAAATACATGACATACATGTTTCAATATAAAAGACTCTTTTTTACACTTATTGCATGTAACATAAATTTCAACTATATTATTTAATTTTATATAACATGCTATTAAGTGTCTGAAAACATCACATTCTTTCTTAAGCACATTCTTTTAAAGTATATCATTTTAAAGCATATAACTTTTTAAAAGATTGCACTTCTTTTTCACAAAGGCTGCTTCAGCAAAACAATGAAGCTCAATGCAGAGAGTCCATTCAAATGAATGAATAACCACGATGGACAGATGTGGTTTTCTTAAAGGAGCAACATGCTCCAGGGATGTATCGAACACAAGCCTCGCAAGACCCTTTGAGGATACAATGATCTGATACTGTCAACACCGTGTCTTTCACAGTAATCAGAACGGACTGACCGATGGCCCAAATGATCCGCCTCTAACTTCCAATCGCTGAGAGCTGAGAACGCAAAAAATGGCATGAAATAAACTCCTCGCTCTATGTATGCAAACATCAAATGTACCATAATTCTGGCATAAGGTTTAACTTTTTACAAATCAAATCTAAAACTGCATCCTTGGAGTTAATATTTAAAGTGGCTTTTGGATGTAAATACTTCGTAAACAACAGCCTCAGGATTGGGGGATATCCATCAGGTATAAATGCATCAGTGACCAGGCGTTTTAAACAGTTATTGATCCGGGTCACATCGACAGCCTAACCCAGGCCAGAGGAGGGGGAAGGGGGGATCTGGTGAAAGGGGTGAGGTGAACAAACCACATTTTTGGAGAGATCAGAGTGAGGGTTTCAAGCTCTCCCTGTGGACTGATAAAACATACACCCTATAGCGCTACACAACTGCTGAAGAAAGACCCATGCACTGTAAAAAGTGCTAAAAGGCAATTATTACCTAAAGGATTACATATTTTCTACCTGTAATATCAAATAAAATGACTTTTGTTGGTGTAACTTAATGTAATCAGATTATTCCAGTGATATTAAATCATAATTCTGAATCCATTTAATTTAGATATTTAATATTAACAGTGCTGTAAATGCCACAATGAATGACTTGTTGTATTAGACATATTGTATTTTATTAGAAATGTTGTATTAGACAACCAGTCTTAAATAAATTGCATTCTGCCACCTCAAGCTAAATAAATGAATGCTAAATTACACTGGAATAGAACCATGCCTACTGAAAAAGATCAGTTTCACAGTTTCAATTGGACATTGCAAGCCTTACACTCAACGTCATTAAACTACAAGGTGCTTCTTAGTCATTTAGTTATTACACTCTCAGACAAACATGTACAAAAGCTGTCACTGGGGTGCTACCAATTAAAAATATGTGCCATTTTGGTAATAATATGTACACTTTAGGAAATAATATGCAGCCTTTAGGGGGATGGTACAAAGTGTACCTTTAAAAAGCTACAGTGACATTTATATTAAATATTTGAAGATGAGAATTTAGTTTTACAATTAAAGATTCCATGTCAAAATAAGACAAAATAGGACATTTAGTTGCTTCTATGATGTCATTATAAAAGAGCATTTTTATTTGACATGAATATGACATGGAACAGGGCTGACCAGCCAAACAAGGCATTATAAAAGAATAGTTCCGGTCCTTGATTCTGATTGGTTGAGCTGTTACTCTACAATTACTCTCCGCTTCGAGTCTTGCCTAACAACACCCCTTAGCTGTTATAAATTCACTGTAAACCATGGCTTCGTGGGGATTATTGCTTTAGTTTAATGGCACAAGACCTACAATAAAGCTGCTGGGTTTTTGTTGATAAGTTAAGAAAGACCCTTGAGTCTTAGTAATGAAGGAAACCAGCCTTTTGCCAAATGCCCCAGTTGTAAAAATTCTAAATGATATATTTAAAATCACCATATTACTAAAATAAAGCTTTTTAATTGGCATTGATAGGTTCAATGAAGAAACTTTACCATCCATGGAACCTTTCCATTGTACAAATGGTTCTTCCTAGTGGAAAAGGGTCCTTCAGATTATTAAAATGTTCTTCTCTGATCACTGAAAGGTTCACTGGGGAACCCAAAATGGTTCATAAGACATCACTGCGAAAACGAAGGCCGTTTCTCAAAAGGAAGGCTGCATCCTCCGGAGGTCGCATTTGTAGGCTGCATACGACATCAAGCCTGGTTTATTTCAGTTAACTGAGCATTACATTCACGAGTCAAAAGCATATTACAACAATTTACACTTAACTAAGAATAATGGTCAAATTTATAACTGTTAATATTCTAAAATAAGATCTTCTTTGTGACGTATGCAGCCTACAAATGCGACCTCTGGAGGATGCAGCCTTCCGTTTGAGAAACGACCAAAGAGTGTATAGCTCTGAGATGACTCACCTGTCTCCTTTGGCCCGGCGTTTCTGGACACTCTTGCCTTTGGGTCTCCTCTCACTGCCCAGACAGTGAGCTCCTCCAGGACCCGTCACCCGCAGAGACTCAAGACCCTTGGAGGACTTCTTGAATGTGAATTCAACAGTCTCACCCTCCTTCAGACTGCGGAAACCCTCCATGTGCAGTTTACTCTGAGAGAGGCAGACAAGGACATTGTCAGTAAGGTCACTAGACCAACTCCACATTCATACAGGAACACAATTAGTTACATGCACAAGGCAAGAAATTGCTGTTAGGTTTGAAATACAAAACATCTGGAATCATCAGTATTTGTGTTACTGTGGAACACTATTCAAGCAAAAAGGTCCCAGAGGATCACAGCTTTAAAGGAACAGAAGAACTGGAGTGGTATGGATTATTGTGATGTTTTTATCAGCTGTTTGGTCTCTCATTCTGACGGCACCTGTTCACTGCAGAGGATTCATTGGTGAGCAAGTGATGTAACGCTACATTTCTCCAAATCTTTTCCCATGAAGAAACAAACTCATCTAAATCTCGGATGGCCTGAGGAAGAGTGAATTTCAATTTCCAGAAAATGTTCTTTTTTGGGTGAACTATTCCTTTAACTAGCTGAGTATGTGGTGATGTATGTTCTTATGGGATATGAAAGAGAAAGCGAGTGATTTATGTGTGAAAAACACAGGCCTTACCATCCCCCGACCCAGGTTACAGCATTCCTGATTCACACACACACACACACATCCCCCCACATCACACACAGGTCTCTTAATCCCCCTCACTGACCACTGGGAAGATGCTGTGGGGTCCAGAAAAATTCTTCACATGGTTGCTTGGTTTTAGTGTATCCTGAGGGTGAACATTTTCCCTGTGAAGAATTAGTTCCCATTGCAGAGTGTAAATGAGCACCTGAACTAATTATTTGAAGGAATAGTTCACCCATCATTTACTCACACTCATGCCATTCCAAACCCAAATGCCTTTCTCTTTTCCATGGACAATAAAACAAGGAATTCTTAAAGTCAGCATGAAATGAAAATCTTATCTGATCATTAACTGTTTACTAAATGCATGTTATTGTTCTTATTGGTATCGATTCATCCATGCATGCTTTTTTATTTTTTTAACCTTGTAATTTTTAATCAAAAAGTGACAACACTTCATAACTCGCATTCAGATCTGCCTCTATTTTTGGAATTCATCGCTCACATCTCAAAGTAACAACTGAAGCTTACACCCAGTTCCCTCCTTTTTCGATTTTCCATTGCACTTGGATGTACGTCACAATATAGACCAGACCTGTCTCTATTTCCGTTTAACCGTGACTTTTTATGACTCATGGAAGTGCAGCTTTCTGGTTTCAAAATAAAAATGTCATTCTCAGAGCTCAAACAGTAGAGCATGCTGCTAGCAACTCCAAGGTCATGGGTTTGATTCCTTAAAAATGCATGAACTCCTTAAATGTATACCTGAATGCAATGTAAGTCACTTTGGATAGAAATGTCTGCTAAATGCATAAATATGAAAAGGATGCAAAAATACATTAAAAAGTATACCATTAGTTAATGAGAAAGTAGCAATGTCTAATTTAGTTTTTTTTTTCAAATCAGAAAGTCAAATCTTATCAATTTATTCGCTCATCAGATTCACAAAACTGGTCTGAATGATTTGTTCACAAAATCGAGTTCAGTTCATCACACAAAGCTATCATGTGGCTTGGGAAGATTTGCATGGACACGTATGTTCTTTTTGAAGTTTGAAAGCCTCAGTCCCTATTTATTGTCACAGCATGCATGGAATAGGGTGACCAGCATCCTCAGATAATTCACCTTTTATGTTCAACGAAAGAAAGATAATCATATGTTTGGAACAAGATGAGTTGGGTAAATGACAATTTAATTTCATGGTGAACTATTCCTTTTACGGAAAGCCTTTTACAGGCCATACTCACAGACAACTAATGCTACACTACAGTATCCTATTCATCTGCCACCAAACAATGGCAGTGATGTGATGTCATGCAGCAAATGCATTGCAGACCTGATAAAAAAAATGTAAATGTGGGCTTTTTACATTTGGATAAAAGCATCTGCATAAATGTTGATGAACACAATGAGTGGATGTAGAGATTATAGAAATTATATTTTGCATACGACCATTGAGATTTTAAGCACTGTTTCCATGCCCGTGAACTGCATTTTTATCTCCCTCCTCCAATTGTAAGTAGCCTAGTTATGCAAACATGACATTTTCTTTATTGTAATGCAGAAAATATGATGTACATCTGTATTAGGTGTTATGAGTAATATTTAACTGATGCCGTATATCAGTTAGAGTTTATGCAGCACAGCTTATTGTCAACAATCTGCTGAAAACTGAGAATGAAGGAGATTCATTCTGTTTTATTATTCCACTTCTCCTGGATGTTTTATATAGGATTTTAAGAAATAAGACCAATGTATCAAACACACTGTCGGTGGATCATCAGGTTTGGGTTTGGCCTTAGAGGACTAGTATTACAGATCTTGATGTAAAAGGCCCCGCTGGAGCCGAAGAGGATCTGTAGTTGTGTATGTTTTGTGGAAACATCATTGTTTACAACTATGTTGTGGCAGATGCAGTGTTCCCTTTCAAGTACTTCCATTGTGTGTCGGTCAAAGTGACCGTTAACCTATTTCCCTAGACACGTGTGACCACCCCCCAACCCCCAACTTCCCTTCCTCCCACTGACGTCCCCCTGATGCTCCGAGGCATCTTTTAAAGCTATCCCTACGGTACAAACCCTATGAAGTGAGCATGTTCACAGGATCCGTACTGTATGGACATGCATGATCCATTCCTAACAGTCACAGGTGATGGAGAAATCACAAGCAAGCAGGTTGTGACATAATAGGAAGCAAAAGTCCACAAAGAAAGAAAGGATCTGTCACGCTCTCTTTCTTTTGTCTGCTCTCACAAAGAGCAGTGGAGTTAATGTTGTGTAGCTGAGGCCCGCTGTCACAACCGAACGTGTGTGCAGCACGTGGATCATCAATGAATGTGGCGATGGACTGATATACAGTGTCCTCCACTAATATTGGCACCCTTGATAAATATGAGCAAAGGCGGCTGTGAAAATAAATCTGAATTGTTTATCCTTTTGATCTTTCCCTCAAAAAATTTTCAAAATTCTAACCTATCATTGAAGTAAAACAATTGAAAGTGGGGAGAAAATCTCATGATGAAATAACTGTTTTTCTCCAATGGATGTTGGCCACAATTATTGGCACCCCTAGAAATTCTTGTGAGTAAAATATCTCTGAAGTATATTCCCATTCATATTTACATTTTTTAGCACACCAGGGTGACTAGGAGCATGAAATTGTCCAGCCATGACTTCTGTTCCACAGGATTATAAATATGAGGAACATAAAGACCAAATTCCCTTAATCATCCATCACAATGAGAAAAACCAAAGAATATATTTCTGATGTGCAGCAAAAGATAATTGAGCTTCACAAATTAGTAAAGTGGCTTTAAGAAAAGAGCTAGAGCAGTGAAAAATCCCATTTCCACCATCAGGGCAATAATTAAGAGGTTCCAATCAACAGAAAATGTTACGAAACTGCCTGAAAGAGGACGTGTGTCTATATCGTCCTAATGCACGGTGAGGAGGAGAGTTTGAGTGGCTAAAGACTCTCCAAGGATCACAGCTGGAGAATTGCAGAATATAGTTGAATCTCGGGGTCAGAAAACATTAGAAAAAAATTGTCAAACAGTCCCTACATCACCACATGTTGTTTGGGAGGGTTTCAAGAAAAATTCTCCTAGCTCATCCAAAAACAAACTCCAGCATATTCAGTTGTCAGACACGACTGGAACTTCAAATGGGACTGGCTTCTATGCTCAGATGAAACTAAAAAATGAGCTTTTTAGCAGCAAATACTCAAGATGTGTTTGGTGCAACAGGGATAAAAAAGTACCCCATGTGTACAATGAAATATACTGCTGTATTTTTTATCTTGTGGGCCTATTTTTCTGCTGGAGGTCCTGAACATCTTGTTTAGACACATGGCATCATGGATTCTATTAAATACCAACATATAAAAAATCAATAAGTGACTGACCCTGTTAGAAATCTTATAATGGGCCATGTTTGGATCTTCCAACCGGACAATAATCCAAACACAAACCTCAAAAACAACACAAAAATGGGTCACTGAGCACAAAACCAAGCTTCTGCTATGGTCATTCCCGTCCTCTGACCTGAACCCTGTAGAAAATGAGTGAGGTGAACTGAAGAGGAGAAGCACCGTCATGGAGCTGTGAATCTGAAGGATCTGGAGAGATTCTGTATGAAGGAATGGTCTCTGATCTCTTATCAGGTGTTCTCCAAACTCTTCAGGCATTATAGGAGAAAACTCAGAGCTGTTGTGCTGGTGAAAAGGACATTTCAATAATTGGGTGCCAATAATTGTGGCCAACATGAACTAGAGAAAGTATTTCTTACACAATGAGATTTCCCCCCATTTTCAATTGTTTTACTTCAATGATAGGTTGGAATTTTGTGAATTTTTGGAATGAAAGATAAAAAGGATAAACAATGCAGATTTATTTTCACAGCCGACTTTGGTCATATTTATCAAGGGTGCCAATATTAGTGGAGGACACTGTATAAGCCTGTACAATATCTGAACATTTTGAGAGAACTGATCACTCCCCATTGGATCGGTTTTTGATAAAATGCCTGAAATTAGATCTGTGTACATCAGTATTTCTGCAGGCACATTTATGACTTTTTAAAGACCAAATTGAAGGAATAAACTGAAATACATCAAAATGTTTTCTAAATGTCTAGAGAGAGCACAATCGGTTGTTTGATAAACACCTCAAAATGTGAAAATACAACTTCCTACGGATCACAATTAGTTTCTAATTCATTTTACAAATAAGTAAATAAAATAACGTTTGATTAGCTCTGCTGCAAACCACTAGAATATGGACATAACATTTACTGCAAAAAAAATTATCACACCGCAAAAAAAACAAAAAAACTCACTATTCTTCCTCAGTATATTTGTCTTTTTTTCCAGTGCAAATGTCTAAATATTCTTAAACTGATATACATTTACTTGGGAAGCTAAATGACATAAGTCTTGTTTTTCTATAAAACTGATCAAAATGAAGTTTATGATTAAAAAGAACAAATGTCCACAAACAGACTTAGGTAAAACAACGTAATTCAAGGGGGAAATAAGTTTCCATACCCCATTTACAGATATTTGTTCTTTTTTATTATTTCCATTCGAAAACAAGACAGAACTACTAAGGAAGATATTAATTTTAGCAATGCATGCAACATTGCCATGACTTTATCAATTTAAGATTTGCTGCTCTGATTTAAGACATATTTAATGCCTTCATTTGTGGAAGTGTGAATTAAAACTTTTTAAGACCTGCAGAAACCCTCAAGTTCAAGATATTTTCATGTTTTCTATCAGTTTTTATAACATCTAACAGCTAAATAGGACTACAGCCTCATTGTGTTTATAATCTAGCTATTTAGGTTGTGTTCATTTGTTAAGATTATCTTAATGAACAAAGTGTTTTTTGTGTAAGAATCTTTTGTTTGTCACAGAGCTTGTTTTCTGCAATAATCCAAAAGTCAAAAGCCTGATTTGACTGACATGTTTCTCAACACTACACATACCTGATGGACAAACACGTCCACTGGAGATTCTAAAGGCACACCATCTCTTGTGCTCATGGACAGGAATCCGAACCCCATCCGAACATTGAACCACTTGCACACCCCCACGCCAGCCTGCCCCTCCTCCTCCTCTGTTTTCATACAGCCTCCTGCAAAACATTCACATTTACCATCTCAAAATATATGCATGCAGAGAAAATATGTATTCAAAGGTGGAATGTAAAAATTCGAATGTAACAGAAACATAGGCCAACATTCGAAACTTGCATTATAAAATAATTCCCGCCAAAATGACAGACCTAACCAACAGTGGTTGTTTAAAATTGATTTACACAGTAAATCTGCGCCATTCAAACGGTTCACTTTAACTTTATTTCAATGTTTTAAATAGAACAAATATCTGGTTAGTCGTCTCTTGTACTTTTGTAGCAAATAACTAAAAATAAAAGGTTTTAAAACACATTTGGGCATGTTTACAATTAACGCGTTTAAGACTATTGTATCTTTAAAAGCAATGTAGAATTTACCACTCTTTCCATGTATTTTGCAGTATTATTTATTACGATTTATTTAATTAATAAAAAGAGGCAACGAATTAAATTCACCAAAACGTAACATAGTTACGAAATGTCTTGATATTGTGTTGATAAAACAATTGAAACTATTTAATGTATTATGTTTTTAAAAAATACAATATATAAAATTGTAATATTCGTTTAAATAAATAAATATCAGAACATGGCTTCGTATAGCGCAAAGCTGGCAATAATTAATAGGCTTATATAGGCTAATTAAAAAATCAATTCATTTAAACATGCCCTCTTGTCTCAATGGCAACCCGTGCTGGTTCTTTAGGTGCAAAATGATGAAGACTTGTCCAGATCCCGTCGCAGAACACTCGTACTTTGATAGTCCTGGTGTAAATCTGAACCCCTTCCCTTCTGAGACCAGCGCGGGCCTAAAACCTTCCTCAAGTCTCATGAAAACACCCTCACAACAGAGTCTTCAGAGGAACGCAAGTAAAACAAAGAGGATCTCCACGATACCTCACTTACACGCGTACACGAGGGAAAACACTCGGAGAAGAAGAAACCTGAAGACAATGCGTGGACCCCGGGCCCCAACCCCCGCGTCTCCTAAACAAGCAACACCTTGATGTGGGCTACCTTCATGAAGAGGACCAGAACTTCCAAAAACAAATGACATAGCCTACCCTCTGCCATGGGTTCCTCTCTTCGTTTCTCCTGATGTTCAGTGTGGGGTGTTAGCGTTAAATCTCGGTTCTCCAGGTGTTCTCTCGGTGTTTCGGTGGCTGCTCTGAACTGATGATGCTTCTCTTGCTCGACCCCCCTCTCTCTCTCCCTGTTTCGGTCAAGTCCACGTGATTCCCAATCAGTCTCCCCTCCAGGAGGCCAAAACAATTCCTCAATGGATGCCCCCCTTTGTCCAAAACAAGCCAATCACATAGAGACCACCGCGCAAACGCCCGGCCCCCAAAACTCCTCCACACATAGGTGACTAACCCCACATTAGATGTTTGTTTGATGAGAACATCTGACACTAAAGTTAAACCTGCACGATCAAATTTTGCGTTATCATTTAATTAAGTGGTTCTCAGCAAGCACGCTGGTCATTGATCTGTTGAATTCTGATTCATTCTTAACCATTTTGTTTTAATGACAAGATTGTTTTAGATGTTTCTAAATGAAATGGTCTCAAGTTTTGCTCAAAAGGAGAGTAAACACGCCATTCTGCTCAAATATGTGTTTGGGGTTTGTGTTCTGATCATATTGACCATTAGAAATATGTTTGACAGACTGAATGCAGCTTCAGAGCGTAAACTATAATACAGTTATTATACGAGGAACAAAGAATAAAGAAGAACTGACTCATTTTAACTGTACAGTAATTCAGATCAGATTTATAACTCTTCCGAGAGTTATGGATTCATATTCATGCTGCACCTTTAAGATGTTTCAATTCTAAGCTATTCATCATTCGCTATTTTTGTTTGAAATAAATTGGAGAATTCCGGCCAAACCAATTACAGTGTAATAAACAATAAATCAAATTGTTGTTTAACGTATAGTTTTTCTTGCAGAATAAACAAAAACAATGTTTTCTGTAATTCACCGACTTTATTTATTCAACATTATTTAATTTTACACATCCATTATTATAAACAATAAATCTGTGATCAGGAAAAATGTAATCGATCTTTTGATTTGATTCAGATGATAGGCTACAAAAATAAATGATATTTAGCTCTTTATTCGACATTATTACCGTTTATTTTATTATTATTATTATATAGAGTTTTATATATTACATTTATAGGCCGTTTTATATTATTATTATTATTAAAGTTTAGGTAATTATTATTATTATAGCATACGAAACTAAAAATAAATGTAGCCTAATTTGTGCAATAAGTTTTCATTACCAATCAGAAACATTTCTTAACCTCGAAGTTATAACTGCGTGCGTAACGCTCTCACATTGATGTGGAATATTTATCTAGATGTTGTCGTTCTTTCATAGTGGTGTTGAACATGGAATCACTATCATCACGTGACAACTGAAGAGAAAGCAGAGACAGCATGAATGATGACAGATGTGAGGGACGCGGAGCATTTCCTCTTTAACCCGTTCATCATTCTGTGATCAGAGCTGCCCTCCCCCATCCAAACAATCAATAATCAATGCATTGTTGCTATGGTGATGCAACAACTCACCTATCTATCAATAACCCCTCATTTGTAAGCATATAGGCTACTGCACATACATCACATCACAAGGGTTTGAGACATTTCTGCTTTATAAATCATTAACTAAAACAATGTTTGTTTTTGTGAAGAAAAATTGTTTTAAAGAAGCATCTGTGATACATATTTAAACAAAGATGACATTTATGGTGAAAGGAATGTTTAAACAGTGTATTTTGTTAATGAAATTAGAAATAAAATATAGGGATCCTTATATGATGCTTATTGAATAACATTTAAATGAAAATGTTTCTGCATGTACCATTAGTTGCATTTCTTTTTTCATTTTCATTCTCTTTTTGTTGTTAAACTGGTCATGATTGTTACATAGTCCATGTTATGAAGAGCTACAGTATCAGTTGATACAAAAACCATAAACACTGTCTTCTATAACTGATAAATGAACAACAGAGTTTAGAGTGAGCTCAAGTCAGCTGCAGCAGGGTCCTATTCTTTGATTCTTTATAAAAAAGAGGGAAAAATTATATATATATATTTGTATGGGCGAATGGTTGATTCTGGGGACATCTGCTGGTTAAATGCAAGTAAATGCAATAAAAAGACCATCAAAATTGTACAAAAAACGTTCAAAATGCTACAGAAATTACTGGCATATATTTTTTTTAATCATTAATACCTTGAAATTTTGTTATAATAAAGTGTCTATTCAGTTTTGTTTTCAAAGGTCTTTAATACAACATTATTTATTTTTGTCTAGATATATAAAAAGTCTATATGGTTTTTATGATTTATAAGTCTATGATATGGGTATGCTTTTATATCGTCTATGAACAAATAAGCAAACATTACTGTGCTAATCATGAACCAGTATACCAGGCTTGTTTGATTAATTAACACAACTTCTCGACTCTTTGGTGGAGAGAATGCTGAGAGAATTAAGATAGCCTTTATTATTTGAAATGATGCATACAACTACAATTTTACCAGTATCATATCACAATGTATGCGACACTAATATACAACCTGAATTCTGGAAATGTTGGGATGTTTTTTAAATTTGAATAAAATGAAAACTAAAAGACTTTCAAATCACATGATTTGAATATTTTATTCACAATACAACATAGATAACATAAATGTTTAAACTGAGAAATTTTACAATTTTATGCACAAAATGAGCTCATTTCAAATTCGATGCCTGCTACAGGTCTCAAAATAGTTATACCATATATTACCATAGATTTATAACAACAACAAAACTACTACTACTACTAATAATAAACTATGGTATTTGTAATGAAAAACATCTGACCCCTGGTGATCGGCCCCCCAGGGAAAGTTCAGGGGCTCCTGATGTCCAATCAATCTGGGCACAACAAAGAGAGATAATCCAGGTACACGACCAATGGTCCAGGCAGGAGCAAACAGAGTCTAAACGACAAGACGAAAGGGGTAATCTGAAATACACAGGTGAGAATCAGAACACGGGAAAACAAACAAGGTAAGACTATGACTAAACTATGGCAACTAGAACTGGCTCCGTAGAGTAGCTATTGCTAAGAGAGTGATATACGCTAAACAATACTCGGCAGTGAGAAAGAGGAAGTCCATGGCTTATGTAGAGAGTGTGATTGCTACAGCCGTGTGCGTAATCAGAGTGAAATGGATTGTGGGAACTGAAGTCCAGTGTAAGTGTAACAGTCTGTGTAGTGTGAGAGTCAATATGATGGAAGGGCAACCTCTGGTGACAATCGGACAGAAAGCCATGGACCAGATTTGTGACACAGTTAACAGGAGGGGGCAATTCATTTTTCACTTAGGGCCAGGTAGGTTTGGACAGCTTTTTTCCCTTAATAAATTCAATCATCATTTAAAACTGCATTCTGTATTTACTTGCATTATCTTTGTGTAATATTAAAATTAGTTTGATCTGAATCTTTTAAGTGTGACAAATATGCAAAAAACAAACAAACAAAAAAAACAGGAAGGGGGCAAAAACCTTTTCACGGCACTGTATACGCATCATACATTTTTTTTAGACAAGTGGATTTTTGAAGTGAAAGTGAATTTTAATTGCCCGATAGGACAAGTACATAGGGGCCATATAGGGAAGCACCAAAATTTTGGTGAGAAAGATTTTGATTTTATTAGGTACATTTGGTGTTATTAAAGACAGATAATAAGACAGTAACAAGGTTGCACCAGTTGAGGCACAGCTTGTGTGTGAGAGAGAATCTCGTGGAGAAATCAAAACAAAAATATAGCTGCAAGCAGCGATGGCGGGCCCAAGCTGTCAGTGCAACCGCCACCCCGGTGGCATCAAGAAAACGGGGCACAGCGAGCACATGCATTTACAGTAACCCTCTGGCAGTCTGGTTTTAATTGATACAGCAATTAAAGGGTTAATCCAAACCATCAAGACTGTGAAAGACTGTTACTTTAATAAATTGTCACGGCAACACCGTTCAGATATCCAAAATCCGTTTACAATTTAAGTTCCTCAATGTTTTGGTATCATGTAGACAAAGTTTGGTGTGTATAGTATAATGCTCCTCTGAGGAGTATGCATTAATTCACACCCATATTTTTCCAAATATCCACATTCAAATCAAAATAGCAGACTTCCTGTTGGTTGTAGCTAATGACTGTAAATTAGAAAAGGTTGTCCAGCTTGATGAGACCAATATATGTACCATGTGTGGTGACTGTAGCTAAAACTAACCCCCCAAGTGTTCTGAAAAGGTGGCGCTATGCAGTGCCTCTTCCATGCCCTTTTATGAGCTTTTGCCAGTGTCTATCTATCATTAATACTGATATGTGCAGTGGTGGACTGGCCATCTGGAGTACCGGGAGTTTTCGCGGTGGGCCGCTGTACAATGTGGGCCGGCCCTTTGCGTAATATATATAAAAATGGATTGTAGTAAATGTACGTATATCCTTCCATCGGCCCAGATGAATGGCCCGGGCTGTGCGGCCCACTTCAAATTCAAAAATTCTAATTAATTTAGCGTGCTTCGGCTCTGTTCAGCGGCTCAAAAGCGCTCATCAATGTCAAAATGTTTGAAATAGCCAATCAAAGTGTAGAAGGCGGGATTTACTGTTCACAGACGCTGAGCTGTGCGTGACTTGAATGCGAGCTGAGGTAAGATGTAAGCAGCTAAACATGACGAGTCAATTCAGCAATATTTGCCAACCGTTTACGATAAAAAAATAAAAATAAAAAAAGGAGTTAAATGACAGACATTAATTTTCAGGAATGCAAACTACTACTGACTTTTTCAAATTTCTCAGATTTTAATGCCATTTACGTTATTCGTCACAATGTAGGCTACATAACATAGCAGTTTTCAGCAGACATGAGATAAGAGTTAATTATATCTCTATATAGGCTTTGTTCCGTGATTTCACGTGTCTAAGAAAATGTTTAAAAATCTATAAAAAAATATTAAAATTTAAAGTTGTATCTTTTGAATGTGACTATTTTTAGTAACATTAAAAAGATTAATAAATGCTGTAAAAATATTTTGTTCATTGTTTGTTCATGTTAGTTAATGCATTTACTAATGATAACAAATGAGCCATTATTATAGTGTTACCAAAGGTTTTAATGATTTATAAGCATTTTATAACGATTAACCTTTCCATTATTATTATTATTATTATATTAAGTCCAAAATGTATTAATACATTATTAAAATGTAAAGTTGTATCTTTTGAACATGACTATTTTTCTAACAATAAAAAGATTAATAAATGCTGTTAAAAAAAATATTTTGTTCATTCTTAGTTCATGTTAGTTTATGCATTAAATAATGTTAACCAAAGAGCCCTTAAACCTGTAAATTGTTGGCAACAATTTTATGATCCATAACCATTTTAAAATTGTAATTATCTATAAGCATTTGTGAAACAATAATATAAAACTATATTAGCAGTAAAATACATATTAACTTATTTTATGTGCATGTTTCTTATTCATTGTTTCTTGTTTAACTGAACTGAGCAGTAAAGGGTCAGACTTAAAAGATTTATCATCCTATCAGTGAAACAAGTTAGAATATATAAATGTTTTATTTTTCCTTTAAAGAAAAAAAAAAAAAAGATTTTAAAGCACTATAGTTTCTACAATAATTATGTGAAAGTATATTGACAGTACAGAACATTTCAACTGATTCTATGCATTATTTTTCATTCTGATACACAGAGAAACAGATCATGTAGCTCATCAGGATTAAGGTTATGCCTCCATCTGCTGTTCATCCTTGGTATTACAGTCTTCACCTTTCACCAATTTATCAGTGATAGTTTAAAAAACAAAAAGGCCCCTGAGCATGATACATTTTTGAAAGTAAGCATGTTTCCTCAGAATGACTCTTTCTCTGTAAGAAAAAAGTTTTGAAGAGTTTGGATAATGCACTTTAAAAATATAAGACAAATACGGTTTACTTTTACTGTTACTTTAAAAAATCGCCACGGAAATAGCGTTCAAACTATCCAAAATCTTTCCACAATTTAAGTTCCTCAATGTTTTGGCATCATGTAGACAAAGTTTGGTGTATGTAGTATAATTCTCCTCTGAGGAGTATGCATTGATTCAGAGCCATATTTTGGCATTTTTCCACATAAAAATGTAATTAGCCGACTTCCTGTTGGTCGTAGTTAATGACTGTAAATTAGAAAGTTGTCCGGCTTGATTAGATCAATTTATGTACCGAGTTCGGTGTCTGTAGCTAAAACTAACCCCCCCATTTTTGACAAAAGGTGGCGCTATAGAGCACCTCTTCCACGCCCGTTTATGAGCTTTTTTCAGTGTCTAACTGTCATTAATACTCATATGTGTGTTGAGTTTCATGGAATTCTAATCATGTTATCTGCCTCAAAATCACCGGAAAAGAATATTGAGGTTTGACACGTTGCCATGGCAACAGTATTCTAGATATCAATATTCCCTTCACAGTTTTACATCGGCCTTGTTTTTACATTATTCTGATGAAGTTTGAAGCAAATTGAGTAAAAATAAGATGCTGAATTCAAAGCATTTTGAAAATGACACTCTTCCTGCTGCCAGTTGGTGGCGCTATAACTTTGACTCCTAATAGTCACATCTATGCGCTCGGCATCATACAACGAACAAAACCCTGAAGTTTGATCAAAATCAGACAATGTATGTGGATGTTATTAGACGCTTCCTGTCTCTCATTTCTCGCCATAACTTCATCGCCTCGCCACGGGCAAACCGTTCGAGATATCAAAAATATCTTCTCAATTTAGCATCCCCAATATCTTGAGATCATGTTCACAGAGTTTGGTGGCAATCGGGTGGTAATCCTCAGAGGAGTATATCAAATTCCAGAGCATGCACTTTTTAAACAGCCCTAAATAGCCGACTTCCTGTTGGGCGGAGCCAATGACATGCAGTGTGAAAGTTGTTCAGCTCAATGAGATCTATATGTGTACCGAGTTTCATATGAATATGTGCAAGTATGTGTGAGATATACATCTGTTTTCTGACTGTCTTCCAGGGGGCGCCGTAGAGCCCCTGTGCCACGCCCGGGTCCCAGCCTCTGCGGCGTCCTAATGGCCGCAGATTCTAACATGTGTGCCAATTTTCAAGAGTTTTCGTGTATGTTAAGGGCCCCAAAACCCCCCAAAACCTTGAAAGAAAAATAATAATAATAAATATAGCTGCAAGCAGCGATGGCGGGCCCAAGCCGTCAGTGCAACCTCCATCCTGGTGGCATCACGAAAAAGGGGCACAGCTGGCACATGCATTTACAGTAACCCTCTGGCAGTCTGTTTTTTAGGGATACAGCAACTAAAGGGTTAATCCAAACTGTCAATACTGTGAAAGACACATACACACACACACATATGCACACAACAATATATAAAACTTTGGTAACACTTTCAATAAGGTTTCAGATATTAACATCAACTGTATTAATTCATATGAACAATATTTATATAGCTTTTATTAATTTTAGTCTCTCTCTATCCTCTCTCACACTCACTCACTCGCACACACACAAAGAACAACATAAAACTTTTGTACCACTTTTCAATAAGTTTTTAGTTTTTAACATTATGTAAGTTAACATGAACAATATTTTTATAGCACTTATGAATCTTGGTTAATGATATGTTCAAAATTGACTACTACATTATTAATTAAAATGTCTGGTTAATGTACATCAGTTACTGTACCATGAACTAACATAAAGATTTTTTTACTTTATTTTTTAGAATTTGTTTTCTTAAGAAATATAGTAAAACAATGGTTGTTCATACTTAGTTGGTTAGTTTCGAATAAATTAATGTTAAAAACGATATTATTTAACTATTCTAGTTAACATGAACAATAATTATATAAAATGTATTAATGTTAATTAATGTTAAGTAAAAAAAAATATTAATACATTATTAAAATATAAAGTTGTATCTTAACATTAGTTTATGTACTGTGAATTAACATAAAAATAATATTTTTAATGTTAGTATTAACTAACATTAAATAAGATTAATAAATTATTTTAAAATATATTGTTCCTTTTTAGTTCATGTTCGTCAATGCATTAACTAATGTTTTATATATATATATATCAGTGGCGGCTGCTGGTCTTTCAAAGAGGGGAAGCTCAAGAAAATAAATCAGTATTTATTTATTTAATTATTCATTTTATTTTATGTAATTTTTTATTTTTTTTATTTTTTGCATTATAGCTTAAGAAATCTCCTAGGACTTATCTTTTTCTGTCAGTCTTAGAGACAAAAAAAAATAAAAAATCCAAGAACCAGTTAATTTGTAGGGCACTGACAACATAGTTTTATATAATTAGGTTAATAATTATGTTAATTACAACATAAGAAAAATCTAAAATTTAAAATTTAAAGTTGTATCTGATCATTAGGTTATATATGTGAATTAACATAAAATTAATATTTTTTAATGTTAGTATTAACTAACATTAAAAATATTAGTAAATGATCTAAACATAGATTGTTCATTGTTAGTTCATGTTAGTTAATGCATTACATAATGTTAACCAAAGAGACCTTATTGTAAATTTTTGCCAACACTTTTTATGATCTATTACCATTTTTAATAATTATTTTAATGATCTATAAGCATTTGTGAAATAGTTTTGCCTGCATTACAGCTTAGTCTTCATCTGTGAGCTGAACTGTTTTACTGTTACATCCATGAGATGATGTAAGTTCAGATGTCATTTCACAGGATGTCATAGGTCAGTATCAAATGAGTTTCAAATTATTATTTGCAGCACAAAAATGTATAAGTCCACGTGTAAGATTTAAAAAATATATTTTTTATGTTGTAATTAATATTATTATTAACCTAATTATATAAAATTATGTTGTCAGTGCCTTACAAATTAACTGGTTCTAGGATTTATTTTGTCCCTAAAACGGGCAGAATAGGATAAGGCCTTAGAGAATTCTTAAGCTGTAATGCAATAAATAAATTAAATAAATAAATAAATACTGATTGATCTTTATTTCTTGTGGTTAAAAAGATGTTTAAATGTCTCTGTCTGTCTCTCTCTCTCTCTCTCTCCCTCACCCACCCACCCCCTCACCCAGCTCCTCACTTCCACACTCAACACACACACACACACACACACAGACAGAGAAACACCCATCCACCCCCACACACACCATAGTGCAAACACATCAGATGTCTGATAGATTTTTTTATTTTCTGTTATTCATAGACCTTTTGTAAAGTCATGAAACTAACCATACTTCTTCAGAATGACTTGCTCTATGTATGTAAAAAGTTTTGAAGTGTTTGGAAGCTGCACTTTAAAGATATAAAATGACTGCTCTCTTTTTTACTGTAACTTTAATAAATCGCCATTAATACACCGTTCAAGGTATCCTAAATCCGTTAGCAAATTAGCATCTTCAGTATCTTGGCATCATGTTGACAAAGTTTGGTGTGAACTACTTGTTTCTGCTTGGAGGAGTATGAATTTATTTACAGCCTGATATTTCAAAATACCCACATTAAAATAAATGTAGCCGACTTCCTGTTGGTCGTAGCTAATGAGTGTAATTTAGAAAGTTGTAAGACCACGTGTATGTATCTTTAGATTTTGTTTATGTTGTAATTAACATGATTATCAGAATCAGAATGAGCTTTATTGGCCAGGTATGTTTACACATATGAGGAATTTGTTATAGTGACAAAGCTCCACAGTGCAACAGAATGACAGCAACGGGACAGGACACAGACAACAAAAGAACAATATACAAATATACAAATAGGCAATGTACAAAATAGCAAAAACACTATGCAATACAGACAATCATGTGTGTCCAGGTCTGACGTGCAAATTTGAAATGGAAAAAAAATTAAATAAAAAATATTATATGTGTGGTGAATAAATTATTAACCTAATTATATAAAACTATGTTGTCAGTGCCCTACAAATTAACTGGTTCTTGGATTTTTATATTTTTTTGTCCCTAAGACTGACAGAAAAAGATAAGGCCTAGGAGATTTCTTAAGCTATAATGCAAAAAATAAAAAAATAATAAAATAAAATAAAATAAAATGAATAATTAAATAAATAAATAAATAAATAAAATAAAATAAAACGTATAATTAAATAAATAAATACTGATTGATTTTTTTCTAGTGATTAAAGAGATGTTTAAAAGTCTCTCTCTCTCTGTGTCTCTCTCTCTGTCTGTCTCTCTCACCCACCTCCTCACACTCACACTTAACACACATACTCACCCATCCCCCCACATACACAGAGCCAGTGTGATCAAATGTCTTGATAGTTTATTTATTTTCTGTTATTCATAGACCTTTTGTAAAGTCATGAAACTAATCATACTTCTTCAGAATGACTTGTTCTATGTATGTAAAAAGTTTTGAAGTGTTTGGAAGCTGCACTTTAAAGATATAAGAAAATAACTGCTCTTTTTTACTGTAACTTTAACAAATCGCCATTAATACACCGTTCAAGATATCCTAAATCCGTTAGCAATTTAGCATCTACAGTATATTGGAATCATGTTGACAAAGTTTGGTGTGAACTACTTGTTTCTGCTTGGAGGAGAATGAATATATTTACAGCTTGTTTCCCCCCGAAAATGACATTAAAAAAAAGATAGCCGGCTTCCTGTTGGTCATAGCTAATGAGAGTAAATTAGAAAGTTGTCCGGCTTGATTAGAACAATTTATGTACCGAGTTTGGTGTCTGTAGCTAAAACTAACCCCCCCATTTTTGACAAAAGGTGGCGCTATAGAGCGCCTCTTCCACGCCCGTTTATGAGCTTTTTCCAGTGTCTAACTAACATTAATACTCATATGTGTGTTGAGTTTCATGACATTCTAAACATGTTATCTGCTTCAAAATCACCGGAAACAAATTTTCAAGTTTGAAACGTTGCCATGGCAACAGTATTTTAGATATCAATATTTTTTTTTATCAATATCAATATTTATTTCAGTTTTACATCGGCCGTGTTTTGACATTATTCTGATGAAGTTTGAAGCAAATCGATTAAAAATAAGATGCTGAATTCAAAGCATTTTGAAAATGACACACTTCCTGCTGCCAGTTGGTGGCGCTATAACTTTGACTCATAATAGTCACATCTATGCGCTCGGCATCATACAACGAACAAAACCCTGAAGTTTGATCAAAATCAGACAATGTATGTGGATGTTATTAGACGCTTCCTTCTCTCATTTTTCGCCATAAATTCATCGCCTCGCCACGGGCAAACCGTTCGAGATATCAAAAATATCCTGGCAATTTTGCGTCCCCAATGTCTTGAGATCATGTTCACTGAGTTTGGTGGCAATCGGGTGGTAATCTTCAGAGGAGTATATCAAATTCCAGAGCATGCTTTTTTAAACAGCCCTGAATAGCCGACTTCCTGTTGGGCGGAGCCTATGACATGCAGCGTGAAATTTGTTCGGCTCAATGAGATCTATATGTGTACCGAGTTTCATATGAATACGTGCAAGTACGTGTGAGCTATACATCAAGTTTTCAAACTGTGTTCTAGGGGGCGCCGTAGAGCCCCTGTGCCACGCCCGGGTCCCAGCCTCTGTGGCGTCCGGACGCCAACAGGTTCCAACGTGTGTGCGAATTTTCAAGAGTTTTTGAGCATGTTAAGGCCCCCAAAAGTGCCCGGATGGTTGAATAAAAAAAAAAAAAAAAAAATAAAAAAAAAAAAAAAATAATAATCCTTTGGAAATCAATAGGGCCCTGCGCCTTACTGGCTTGGGCCCTAATAATAATAATCCTTAGAAAAACAAGAGGGCCCTGCGCCTTACTGGCTTGGGCCCTAATAACACAACTGCACACAGAAACAATATACTGTAGTTTTAATAAAACTCGTTTTTATATTTATAACATATGATATAGCCTAGTTAAGTTTACATGACCAAGAGAGTGCAGTTTTCAAAACCAGTATGTTTGCTAATTTGACATTTTATACAAAAGTTGAACGAATCATTTGAATGAATGATTCAATGACTCACTCATTAAGACAGTCACTTGCTGCCACTTACTGGAGGTTTACTTTCAGGTTTAAAAATAGCCTATCTTTTTTTTTTCATGATTTCAAACATTTCATGTTTGTATATGTAGCAAATTAGCTCAAAAGGGAAAATATTTATGATTAATTATAACTGGTTATAATTAATTATGAATATTTAAATCAGATCTCAGAATTGACTGTAGCAGAATCAATATTACAATTATATAATCTGTTTGTCCACCGAATAGACAATATAATCATGTATCAATTCTAGGAAAGATTATTTTCCTGGCCAAGAAAGAAAAGCTTTCCTACTTTATACAGTACTAGCAGTAACTTGACATGTAGCAAGATCAACATTCAGTGACTCAGCAGCACACAGATGCAATCAATTGTGAATATAATGGATTTAATAAATGAAACTACAGCTAACATACAACTAGACTAAGCAAAACACATATATACAGAATGAAGGAAAGAGAGAGAGAGAGAGAAGAACAAAGAATGGCAGTACTTAGCATTAATTAACCACAACCTAATGAGAATCATCAGAGAATCAAAAATCACCTTAACAAAGGGGCCCAAACTTAGACACACATCTAACTAGTTGGAAACGGTTAGTTGTATTGTCTTTGTTGCTGAACAAGTGTCCAGATGCGGTAGACAACAGAGGCTCTTGATGAGTTCAGTAGGAGTGAGCTGGAGGCTTTCGTCGGGTTCTTCTGAAGATCGGAGAGTCCACAGCGAATCGACAAAGTTACTTGAAGATAACAAAAACTGCCGGAAGGTCAGACTCAGGGGTGAGTCTTGGAGAGTGTGTCTCTGATTGGTTTGGGTTAGGGACTTTTAACAGTTCCTAGTCACACCCATCTTTGGTGGAATGGCCAATACAAGGTGTGAATTTCGAGCAGGATAATTTTTCTTTATCTCCATTTACAGCCCATTTGCATGTTTATTGCTGGTCTGGAGGATTTGCACAATATTAAGCAAAAGTGTGGTAAAAAGAGTATGGTGCAAGTTATGGTGACATACTATACATCATTTTGATACCTAACATGCCAGGGTTTGGAAAACATTAAGGCAGTGATACATTCATATGTCTAGATCCAAGTAATTGGAGTTTCACAACAGTACTACAGAGTTATAACTAAGCTACTATAACCTAGGAACATGCATACAACACAGGAATACACTATATACATTTTGGAACAGTTTGATTGTGGATAAATGGAGCCAATGTCCTTTCCTATGTGTATTGTGGCTTTTGAGTGTGTCTGGGCCACGGGTTGTGGCTCCTCGTGGCGATGGGGGAATCGTGCCCCCCCCCTCCCCTCCCTGGAATCTCTTTGAAGCTCAAAGAGAAAGTTGACGACTGTCCCTGCTAGCATTGGAGAAGATAGCAGAGGTGATAACGCTCTTTGAACCAGAGGTGGACGTTAGACATGCATCTGTAATTGCATCTAGTTATAACAAGGGAGGAGGGAAAGTTTACGATGCCTAAAACCTGATCAAACATCTTGATTGCATTCAAAAGCTACATATATTAAAAAACAGATTTAAAACACTAAGTTCATAACATTATTTATGCAGTTGTAATTTTTCAGTGTAAATCATTCATGCTACATTAAACTGTCTGTGTAAATGCATCTAAATGCATTCTGCTTCTGCAGTGGAAAGATCGATTTTGTTAATACTGATTTCATTTGATTGGTAACAGCCCTATAGTGTCTTATCATTTTAAAAATTGTTATAATAATTAATAAAATGTAAGAATTTGATATGAAACATTATGTTTACATTAAAGGTTAGGGGGAAAATGCATTTTATATAAGCAAAAAATGACCTGGAAATCAATTTAAGTATAATTTAGTACGCAATAACTTTAATCATATAAAATGTAATGTCCCAACACCAAAATTGTGGCCAGTGAAAATGCTGATTGGCTGGCTAGTAATTTTGGAAAACCACTAGCCCCAGTGGCTGGTGAGCAAAAAACTTAATGCCAAGCCCTGCTCTTGAGAATGAACAAGTGAAACAACCACGACAACCTGCAACACTTGAGCTACTCTCTCTTGTGGCTGGAGCTGTGCTGTTTCAAAATTCAGTTTTTAACAGTAACGATTTACAGAGTGATAAATGAGATAAATCTCTTTTGTTGCACCAATCAATCAATTTTCCAAATCAGCATTACAATGGTGAACACACATTTGTGTGCATTACACATAGTAATCTCCTTCTTCTTTTGACTTCTCCTGATTAGGGGTCACCACAGCGGATCATCCATCTCTATTTTGTTCTGTTCTCTGCATCTTCCTCCTTCACACCAACCACCTGCATGTCCTTCATCACCACATCCATGAAGCTCCTCTTTGGTCTTCCTCTTCTCCTCCTGCCCGGTGGCTCCATCCTCAACACTCTTCTACTGACAAACCCTGCATCCCTCCTCTGCACATGCCCAAACCATCTTAGTCTTGCCTCTCTCACTATGTCTACAAACTGTCCTACCTGTGCTGTCCCTCTAATATGCTAATTCTGATCTTGTCCCTGCAAACATACTCCTGCGGGGCCCATGCTGGCTTTTTGTGGGCACAGTGGGCTAGGGCCAGCCCACACCAAACCCTAAACAGGCCCTGTGCGGGCTTGCCCAGGCGAGGCCCACAGCTTTGGGCTCACCGCAGGCTCTCTGTGAGCAGCCCACACTAGCGGACTGTCCGAAGCGAAGGAAGTACAACCTCTGCTGGGCCTTTTTAACAATGGACTCAATGTGATTGTCCCACTTCAGGTCCTGAGAAATTGTGGTGCCCAGGAATCTGAATGACTCCACTGCAGTCACAGTGCTGTTCATGATGGTGAGTGGGGGGAGAGCAGGGGGGTTTCTCCTGTAGTCCATGATCACCTCCACTGTTTTGAGCGTGTTGAGCTCCAGGTTGTTAAACCTGTTCAGGAGGGACGGATTAACACGGGCCTACCAAGTGCCGAGGGCACTGGACCAGAGGGGGGCCCAGCCTAAAACCGTGCCCCCTCAGATTTTTGAGGCAAGTGGATTTTGAATGCAGCTTCCAAAAGACAGAAAATAAACAAATAATATTTTTTTTATATTTGATAAACGATCACCCGGTGTGATTGTGTTCAGTGGGCACTCATCAGCTGCTAAATTCAAATCTGGTTCGATCAACTTCGCTGGCTGGCACGGAGCCAGAGACAGAGCGTTTTTAGGTACAGCACTGGCATTATAACCAATCACACATGATTCTGTTGACTTATGAGTACAATAGCAATAAGAGGCGTTCAGATGAGTCTGTGAAACAGCTGTTTTATTCAGTGTGAGCGCTCCCTGAATGAATTCTGCTCTCTGCCATTTCTCTAATAGAAACAACAATAGGGCCTACAGATGTGCGTCGATGTAAGCAAGATGATCAGTCACAATGTAAGCAACTTCAGGATTAATGGGAGTTTTTGAGAGTGCTTGAATTCTGGCTGACTAAAGCAATGATAATGTTGATAATGTAAATGCTATTTTGCTCTCTTTTACAATAAACAGGGCCGGATTTACTTTTATTGTGAATAGGCACAACGATATTTTGGGGCCCTCTTCCTTATTAATAGGCCTATATAATGTACCACCCCAGCAAAAAAATAAATAAATCATTCAGTGGAAACCGTTACAGTGTTTTCTTCGCAATAAGCGCTTGGTCAGTCAATAAAAATCGAACGCAGAAAGACCGTTCCATTAATATCCTTCGGGAGTGCATTATTTTGTAATAATTTTAACGGCTTGGAGTCACAACCACATATCAAGACATTGTTATGATGATTTATTTCAGACATTTGTCATGTTTCCATCTGAATCTCTTGTGTGTTGAACTAATTTCTGCGCACCCATAAACCTCCATTGCAATTTCCAAAAGTCATTTTAGAGCTAATAACAGGGGCTTGAGCATTGTTCAGGCTAACACAGTTATTAATGCAGTCTAACACACTTATTAAAGAGAGAGAGATTTAAGCGGGGAATACCAGATCTGTGCGTCTCTCAACAAGTTCAGCAGCAGCGTCTAATAACAAATCTTTAAGTTGAACTGCCTCAAGAACCTCGCTCTGAGAAATGTCTGTAGCTTTTCAACTCGAAACTATTTTATTGATAAATGAAATATTCATTTCGCGGGGCAGCCGCACCTGACAACACGTTTCTCTCGGCGTCTCCGCGTGTGTGCGCGAGTGCGTTTGTAATGTGTGTGCGTCTGTGAGATATAATGTCCAAAATCCATTTACTTATTGAGAATGAGCTCCAGATATAGTAACATGTTTTTTCTTTTTTTTTTTGGGGGGGGGGGGGGGGGGGGGGTAACTGAGGGGGGCCTTTATTCAGTCTTGCCCAGGGCAGTGCATCATAATCCATCCCTGCTGTTCAGTGAGCAGCTGAACAACACACCCGCGCACGCGCGCACGCGCGCGTGTGTGTGTGTGTGTGTTTATGTGAGGGGAATAAGTGAGTGTCATGTAAGTTTAGGAAAGGGAATAGCCTAAGTTTTATTATAATCCTATTATCTGATCCACACTCCGGAGCAGAGGGGGGCACCAAAAAGTTGGATGCCAACCGCCGTAAAACTGGAAAAAGAAGAAGAACAACTACACATGCTGGAGTGTGTCGTTTAGATGGGGTGTTTTTTTTAATAGATAATCCTCATCAAGCCTTGCTTTTGAGAGTTTTGAAGAGCAATAGTTGTAAGTTTCTTTCTCTACTTGCTTTGGGTGACATGTATTTTTGACATTAATGTGTGAAGTGCATAAGACGTTGTCATTTATACACATAGCATGTTATCTTAAGCTTTTGCAATGCAAGTCGTAAATATTTTTGGAGATATATAAAAATCTATTTTAATATGCAAATGTGTGTAATATTAACAACATTCCTGTAACCTGTATACTATAATTTGTGTTATTTGAACACGTTTAGTCATGAGACTAACTAGAGATTGCATTTTTCCTTTAGTGTCACTCTGGTCTATTGTAGAGTTCTGACATAGCTGCAATAAATGCTGAAATTAAAACTTCCATTTCTCGAATTTATAATTGATGGAGTTTAACTTGCTGTCAAACTTGGGAAAGGTTAAACATGAAGGGAGAACAGTATACCTATATTAAGTCATTCTTGTCACTAACCTACTTAAAGCTTGTGTGCTTTTAAATTATATTTAGTTAAATGTCATGTTAATTAGGCTAATAATTGGACAATGTCAATGTTTAAGCGTAATTGGTTGAACTATTGGATGTTCCCTTAGGCATCATGTTTCCATTATCAAAGCCAGACAATACAAGCCTGCAACCTTTAGCCAAAAAGTGTAACAGGGCTGGTGCTAACACTGCGGCTTTGCCAGTACACAGGGAAGGAGATTAACTGAGGTGATTTACATGATCCAAGTTAGCCTTTATGCTTTTTCCAATCTCTCAATAATAAGACAAACTTTGGCCGTTATCCACCTTATTTTTCATTGCAGAAGCAAGCTGTTTTCTGTGAATGTGCAAGACTTCCAATTCATTGATAAGAATATCAAAGTACAGTAAACGGTAAAATTGTATGCACAACAAATCAGTGTGTAGATAATTAAGACAGTACATTAATATAATATGGTAAAAAAAATACCAGTTTGCAGTTTCAAGCAGCATAACAAGCTGTTTTGTACAGCTAAAATGAACTGGAATTGAATGACACTGGAAGCCAGACACATTACATTTACAAATGTTTTACTTACATAAATGCTTAAATGTGTAATAAGAAAAAAAAACACTCAGAATATTATTCGTGTGAATCCAGTTGCTTCGCTCCTGGTGTGAGTTGGCACCGCGTGGAAGACTGAACAAAACCTCATCGGAGCCATAAAGGGTAACGTTAACATAATATGCTGATCTTAGGCTGCTTTTCACGAGTTCACACTTGCATATAATTGAATTGAGCAGATAGTAATCATATTTGGCGTGCTGTCCTGAGGGAGGGCTCTGAGCCCGGAATATCCAGAGAACTCCCCTTATCCCTAACCTGGGATGAGAATAGTTAAAGTGAGGAGTTGGGGTGGAGGAGGGATACCGGAAAACTGTTGTGGGACAGATGTAAGTTGGCTGTGTACAGTATATATGTATCGTGCTGATTAAGATGAATGACTAAACAAGCTCCACCTGTGCTGAATTGGTTGACTATCTGATCGTGCTCCTCCTGAAAATTGTTATTAAAACAGTTAAGTGAACCTTTAATTTTAAAACGAAAGTTCTTCTTTGGTCAGATTAGCCTAAACTTTCTTAATAGCTTAAACACAGGCTTTAACTCTAACTGCGATGGCACTGTTTCTGTCACTGCAACTTCCCAAACAGGCAAAAACTATTTTTTAGTGTCTATCTGCTTGATGAAAAAAATTATTAAAAACACCCCTTCATATTTCAGAGAATGTAATTAATATTTGCGTCATTAATGGTTTATCGCTTTCACCTGCGATTAATAAGAATGTTTTTTTATTTTTTATTACCTGACCCACGGACTATCCGCAGTGCCCGCAGATATTGCTGCATCACTTCAGCTGGCATAAAATAAGGATCGGGCTTAGAAGAGCCAATACCAATCAGTTAAAAAAATGCTTGATTGGCTCGGGACATCCCTACTTTCAAATATCATATTTTACATATTACAAAGACATAGTTTCTGGAAAGAATATCTTGTACCATTAATGACTAATTCTGAGAAACATTATTACTCAGGCAGTAGTTGAAAGATGTTCAATATCTGACAAAACACCAATAAAGATGATGTATCTTTCAAACATATAAAATGTGCGTACAGCATATTATATAAACAGCATATTATATTAAGTACATATAAACATGCATCTCACAAAATAAAATATAAACTTAAATGTGTAACATTAATGAGTAAATACATTAATATACCATGAGGATTAATATAAGAAGAATAAATCATTAAAGGGGACCTAACGCACACAGTTTCACCCAATCTCATGTTAATCTCGAGTACCTATAGAGTAGTACTGCATCCTTCATATCTCCAAAAAGTCTTTAGTTTTATCATATTTATAAAAGAAAGATACAGATTTACGATTCTCTCCAAAAAAAGCCGAGCTCCTGGAGGCGTGCCGTGTGGGCGGAGCTAAAGAGTGACGAGCACTTGCTCTGATCGCCAACAAAACAGTCATTTGATGCCGTTTCACTTACCATCTGCAGTTCTGATTCATGACCGGGATCTTTTATAGCTGGGACCGCTCCATCTTTCAGTATTAAACCGATGTGCAAATCCAGCGTCGAATTGGGCCTTCTTTATAAAACGTTCGTCAACAAAACACTTGAGAAACTCCATTGCTGCCCCAGAAAAACAAACTATATCCACTGTTCACGTAACGGTGGGTTCTTTTGGGAAGCTGAACAAGGTTATCTTTCCCTCACAACCAAAAACACACTTCTTTAGAGACATTCCTCCCGAGCAAGTCCCGTGCTGCCAGCCTGCAGATTGAAGCGCGTTGATGGGCGCACTCTCGTTCTCACTCTGGTCGATGCGTGCACGGGCGCGTTCTTCCGGGATAAATGCCTATATAAGGAGTTCCACCGTCGTTTACGTCATCAAGAACAACGATCGAAAAAAACTCTCCGAAACTTGTACAAACCCGGAAGTGAGATTTTTGGCACAGAAATACTCTGTTATACGTCCAAATTTTTTTTTTTGAAACTTTGTCCATGCTTAGCATGAGAATCAAACTCTTTACCAGTGTAAACAACTCTGAATGCATGAAATAGCATTGTACCCCCCCTTTAATGAATACATGGATATGAAAATCATGAAAAATATAACAACATTGATTATTTGGATACATCACTGATGGTTATAAAGCTTCAAGCTGATTTAGATTTTTTTCAATAAAACTTATGTTAGATAATTGTGTAGTTGATCAAACATAATAGTTTCTCCCTATAGAGACATGGGATTTGTGCCTATAATGTTTTAAACATAATAATTTGTAGATCAATGTACCTTATTCTTGGAAAGTTTCAACGACATAATTTATGCAAAATGACCAAAATTTTTAACACAATTGTCTACTTTCTGCTGTTATGTCAAGGTTCATTTTTATGTCCTTTCACATGTCTCTTTTTTTTTTAAATGAGTTACTCACAAATGAACTGTTTTTACTTTTATTTCAGATTTGAATGAAGAATTTAGAGAATTTGAGGAGAAAAATCATGTTAAAACCAGAGAAAAACCTTTGAGTTGTTTTCAAACCAAACAGAAAGATTTAAAGAAAAGAAGAGCCAAATCTTTGACCTGCACTCAGTGTGGGAAGAGTTTGACAAACAAACATCATCTTGAGCTTCATATGAGAGTTCATACTGGAGGGACGCTGTATGCATGTGATCAATGTGGCAAAACATTTTTGTGGGCTTCAGACCTGAAGAAGCACCTGAATGTGCATGCAAAAGAGAAGCCACATTCATGTTATTTGTGTGGGAAGAGATTTTCATGTCTACAACATTTAAAGGAACATCAGAAAATGTATACAAGTGTGAGAGAGTACATGTGCTTTGAGTGTGAAAAGACTTTTACTTCAGCAAAGTGTTTAAAACAGCACCAGAGGATCCACACAGGAGAAAAAACGTACAAGTGTTCACACTGTGACAAGAGATTCAGTCGGTCAGAACATGTGAAAAGACATGAGATGATTCACACTGGAGAGAAACCACACACATGTGATCAGTGTGGGAAGAGTTTCACACTAAAAGGACACCTTACTGCACATACGAGAGTTCATACTGGAGAGAAACCTTTCACTTGTGATCAATGTGGAAAGAGTTTCGCTCAATCAGTAAAACTTAGGGAGCACATGAATATCCACACCGGAGAGAAACTGTACCCATGTGATCAATGCGGCAAAACATTTTTGTGTGCTTCAGTCCTAAAGAAACACATGAACGTTCATACAAAGGAGAAGCCACATTCATGTTCTTTGTGTGGAAAGAGTTTTTCACTTCTACATCATTTAAAAGAGCATCAGAAAATACATACTGGTGTGAGAGAGTACATGTGCTTTGAGTGTGAAAAAACATTTACTTCAGCATACTGTTTAAAACTGCACGAGAGGATCCACACCGGAGAGAAACCTTACAAGTGTTCACACTGTGACAAGAGATTCAATCAGTCAGGAATCCTGAAAACACACGAGAGGATCCACACTGGAGAGAAACCATATCACTGCACTGCATGTGGGAAGAGTTTCAATCAATCATCTTCTCTACACAATCATACAAAAAACATTCACAGTAAGTAGATCATCTTCAGATCCAGCACTTTCAGGTCTGATGCTGCGTCCTCACCAAATGTGACACAATGCATCCACCAATAAAAACATCATCTGGATAAATCTGTCCTAACCAGTCAAGCGACATGACACAGAAACATTATCTAAAGTCTTCATAGTGAATAAAGTTAATCTTCATCAACTGTGAGATTCAGATCAACTCAAAGATGTTCCTCCCCAAAGAACTACACTAAATGATATCACTGTGCTTTCTTTCAAGTTTCATATTATTTTCAGTTGTCTTAAAATGCATTTGTGTCACTTGTAGTTTGCTTACTGTTTCATGAAGAAATGTAGAAGTTTTGACAAACTGTTTTTTTGACAAGGCTGTAACACTTTTTAGAGAGACTGAGATTTATTTTTATTTGTTGTTTTTTTAAACCACTAGTTATTCTCTTTCAATGACATATTTAGAAAACACAGATGCAAGATATACTGTCATGTAGCTTTGTAACTGTTCCTTCTGTGCTTCTCTTGTGTGGAAGAAAAAAACACTTTTATTGATTTTATATGCTTATGGAACATTGTGTAGTGCCTGCTTTATTTAGAACTGCTGTGAAGTCTAAATGAGATATGGTTTGGGGCCTAAAGAATAAGATGTATGGGTGACAAGGGGTTCGTGCAGGCCTAAACTGGGCTCGGGGTGAACAACTGGGAGACCCAAAGGTGCCTGTCCATGACCTAGAAGGTCATCATGGCCCTAAATATAAGGGCCCGAGCTTTAGAAGTATGATATAGTAGAATGTGTTTTTGACTTTCTTACCATGTGTGGAAAAGTACGGCTGTTAAGAGATGTAACCTTGTAAAGGCTAGGGAAGAGATATAAAGCTGGAGGAAACCCTCCAATTTTTGTCGCACTCTGCAGCAACTTGAGTTTCTGTATGACTGTCTGACCTTCCTTGCAAAGAATACAACTTAGGAAAAGACAATTGAGTGGGTTTGTCTCTTAAGCGGTGAGAATCATTTTCATTTTTTGCCACAACACTTGTAAGGAATAAGGATGGTAACTGAACCCGGTATTAAACGGGCTCTGGGGCTAAATTATGAAAGACCGTAGTATTGATAAGCTCTGACGCTATCGGTTCTGCTTTCAGTAATGGAGAAATTAAGAAAATACACTTACAATTTATAATTGCTACATAAACATTATCAAGCTAACTGCAACCATTTCTATATGCGATAATATCAAGATGTTCGTCTATGATGCGCTTTAGTTATTGCACTGTAAATCTTTGAGATTAATCTAAATTTATTTTCGATTTTGAGTTTGGCTTCCAAGGATTATGAAAAGATGTTTAAGGAAAAAGCATTGTGCTGCATTTCATTTTGCAAACCTTCCTTTCCTTAATAGTAACTTTTTTTGGTTAAAAATTATACAAAATAAATATTTGAGCAAGTACATACCCAGCCAGTGTTCAAAACTATCGCCTTATTCACAACGGTTAGCTTATAATAATGTTTTCTAGTTTGAGTGGTACGGGTAGGTTTCCGTGGGAAATTCGAGCATGGCACTGCGTCATTACGTCACGTCTGTAAACATAAAGAAGTTTTCCCGGCTACTAGACTATCGCATGTGAGGATCCTGCAGGTGGAGGATCATTTAACCTTTTCTCACAGCAGCTAGAATAATTAAATGTATCATTTTGATGGCGGATTGTAATCCAGAAAGGATTGTGTGTTTATGAAACGCATGTGAATGAAACTAAATTATATTCCAGTTTTAAATATGCTTCTGATTACAGATAGCCTGGGATTTCACAAGATTTGTATTTTAAAGAAAACCAGTTCGAAGGAAGAATAATTTGCTTTTTGGGTTAAAATAATTTCCTAATATGAAATTCGAATGGCATGACAATTAGATATTAGACTGTACAGAAATTGAAATCTACACACTAATACACACTATACCCATAGTCACACAATGCTGATGTTGTTAACATGAATAATTTGAGAATAAAGTATAACAATAATAATAATTTGCACGGTTTGATGTGATATGAGCTAACCGATCGTTAGATTTAATCACCGTTGGAAGCACGATTTATTGTAATGCTTTTTTCCTCAGTTGGTCAGAACAAATGGGGCAGGCTTGTTACTTACTTGTTCAGATGACAATATGCGGTGAAAATTCTTATTTGGGTCATATATTCCAAGACGTAGGCGATAATCTGTCATTCTGAAGTACAGTGAATATCCACACCAGGGGTGTCATGCACTCATTATTTTTGAGGGCACGAGTTGGGGGGGGGGGGGTCGTCATGTGACACACAGCACTTATGTTTTATTTATTTTTTTATTTTTATTCAAAACATTCTCAAACGCATCAACTATATCATGAAATATCTTGATTCTCACCTTTATAGATTATGATGATGGGTGATAGTCAAAGTAACCTGCACTGAACAAAAATATAAACGCAACACTTTTGTTTTTGCCCCCATTTTTCATGAGCTGAACTCAAAGATCTAAGACATTTTCTATGTAGAAAAAAGGCCTATTTCTCTCAAATACTGTTCACAAATCTGTGTTAGTGAGCACTTCTCCTTTGCCGATATAATCCATCCACCTCACAGGTGTGGCATATCAAGATGCTGATTAGACAGCATGATTATTGCACAGGTGTGCCTTAGGCTGGCCACAATAAAAGGCCACTCTAAAATGTGCAGTTTTACTGTATTGGAGGGGGGGTCCGAAAACCAGTCAGTATCTGGTGTGACTACCATTTGCTATCTCCTTCGCATAGAGTTGATCAGGTTGTTGATTGTGGCCTGTGGAATGTTGGTCCACTCCTCTTCAATGGCTGTGTGAAGTTGCTGGATATTGGCAGGAACTGGAACATGCTGTCGTATACGCCGATCCAGAGCATCCCAAACATGCTCAATGGGTGACATGTCCAGTGAGTATGCTGGCCATGCAAGAACTGGGATGTTTTCAGCTTCCAGGAATTGTGTACAGATCCTTGCAACATGGGGCCGTGCATTATCATGCTGCAACATGAGGTGATGGTCGTGGATGAATGGCACAACAATGGGCCTCAGGATCTCGTCACGGTATCTGTGCATTAAAAATGCCATCAATAAAATGCACCTGTGTTCGCTGTCCATAACATACGCCAGCCCATACCATAACCCCACCGCCACCATGGGCCACTCGATCCACAACGTTGACTTCAGCAAACCGTTCACCCACACAACGCCATACACGCTGTCTGCCATCTGCCCTGTACAGTGAAAACCGTGATTCATCCGTGAAGAGAACACCTCTCCAAAGTGCCAGACGCCATCGAATGTGAGCATTTGCCCACTCAAGTCAGTTACGACGACGAACTGCAGTCAGGTCGAGACCCCGATGAGGACGACGAGCATGCAGATGAGCTTCCCTGAGACGGTTTCTGACAGTTTGTGCAGAAATTCTTTGGTTATGCAAACCGATTGTTGCAGCAGCTGTCCGGTTGGCTGGTCTCAGACGATCTTGGAGGTGAATGTGCTGGATGTGGAGGTCCTGGGCTGGTGTGGTTACACGTGGTCTGTGGTTGTGAGGCCGGTTGGATGTACTGCCAAATTCTCTGAAATGCCTTTGGAGACGGCTTATGGTAGAGAAATTAACATTCAATTCACGGGCAACAGCTCTGGTGGACATTCCTACAGTCAGCATGCCATTTGCATGCTCCCTCAAAACTTGCGACATCTGTGGCATTGTGCTGTGTGATAAAACGGCACATTTTAGAGTGGCCTTTTATTGTGGCCAGCCTAAGGCACACCTGTGCAGTAATCATGCTGTCTAATCAGCATCTTGATATGCCACACCTGTGAGGTGGATGGATTATCTCGGCAAAGGAGAAGTGCTCCCTAACACAGATTTAGATGTTAGCAAAGAACATTTACATCAAAGAACATTTTCACTGACAGTCTAGTTCAAGCACTCTCAAAAACTCCCATTAAAATCACTGAAGCTGTTTACACTATGAAATTAATATCTTACAGATTTGTACACACATTTTCACTTTGCTGTTTCTGATGAGAAAATTCACCAGAAAGAGGTATTCAGTCAGTGAGCGAGTGAAGAAAACAGGCATTTGAGTGAAGAAAACAGGCATTTTAGCGATGACTCATCTGAACACCTGATTGGTCATTGCATTCATAAGCTCAACAGCATCGTGTGTGATTGGTTATAATGTGCAGTGCTGTAAAAACGCGTCTGTCTCTGGCTCAGTGCCAGCCAGCGAACGCAGATTTGAATTTAGCAGCTGATATGACGCGCTGAACGTTCTATTCACTGGTGTGATTGTATTAAATATGCATTCAAAGCTGCATTCAAAATCCACTTGTCTCAAAAATCTGAGGGGGCACGTGCCCCTCACTTTGAATGGGCATGACGCCTCTAATCCACACCGTTGCGGTGACGGACTGCCACACATTCACTTCAAAACATTAGATTCATCCGCGCTGAAGCCGTGCTGGTGCACATCCCACGCAAGCAAGATAATTCCGCAAGTAACTGCAATTCCAAGTTTTCAAACAGAGATGGCGACAAAGAGGCAAAACTTATGGACTGCAGCTTTAAAGGGGTCCTATTATGCTTTTTCACTTTTTGAATTTTAGTAAGTGTGTATGTTTGTGCATAAAACGATCTACAAAGTTACAAATCTCAAAGTCCGTTTTTTCGTTTTTAGAAAATCCCTTTTGAAGAACTACAACGAACGGCTCGTTTGGACTACAGCGTTGTTTTCTGGGTGTTTGTGATATCACAAAGCGGTCCATTAGAATATCATTAAAATAAATCCCGCCTACTGAAATTTGAATGGTTGGGGGGTGGGGAGAACGCTTGGTTGAGCACGGCACGTTTCAAAATCGAAACCCAGTGCGGGTGTTTTTATATCACTGTATTTCTGAAGGAAACCGACTGTCTTCAGAAACTTATGGATGTCATTTTCATTTAATCTTGCATGTAATGTCTGATAAAGCAGTGTTTGTGAGAGGAGCTCTGCTTTGTGTACGGTTACCGAGGAAACCTCGATCTCTTCCGCTCCAAAAGCGGCTCACCTGTTTTATACATTTTATTTACATCCTTTTCTCATAAAGAGCTTATTCACAGTATGGCTGTCTCTATGTTGTTGAAAGTATATTTTCTATAAAATAAATGTCATAAATATGATCTTAAGTTTTCGACAGTCTCAAAGACAAATTCTAGGCAGCTTAACAACCTTTAAGCTGAATGTAGCTATTACTTGAGATCAGTTTTAACATAAATTGTACTAAATGCACTAAACATCTGCAGTCTTAAATAATGGTCATTGCTCATTTGCTTGCAGTGCTAATCAGCAGGGGCGTGCACAGGCCTCCGGAGGGGCGAAATGGCGTTACGAGGGCACAATCGAGGAGGAGGGGGGAGGGGGGAGAGATCACGATTTTATCACGATTCTTTGTCATGTTGGTTTTTCTATTTTGCAAGCTGTTTGAGCATGAGACAAAATCTTTATCATTATTTTATCTTTGTTATAAAAAAATGAGAACAAAGATACACATTACAAATACACATAATATACAAATAAAATAAACAGTGTTTTATTTTCAGGTAGCTACAGTAGGTGTATTTAGCAGGAGCATTCCAGAAACTGAATGAACAAATATAAAAATAAAACACTATATAGATTGAGTCCTATTAAAGAAACTGTATTAAAGTTTTTCAGTCAAGAGTAGTGAGTGATTTTTCTCTTTGTGTTTGGTGTTTTATTAACATTAAAGGAATAATTCACCCAAGAATTAAAATAGGCTAGTGTTTTATTTTTATACCTTCATTTACTCACTCAAAATTTGTTTTAAACCTGAATTTCCTTCTTCTGCTAAACATAAACGCTATTTTGAAGAAGGTGGAAAACCAAACAGTTGCTGGTCCACAGTGTTCTCTACTGTCAAAGTCAGTGTGGACCAGCAACTGTTTGGTTACAGATTCTTCAAAATATCTTCTTACTGATGTGAATGTATGTCGCGTTGTACAGTATATTGATATGGCGGCGCCAGAACTGCAGCTGATAGAATGTGCGCTGTATGATATTACGATATTTCTTCAAAAGCAGATCGTGGAGACATTTTTATCAGGGCCGCTGCTGGCCAAATGAGTGCCCTACACAGGATTGTATTGTTGTGCCCCCTCCCTCAAATATTATGGAAGTAAAAAAAACACCTACCATAGGGGTCAAAATAGAACTTTAATAAAATATAAAAGTAAATAAATAAATAAATTGTATTATTTACAAATTACAATTGTAGCTCTAGACAGTTACCTATGGCAGTAATACAGTTGTCTGATTGATTTTATGATCTCAAGCATTCAGAAATCACGCAAAAGAAAATTAAGCAGTTTTACTACGAAAACCATGGTTCATTTTTGTAAGGGTTGTGGTGTCCACATGTTTTTTGTTGAAGAAATTATAGAGGCTGTGTCATCTATAGTAAAAAGGTGGCCAAAAAATAAAGATTAAGTGAATATTTGAATGAAATGTTTGGTCAATAGTCTATTAAACAAGGATATGATCGTCCTGTAAGTGTAACAGCAGCAATGACCAGGCCTTTGGCTCCCTTTGCAGGCATTTATAACATGTAATGTTGAAAAAAACAATAGACACATCACAAAATTTGTAATGGTTTTACTGATTATAATGGGACTTGTATTGGTATTAATGGAAACTGTCATGGTTCCTGTTGGTCTCCACTGGTAATTGGTCACCTTCTATTGGTGGCTTGTTAAAACCAATAAATCCTAAAGGAATATGTCCCAAAACACACATTTATTTTTTTTGAGCAACTGGGATAGTGCCCCCCCGCAAGTTGGTGCCCTACGCAAACTGCGTACTCTGCATATAGGGAGCAGCGGGACTGATTTTTATCATCCACGATATTTCATATCGCACAAACCGGACCACAAGGGCACTTTAGCATCAGACCTCAAAGGGGCAGGGGCTTCGAAAGTTTACCATCCTCACGTGTTTCAAGTCTTGTCAGTTTAAACATTAAAGTGATTTTAATCCATTCCAGCTCAAGACGGTGTGAAAGAGATCTCACTGTGTTTGTCGTGCGCTAACAGCGCTGTGATAGATCATCTCTGTGCACACACAAATCAAGTATCTCAAGTACCAAACTGAGTTCTCTTTCGCATCTTCTTGAGCTAATAGTACACACTATTATGTCAGAATGGCTGTCTTGACGAGTAGGTATGTCTTAAAGGTGCAGTGAGTAAATTTTATCAGCATCTAGCGGTGAGGTTGTGAATTGCACACAGAGAAGCTACGGTGGCCGACACAGGACAAAGATGTCGTCATCTGTGACAGCAGAGAGTAGCCATAAGGAATTATATTTACTTAATTATTCAGTAAACCGATAGGTTATTGCAAATATTATTGTTACTTGCTCATCGTGTCATTGTTTTATTCGCAAGAACAACATGCAATCTGTAGAGTAGTTTGTCTGTTTAGGGCTACTGTAGAAACATGGTGGCAATTTCCATAAAAGGGAGTCCACGCTGTTAAATTGGTGTAAATGCAATAAAAAGACTTCAACAAAATCATCTTAAAAATTTCAAAATGCTACAAAAATTACTGGCATATATTTTATAGTAATCAAAAATATCCTGTTACTTTATATGATTAATATGGGCCTATTTCATGTTTTTTTGATAATAAAGTGTTTTCAATGCTTTAGCTCTTTTCTTACAGCCACTTTCTATTTTGTGATGCTCAACAATCTTGTTCTTCACATCAGAACTATATTCTTTGGTTTTACTCCTTGTGATGGATGATTAAGGGAATTTGGCCTTTGTGTTCCTCATTTATAATCCTGTTGAACAGGAAGTCATGGCTGGACAATTTCATGCTTCTAGTCACCCAAGGAGCAGTTGTGGCCTGGCGGTTAGAGAGTTAGGCTTGTCACCTGAAGGTCGCTGGTTTGATTCTTGCACCGGCAGGAATTGAAGGTGGGGATTGTGAATGAACAGCACTCTCTCCACCTTCAATACCAAGGCACCGAAACCCCAACTGCTCCCCGGGCGCTGGAGCAATGACTGCCCACTGCTCCGGGTGTGTGTTCACGGTGTGTGTGTGCACTTGGATGGGTTAAATGCAGAGGACCAATTTCGAGTATGGGTCACCATACTTGACAATACATCACTTATTTTCTCTTCTCTCTAAAAAATGTAAACATGAATAGGAATATACTTCAGATATATTTTACTCATAAGAATTTCTAGGGGTGCCAATAATTGTGGCCAACATGCATTGGAGAAAAACATTTATTTAATCATGAGAGCTTCTTCCCACGTTCAATTGTTTTACTTCAGTGAGAGGGTAGAATTTTTTGAATGAAAGATCAAAAGGATAAACAATGCAGATTTATTTCCACAGCTGCCTTTGCTCATATTTAGGTTACTAAGGGTGCCAATATTAGTGAGGGCACTGTAACTAGTGCCTAACTGTATTATCAACACAAGGAAGGAACTTGTCTCATATGCTTGTACTACTTATAATTATTACAATAACTAGGAACTAACTCTGAACCTACACTAACCTTATCCCATGTAGTCACCTTATACTACCCAGTATTTTCTTAGTTAGTACATACAGTGGGTACGGAAAGTATTCAGACCCCCTTAAAATTTTCACTGTTATATTGCAGCCATTTGCTAAAATCATTTAAGTTCATTTTTTTTTTCCTCATTAATGTACACACAGCACCCCATATTGACAGAAAAACACAGAATTATTGACATTTTTGCAGATTTATTAAAAAAGAAAAACTGAAATATCACATGGTCCTAAGTATTCAGACCCTTTGCTGTGACACTCATATATTTAACTCCGGTGCTGTCCATTTCTTCTGATCATCCTTGAGATGGTTCTACACCTTCATTTGAGTCCAGCTGTGTTTGATTATACTGATTGGACTTGATTAGGAAAGCCACACACCTGTCTATATAAGACCTTACAGCTCACAGTGCATGTCAGAGCAAATGAGAATCATGAGGTCAAAGGAACTGCCTGAAGAGCTCAGAGACAGAATTGTGGCAAGGCACAGATCTGGCCAAGGTTACAAAAAAATTTCTGCTGCACTTAAGGTTCCTAAGAGCACAGTGGCCTCCATAATCCTTAAATAGAAGACGTTTAGGACGACCAGAACCCTTTCTAGAGCTGGCCGTCCGGCCAAACTGAGCTATCGGGGGAGAAGAGCCTTGGTGAGAGAGGTAAAGAAGAACCCAAAGATCACTGTGGCTGAGCTCCAGAGATGCATTCGGGAGATGGGAGAAAGTTGTAGAAAGTCAACCATCACTGCAGCCCTCCACCAGTCGGGGCTTTATGGCAGAGTGGCCCGACGGAAGCCTCTCCTCAGTGCAAGACACATGAAAGCCCGCATGGAGTTTGCTAAAAAACATCTGAAGGATTCTCTGGTCTGATGAGACCAAGATAGAACTTTTTGGCCTTAATTCTAAGCGGTATGTGTGGAGAAAACCAGGCACTGCTCATCACCTGTCCAATACAGTCCCAACAGTGAAGCATGGTGGTGGCAGCATCATGCTGTGGGGGTGTTTTTCAGCTGCAGGGACAGGACGACTGGTTGCAATCGAGGGAAAGATGAATGCGGCCAAGTACAGGGATATCCTGGACGAAAACCTTCTCCAGAGTGCTCAGGACCTCAGACTGGGCCGAAGGTTTACCTTCCAACAAGACAATGACCCTAAGCACACAGCTAAAATAACGAAGGAGTGGCTTCACAACAACTCCGTGACTGTTCTTGAATGGCCCAGCCAGAGACCTGACTTAAACCCAATTGAGCATCTCTGGAGAGACCTAAAAATGGCTGTCCACCAACGTTTACCATCCAACCTGACAGAACTGGAGAGGATCTGCAAGGAGGAATGGCAGAGGATCCCCAAATCCAGGTGTGAAAAACTTGTTGCATCTTTCCCAAAAAGACTCATGGCTGTATTAAATCAAAAGGGTGCTTCTACTAAATACTGAGCAAAGGGTCTGAATACTTAGGACCATGTGATATTTCAGTTTTTCTTTTTTAATAAATCTGCAAAAATGTCAACAATTCTGTGTTTTTCTGTCAATATGGGGTGCTGTGTGTACATTAATGAGGGAAAAAAATGAACTTAAATGATTTTAGCAAATGGCTGCAATATAACAAAGAGTGGAAAATTTAAGGGGGTCTGAATACTTTCCGTACCCACTGTACATTGTAAAAAGTGCAACCAAATACCAATTAATAATATGAACGGATGAAGAAATAAAAAGTGCATAAGATGCAAGTGATCGTGTTGGATGTTGAGTTATCTTATGAAAAGATAAACTGTTGTTGTTCTTAAACTAATTTAAAAAAAAAGAACTTTGAGGCAAATAAGTAAATGAAAAATATTTTATGAACTGGTATCAACTATAGAATATCTAAAGTACATTAGAAATCATATACCAATAATAAACAATGCCAAGGTATGTGTAAAGAGGTTTAAGTCATATTTGCCTTCTACGTGTTCAAGTGAGCAGAACTTTTAGGCTTTTGCTATTTTAAACAACCGATCATACGGATTGAAACCAGTATGCAAATGTACATCAGAGTGGCTCAGTGAAGGGTTGGACTGATCTGCCATGAAATCAACACATCAGGAAATTATACAAAGCAATGTCAAGGTGTCAGTCTGTGAACTGAAGCCCTAAACATAGGCCTATAGAGGCACTGCAGTATCCAGAACCTTCCACTGTCATCTGAGAATTCATGTACTACATTTTTGATCAGGTACACTCCATTAATAATGGCATTTTGACACAAAAAAAGGAAAACCTAAAACTTACACTATTACTGTACATTTACTACTTGTAAAGGTATAATGCAGTATATTTTCTAGTAAATGAACCCATAAATGGCTTTAACCAGTCACCTTTTAAAACATCCTTCAACCATGGACGAAATATCAACTATACAAAAATATTCAGAATCAAAATGTCTTCTGTTTTTGAGACCTTTTATGAATTTGTTCTGGGAGTTCTTCATCACCCTGATTATGGTATCTACCACACATTAGGAGCGCTTATGAACTACAGAACATAATATTACATGCTGTGTCTTCAAGCGCAGACAAAAACAGTGGACAGAATTTAAATTTAAATAAAAACAAAATACGTATTCAAGCCAAACTACTAATGGTCATAAATTTGATTAGATTTGAATAAGCATTTATTTTATATACATTAACATTCTTTACTGTCTTGAATAAGGAAAGTGTCAATTGAGCAAAGAAAACAAATAGCTTAGGATTGTTTATTGCTCCAAAAGGAATTTGAAAGGGAAGAATTGACATGGAATATTAGTGCAACATGCCAAAAACTGTTTTAGAATTAGAAAAGAAAATTAATGCATTTAATTCCATGTTGCTTTTTCCCTTGCCTGACTAATCACAAGTTTACAATTCCCTGATATTTAAAGGGTTTCAATATTCAGTTACTGATGATATTATTAAAACTAGTTGCCTCCTGCCATGATTTACTGATTCCATGTCAAATAACTGGGTTATCATTTTAATTTTGATTAGAGACTCTACCTTCAACTCTTAAATAGAATCTTTCTGAAGTGACTTGCATGCACCATTACATGCAATGCTATATACGTCATGCACACCAGGTCTCTGATCTGGCCAATGAGGTTAAAATGTTCTCACACGCATGTTTTCAAACATCTAAACCGTAGAGACTCATTTCTCACACAACAGCAAGTGAAGTTTAGCGCTGCACGATCTCACTTGCCAACAGGGACATAATGTTTTACCTGCAAATACCAAATGAGTGGGACTATTGCATAACATGATTTAATCTGCTTTGGTCCACAATGCAAAACAGTACAATAATAAATAGTTCTTGACATCAGATTCAGGTCGTTTTAATTTTATAAAAAGACTGACGCTCTACCAGAGAGCAAGTGACCCCTGAAAACTCAGCACAATAATTTGATGTTTAAAATTGCAATAAATAAAATTCCAATTAACAAAACAAAATCCTTGAATCTAAACTATTACTGTACTGTAACAAAGCAATCAACTCAGTCAAGCTTTACAGCATTCCCTATAATATTCCCAACATAATAGTGTATCCCCAAAGGCATCTCGGTGGTGTAGAGGTCATGTCAACAGGAGAATTATTCCACTGTATAGAACATCTGAACACTCTTCAGAAACTAAACGTCTGACTACGAGTAAGAAAAATGTTCGTCTTTAACATGAGAACCTTATAAATTGAGTTTGTGGATTCAATAGACTGAGGATCATTTCAAAAACACACTCAGATCAGATCCACCAATCCCAAACATCTTTGGAAAGAAGAGGTGAAAAAGTAGAGAAACTCAGACCCTCAAGACCCATTACTGAGAAGCGCACAGACTTCAGAAGAGCGTCTGATCTCTGGGCTGACTTTGACCTACAGCGGGTTTGTGCTGTGCTTGAATCTCACTGGTTGACAGGATCCTCCAGCAGTCCATACTTGCCCTCAAGCACCTGAACTGTAGCAGAGAGTGCACTGTAAGACAAGACAAGAGACAGGCCCATATTTTATTTGAAGTAGGGATGTGCCAAGATGGTTGACTAAATGACTAGTAGACTAGTGAGGTCAACTGATCAGTACTGGATCAATGAAGAGACATACAATTTTGATGTGCGCATCAAATTAAACTTACAAAAGTGATTTTATATACGGTAACACTTTATTTTCTTCATATTCTAATGTATGGAAAAAATGTAATGCTGTATGAAATCTTTATTGTATTATTGCTTGAAAACCCCTTTTTGTCATTGAAACATACACATACACAGCACTTTTATGAATGTGTTAACATGGTTGCGAGTTGCTCACCATCCCGGTCTGATTATACGGTATCTGCCGCATACAGACAGATCCACAACTGTTGAACCCAAACGGCTTTTATCTCCAATCGGGCCACCGTCCACCACAACAGCCAGACTGGACCACAAATCCTCAAACTCCTGCAGAAAACATTCAGCAGGTCAAACACACACTGAGGTCCATTTAGAAATAACTCTTGAGTTCTGTACTTACATTAGCAGCAACTGAGCTGGTTTGTGCGCTGACGTTAGCACTGGTGAGAGCAAGCGGTTCGCCACACATCTGACAGAGACGCCTCATGAACGGATGGTCTGGAATACGAACGCCTATGAGCTACAGCACACAAAATAGTACATGATACAGAAGACGGACAGCAACAGAGGACAGTACTGAGATCTACACACAAAATATGACATGATAAAGAAGACAGACAGCAACAGAGGACAGTACTGAGATCTACACGCAAATTATGACATGATACAGAAGACAGACAGCAACAGAGGACAGTACCGAGATGTACACACAAAATATGACATGATACCGAAGACAGACAGCAACAGAGGACAGTACTGAGATCTACACACAAAATATGACATGATAAAGACAGACAGCAACAGAGGACAGTACTGAGATCTACACACAAAATATGACATGATAAAGACAGACAGCAACAGAGGACAGTACTGAGATCTACACACAAAATATGACATGATAAAGACAGACAGCAACAGAGGACAGTACTGAGATCTACACACAAAATATTACGTGATACCGAAGACAGACAGCAACAGAGGACAGTACTGAGATCTACACGCAAAATATGACATGATAAGACAGACAGCAACAGAGGACAGTACTGAGATCTACACACAAAATATGACATGATACCGAAGACAGACAGCAACAGAGGACAGTACTGAGATCTACACACAAAATATGACATGATAAAGACAGACAGCAACAGAGGACAGTACTGAGATCTACACACAAAATATTACGTGATACCGAAGACAGACAGCAACAGAGGACAGTACTGAGATCTACACACAAAATATTACATGATACAGACAGACAGCAACAGAGGACAGTACTGAGATCTACACACAAAATATTACGTGATACAGACAGACAGCAACAGAGGACAGTACTGAGATCTACACACAAAATATGACATGATAAAGACAGACAGCAACAGAGGACAGTACTGAGATCTACACACAAAATATTACGTGATACCGAAGACAGACAGCAACAGAGGACAGTACTGAGATCTACACACAAAATATGACATGATACCGAAGACGGACAACAACAGAGGACAGTACTGAGATCTACACACAAAATATGACATGATAAAGAAGACAGACAGCAACAGAGGACAGTACTGAGATCTACACACAAAATATGACATGATACCGAAGACAGACAGCAACAGAGGACAGTACTGAGATCTACACACAAAATATGACATGATACAGAAGACAGACAGCAACAGAGGACAGTACTGAGATCTACACACAAAATATGACATGATACCGAAGACAGACAGCAACAGAGGACAGTACTGAGATCTACACACAAAATATGACATGATAAAGACAGACAGCAACAGAGGACAGTACTGAGATCTACACACAAAATATGACATGATACAGAAGACAGACAGCAACAGAGGACAGTACTGAGATCTACACACAAAATATGACATGATACAGAAGACAGACAGCAACAGAGGACAGTACGAGATCTACACACAAAATATGACATGATACAGAAGACAGACAGCAACAGAGGACAGTACGAGATCTACACACAAAATATGACATGATACAGAAGACAGACAGCAACAGAGGACAGTACTGAGATCTACACACAAAATATGACATGATACAGAAGACAGACAGCAACAGAGGACAGTACTGAGATCTACACACAAAATATGACATGATACAGAAGACAGACAGCAACAGAGGACAGTACCGAGATCTACACACAAAATATGACATGATACAGAAGACAGACAGCAACAGAGGACAGTACCGAGATCTACACACAAAATATGACATGATACAGAAGACAGACAGCAACAGAGGACAGTACTGAGATCTACACACAAAATATGACATGATACAGAAGACAGACAGCAACAGAGGACAGTACTGAGATCTACACACAAAATATGACATGATACAGAAGACAGACAGCAACAGAGGACAGTACTGAGATCTACACACAAAATATGACATGATAACGACAGACAGCAACAGAGGACAGTACTGAGATCTACACACAAAATATGACATGATACAGAAGACAGACAGCAACAGAGGACAGTACTGAGATCTACACACAAAATATGACATGATACCGAAGACAGACAGCAACAGAGGACAGTACTGAGATCTACACACAAAATATGACATGATACAGAAGACAGACAGCAACAGAGGACAGTACCGAGATCTACACACAAAATATGACATGATACAAAGACAGACAGCAACAGAGGACAGTACTGAGATCTACACACAAAATATGACATGATACAGAAGACAGACAGCAACAGAGGACGGTACCGAGATCTACACACAAAATATGACATGATAAAGACAGACAACAACAGAGGACAGTACTGAGATCTACACACAAAATATGACATGATACAGAAGACAGACAGCAACAGAGGACAGTACCGAGATCTACACACAAAATATGACATGATACAGAAGACAGACAGCAACAGAGGACAGTACTGAGATCTACACACAAAATATGACATGATACAGAAGACAGACAGCAACAGAGGACAGTACTGAGATCTACACACAAAATATGACATGATACAGAAGACAGACAGCAACAGAGGACAGTACCGAGATCTACACACAAAATATGACATGATACAGAAGACAGACAGCAACAGAGGACAGTACTGAGATCTACACACAAAATATGACATGATACCGAAGACAGACAGCAACAGAGGACAGTACCGAGATCTACACACAAAATATGACATGATACAGAAGACAGACAGCAACAGAGGACAGTACCGAGATCTACACACAAAATATGACATGATACAGAAGACAGACAGCAACAGAGGACAGTACCGAGATCTACACACAAAATATGACATGATACAGAAGACAGACAGCAACAGAGGACAGTACCGAGATCTACACACAAAATATGACATGATACCGAAGACAGACAGCAACAGAGGACAGTACCGAGATCTACACACAAAATATGACATGATACCGAAGACAGACAGCAACAGAGGACAGTACCGAGATCTACACACAAAATATGACATGATACAGAAGACAGACAGCAACAGAGGACAGTACCGAGATCTACACACAAAATATGACATGATACAGAAGACAGACAGCAACAGAGGACAGTACTGAGATCTACACACAAAATATGACATGATACAGAAGACAGACAGCAACAGAGGACAGTACTGAGATCTACACACAAAATATGACATGATACAGAAGACAGACAGCAACAGAGGACAGTACCGAGATCTACACACAAAATATGACATGATACAGAAGACAGACAGCAACAGAGGACAGTACTGAGATCTACACACAAAATATGACATGATACAGAAGACAGACAGCAACAGAGGACAGTACTGAGATCTACACACAAAATATGACATGATACAGAAGACAGACAGCAACAGAGGACAGTACTGAGATCTACACACAAAATATGACATGATACAGAAGACAGACAGCAACAGAGGACAGTACCGAGATCTACACACAAAATATGACATGATACAGAAGACAGACAGCAACAGAGGACAGTACTGAGATCTACACACAAAATATGACATGATACAGAAGACAGACAGCAACAGAGGACAGTACCGAGATCTACACACAAAATATGACATGATACAGAAGACAGACAGCAACAGAGGACAGTACTGAGATCGACACGCTTAACAAAAAGTGCTTAATTGTATTAAATGTGCACTTGCATAACATTTTCTTATCACACTTAAGTACACTTTTAAAAAGTGCATATTGTAATAATGTCAAATGAAAAGTTTTAAGGTACATTTTAAATCATTTCAATAATTTTTTTGTTGTGCTTTAATGAAGTACATATATTTTGATGTGTTGAACAACATACTAAAGCACAAGAAATGTACTTGATTATATATTTTTTATTTAGTGTATTTGACATTTAAAGGTAATATATTTTATTGTACTAATCAGACAACTTCATTACAAATGTGAAAATACAAATTTAAATACATGACAAGTTTCAATAGCATGAATGACATTAAAGTATATTTTAGTTTATCATAAATGCTTGTCAGTACATTCAGCAGTAACACCAACCATATTGCAAAGATAAATAATTATGAAATTACATATAAAGATGTACTTAAGTTCTAATTAATGGGTCAAAAAGTTCAACTAATTGCATTTAATATAAATTTAAACTATAACACGTTTTATTCAATTTTAAATAACATGCAATTATGTGTTCTAATAAATTACATTCAATAACAATTCTTTTCTTAAGAAGTACTCTTTAAAAGTATGCTAAAGCATTCTTTTTCACAAGGGGTGTATATAGGCCTGTCGCAATAATCAATATATCGACTTATCGCGCAATATATGTACATGACCTCAATAATTTTTGGTGATGCAATATATCGCCCATTATATTTACTTAATTAATGTCACCATGTTTTGTACATTCCACTTGCGCCTGTGTCTTCCGCAGCTTCTCGTACATAACGTGGTGTAGTCATTAACATTTACATTTATGCATTTAGCAAACACTTTTATCCAAAGCGACTTACATTGCATTCAAGTTACAGTTTTACATTTTATCAGCTCTTGCTTTCCCTGGGAATCGAACCCACGATCTTGGCGTTGCTAGCGCCATGCTCTACCATTTGAGCTACAGGAAAGTAGTCATGAGTTGCTGGTTCAAATTTAAAAAATGCTTCAACATATACGGACATACGGACATCTGACGGCTAAGTAGTGATTGTGTTTTTCAGCAATAGTGTGCACCCTTAATTTACAGAGAAAAGAAAGTCAGGGGAAAATCTGTAGATGGAAAAATCTCCATACAAGTTCTTTGTGCATTTTTCTTTTTTTCTACTTGTTACTTTGCACTTTTTGTTAGAATTGTTTTTTTTTACTATTTATTAAATTTTTTTAAGGTATCTAATATTTTGATACTTAATTTCCATGATCTAAATATTCTTAAAAATTAAAAGTTTGTTGTCATTTGGAAGTGTGTAGCATTCTTGCATTATTATGCTGTTACATTATGATTTCATTATGATTATGATATATTCAGTGGCATAAAATGGTCTTTAAAATTACAATAATATCACTTATCGCAATTATTTCTCGGGCAATATATCGCACAACAAAATGCTGTTATCGTGACAGGCCTAGGTGTATATATATATATATATATATATTCAAGCAAACAGAGAATAACTAAAGCAAACCTTGGTAAAAGGATTGAGGTCTCGGTTCAGTGTGCTGGATCTCTCCAGAACTAGCGTAACAGGTCCGGGCAGCAGATCTCTGAGCAGCTCCTCCTTCACAGACATCTTACAGAATCTGAAAACATTCAGAACCCGCCTTACAACACAACTACTGTACTGTCACTATCAGAGGGGAATACCATGGTACATTGATACATATTCCAGAAGTGCATATGAAGTCACACTTAATATATTTGTTGCAGTCAAATCAGCATGGTGCAATGTCACTACTGTTCAAAAAATGAGATGTCGGTACAAATTTTTAAATGTTTTTTGAAAGTCTCGATCAAAAAAAATACAGTAAAATCAGTAATATTGTGAAATAAAATAACAGTTTTCTATTTGAATATATTTTAAAATGTAATTGATTCCTGTGATGCGCAGCTGTATTTTCAGCATCATTACTCCAGTCTTCAGTGTCACATGATCTTCAGAAATCATTCTAATATACTGATTTACTGCTCAAGAAATATTTCTGATGTTTTCAAATGCTGAAAAAAGTTGTGCTGCCAAAAATTGTGGTAACAGACATTTTCAGGATTCTTTGAGGAATAGAAAGTTCAAAAGAACAGTTTTTTTTAAATATAAATATTTTGTAATATTAGGCTATAAAACATCTGTGCTTGCAGTTTTGATTAATTTAATGCATTATTATGGAATAATAATAAATAAATATATATCTTACTGAACCCACACCATTCAACAGTAGTGTTGTTTCACTAAACTGATCTGAGATCTGTGAGCAAACCTGTATATGTCCTGTATTTCTCCGACACAGATGGCTAGAGGTTTGTCTCCATTCCTTCCTTTAATATCATAAACTCTCCTGACGGCCGCAGAGTTTTGAGCCACGCAGGCCAGACCGTAGATGGTGTCGGTGGGAACGGCCACGACCTGACCTGCCTTCAGAGCCTTGACTGTGGTGGTCAGGATCTCTGTCCACTCTGTGCTCACAGCAAACACAAAATACACCAGCAAAAGATGATTATAAAACTTCATGCCAAGGGCTGATCCTTCAAAATATTGATTTCAATTTTCCTTCTTACAGATATATTAGGGCCACATTAAAAATTGACAGATTTATTTTTGTAAACACCTTGTATATTCAGACCTATCAACACTACATTATGAAGATCATCACTTTTTATTAATCTACAATAATCTGAACAAAGAGTGAAATAAACCATTGTTATGTGTGTGTTTCTTTTTAAATGTTACCATTTCTGTATTTTTACTCAAATTATTAAATGTCTCAAAGTTGTCATTTTTTTTGCCAAAACCAATTTTACCTCAAATAATAAAAAAAAGTTACCAAAAATAAGTGTAGGCTACTTAGTTACCAGTGAGACAACAGGATGATATAGAAAACATTTCACGTGAAGAAAAAAAAAAAGGTTTATAAGAGAATACCTTTAAAAAGCCACAATTTTAATGAAATATAATTATGTATTTAGATAACGTAAATCGCTAGCTATGACAAATACTTTGTCTATCTACCACAGAAATAGTTCAAAATGTAATTTCCACCACAGAATGTCATAAAGTCCTGAACCTATTTTAACACCAGTCGTTCATAATAATACATAACTTGAAATATAGTGGAAACGACACTGCAGTAGAATTATTCATGACAACATTGATGTATATCCGTCGTTGGACCGTTTAAACACATTACATGACTCGCGAGGGTGTTTTAAGAGTTTATTTATTATTAGTCCACAGAGCCAGAAGTGCCATAGCGAGTAAAAGACTGTGGACAACGGAGCGTGTGCTATAAAACACGAGCGGAGGAATGACAGTAGTGTTTGTTTCGACTAAATAAGCACATTTGAGAGCATAAATGGCTATGACTAGCTAAACAAGCATCAGTGTCGGTCTTACCCTGCTGCTGCTGCGGCGTCAGGTCGTCGGAGCTCTGCTCCGGTAACCGCAGGACTCTCGTCTTCTGCTCTTTACACATGCTCACGCTCCGAAACGAGCTATTTAGTGTGAACGAGTAAATATTTAAACGTATGCCGGCCGTGCGAATAAATCTAAAGAGTACCATAAACAGCTCGGCTCAATGATGGCAGACAGCATGCTTCATAAAACAGGAAGCCACGATTGACAGCGCTTTAAAATAAAACAGCGCTTCAAAATAAAAGTCCCGTTACAACAAAACTGCGGTACAAGAAATATTTAAATTACTAATAAATGTAGATCTTTATTTCAGTCGTGCAGGAACAACAAATTCCGAGTAAACAACCCAGGTGCATCTTGTTAAGAACAATAAATATAATTAACTTTCTCATGTAATTAATTAGGACTAATTACTAATTAATATATAATTAAGACCGAACACGGATTTACCATTTTACAAGCAAAACTAAAAATGGCGTCAGTTGCAGGTGAGACATTTTCGTACATTTAAAGAATAATTTCATAGACTGATATTTCTTATTAATGTCATACTTCAGAGAACACTGAAGAATCAAACACCCAAATAAAAGATCTTCGTGTAGATCAGGTAAATTGCATGCTTCTGTATTTATTTATTTTTAAAGCACCGTCTTTAATTCACTAATATTTTTTCAAACAGTGCCCTTCTGTGAGACATCTGGAGGCTCTTGATGGCAGAATCTCTGACAGACAGGAGCAGCTCGAGCTCTGCACCATGATCCTGAATGACCTGCTGGAAATCCAGAAGATAGTTGCTGTAGGTTTTTAATATTATTTACAGAAGTGCTTTTAAAATGCTGTTTGCAGAGCTACTCATTCAGATGTTTATTTTGGTAGGAAAGAGGGCTTGGAAATGCATCACTTGGAGGACTGGATAACTGAACCGTTTCCTTTCAGTATTTGCACTTTACAAGTGTCTATATATAAATAAAATCTTGATGTGAAAGTGTTGGAATACAGCAATTTCTTTCTGCAACAAGCAAAAGTGTGAAATAATGTAACCACTCAGGATTTTACTGGTATTGTATTGCTTTTTGATTCAAAAAGTTATTACTTTGCCATAATACGTTATACAAAACAAGCATATGTGAAATTTCACATTATACATTCTTTAAAAATACAGATCTTTACAGTTTCCTCACACTTTGGGTATCAAAAGCAGTCCTTATGGAAGTATTTGTTTCCTCTTTACCTCAAGCTTGAGACTCAATGAACATGCCAGACCAACTTCTCTTGTGTCCTTTGATGCTGCCTGAACCAGAAGATATTAATAATGAAAAGCAACGGCTGATTAAGCTAGTTTGTTACACTGAAAGACCAAACCATAAGTTAATGCCTTAAAAAGACCCATGTGTGAATGAAAACGTAACGATGATAGCACCTGATGAAGGTGGAATGATTCAAAAACAAAAACACATTGTGGGTTTACATGAATCAGAGTCAATCTTGAGCAAGAACAAAACCAGAACGGGTGACAGTCAAGCAAGTAGTTCATTCACCACTATGTTTCCAACATTAAAACAAATGCAAGATTTTCATGTCATGTGGGGGTCAATAAAATAAAAAAATACATTGAAGCAGCAATTTTCAACAGGAAAAAAAATATACATATATAACATTGCAATGCCCAGATACAAAACAAAACAGATGAAGTCACACCAAACATAACTGTACACAACACAAACATTTTGATAGGAGAGACTTAAAGAAAAAAAGGCTTTTAAACTTGAAATACTCAATGCAACAGGACACGGCTGTTTCTCTAAATGATGACTTGCATACTAAAATGACCACTGAATGCTGACAGAAGGAATGATTTTGTTTTTTCTATATGCTCTATTTTGTTAGGTGATGAATAATAACCGCCTTCAATCAAAATTAATCTTTCATGTAAAGTAACTTGTCAAAACTAGAGTCCTATGTGAAATATGCAAACAAACAATAAGGTCAGAAAGCATGTGCATTATAATTATTAAGGTATGATTGATCATTATATTGGCTGGACCCCAAAGGGAAAGACTGTGTTGTTCAGAGAGATCACATTATAATGTTCTAGTACTAGGTTTGCACAGGTCCCATTAATAGATATTTAACAAGAAAATGTAGTGGATAAATAGCAAAGAAACTAATTAACATCGATTCTACCATGAGCTACCAGCGCAGTGTAGCATCACAGTCAGTTCACCGTTTCATTTGGCACAGGATAGGAAAAGGCTCGCTCAGTAATATCAATCCGATTCAAATTCTCCATATCTAGTCCACGCTGAAATAAAATAACTATCATGAGTTGTAAGGTAATTCTTGTCCTACTTGAGTCTGAAACACAAGGATCTGTGGAGAACTACATACTGCATAAGAGATGCACAGGTGACAGTAAAGACAGTGCAGAGTCACGTCTCTCATCTCACACCCAAAGTCTGCTTTCTCATAGTTCTATACAAAAATACAAATACAATCTAAAGGCTTAAACATTTATCATATCAAATGTACTATATATTTACATTACGGTCAGCTCTTTAGAACCTCTATACAGCAGTGGTATATAAATGAGGGGCAAACGAGCGGCGTTGGCCGGGTCGGCTGAACCGTGGCTGGGTAGTGCACTACAAGCAGGTTCAAAACAACAGGTCAGATGAGTTGTGTGTCTGCTTATCTGGTCAGGAACCCATAAATACAGACACGCACACGCACACGCTCACGCACACACGCTCACACACACGCTCACGCACACGCTCACGCACACACACACGCGCACACACTCTTATCATCTTAGAATATACTGCTGCTTGTTTTTCTGCATCCCTGAGCGGGTCACAAGAGACTCACGCGGGTTTAGAAACGGGGTTCACGAAAGAAAAAGTGCAGGGAGACACTGATAAAAGGCGGGAAACAGAGATCTGTAACAACCCATGGGGGGAAAAAAGGAAACCCAACCACATGCCTATCACAAAGGCAAAAGCGTTTGATTTCATCACAGAGTATTCATATTTCATCCAAAAATCAAGAGGAAAAAAACCCATCTATTTTTTGCATAAAGAAAAAGACTATATTGTATATTGTGGCTACAAATTAAGAACTTGTTCCCATGACTTAATTCATTGCTTACTAATTTGTTCCCCTGATTTAACAAATCATGGCCACATACTAACTGAACTAAAACTAGGGAATGATTTAGTATAGAGTAGCCACAATTTACTACAACGAGGGAGTAAGAATTCCTAAACTTTGCCCATGATATACTAATTTGATTCCTCATTGTAGTAAATCAGGGTCCATTATATAAATAAAACAAATTAGTAAAATCGTGTTACAAGAATATACAAATTTAAAATAAAATAAAAATTAATAGAAATGTGAAATTACAAATTAAAATCAGTCTAAATTCAATTAATATAAAATAATATATTTATATTTATTTATTGTTTATATTATTTTTACATTACTATAATGAAAATGGGAGGTATGAAATTGTCATTAATAATCAAAAAAGAAAAAGAAAAATAGGGTTAATTTTCTTTATGCAAAAAGTACCATTTTATATTTTTGTTTTGATTGTGGGAAATATGACCCAGAAAATTTCTAGACCGGTTTCGTGAGATTCACTTAAAGACAGACTTAGTTTGGGGAAAATCTAAAACAATCTAGTGAAAAGTTGGGAAAAAGAGCTACATTTCTCCAACAATTGAGTATTTTAATAAATTAACATACATAAAATTAAATACTAAGTTATAGGCAGCCAAACAAACCTAAATTACATTTAAAAGGCAGGTAAATGTTCATCGCAGTTCATCAAGAGTGACAAACTGTAAAATAAAATCTCAAAAATCACATTATTATTATTTTGAGCACTGCAGCCTTTCTAATAAATTACACATAAAATACTTCAACTTTTCAATATGCAGGACTATTCGTAGATGACTTCATTACCCACAAACTGTGATGAAGGCCTTTCTGTTGAAGTCTCAGACACACCAGTGAACTAACCTGCAGTACATTTCCATCGATCTAGTGGGATTCAAGTTTAAACTCAAGTACAGCATGTGGCCGGGAGAAAACTCATCTTGTTTTGAACGGTGAATCTCTATAAGCAGATTTAGAGCTTTAAATCATCTTTGAAATAATCTACCAAAACAGCGGGGTTAAAAAACTACGCAGACTCAAATCATTATGAGAAGCAACTAAACGACTTCTCCTGGTGCCCTAATCTGCTCCGCCTGCTACTCTCCCTTAAAAGTGCACCAAAAACCACTCACTCGGATCAGGACACCACACAGGCCTGGGGAGAGACGCGTGCCTATAGCAGAGGTACAGGTGTATGTGAGATACCCATCTGTACACGGTACAGATGAACGGTGAGGCCTGAGCCTCTAGGGGGCGCTGCTGCTGCCTCCATCTGTTATGCCTAACTCATCCGCCACCATCAGCAGAGCCTCTATGTTGGCCGTGGTGTCTGGACTGAGCAGATCTGAGACATCCATGCCGGCCAGACCATCGCTGGGGGTGTTGGGAGTCACCGGAGCGGCCAGGTTGTCCTGCTGGGGCTGAGCGGGGTCCTGTTTGGATGGGCAGCAGGTGCGAGGCTCTTCGGGGAGGGCAGGAGGAGCTGGAGGAGGCGCAGCAGCAGGAGGAGGTGGAGGAGCAGGAGGAGGTGCAGCAGCAGGAGGCGGCGATGTGTTTTTTGACTTCTCCAGCGAGGAGGCAGCGCTCTTGTCTTTAGCCGAGTCTCTGCAGGCACACTGACACTGGCAGGACTCCTCCTGCTTTATGATGATGACCGGCAGACTCAGACCGATCTGCTGCACTGCATTCCCTGAAACAACCACAACAACTACCTGTGAGAGACGCTCATGACAATCTGAATTGCACTCTCTGTGTTAGGGCTGCATACCTGAATGTCCACCGACTGGTATGGCTGTTGTAAAAAAGACCTTCTCTACTTTTGGGCCCTGAAAATAAAAGCAGTAGTAATGTCAAAAACTGCCATTAATTCAAACCTGAACTAGACAATTATTAAGATCATAACTATTGTTAAAACAATCTAACAGTAAAAACATGAATGCAGAGAATATCTGAAATTAAACTTATGTCATCAGGTACTCCTCATGTCGTCCCAAACCCATAAGATTTTCATAAGAGAAGATTTTTTTTCTTCAATTTCTTTTTATCATTTCAGTTTTTTCACAAAACTTTCAAGCTTCAAAAAGATCATAAAGACATCATAAAATAAATCTTTTACTTTCCCAATTTCTTTTACGATATCTTTATGAACATTTTGAAGATTTGGACTTGCAATGGAGTGACAGAATACTCCCAGGCTTCATTAAAAATACCTTAATTTGTTTTTCATATAAATAAAAGTCTTATGGGTTTGGAACGAGTAAATAAGTAATGAGTAATGACAAAACTTTCATTTTTGGGTGAACTATCCCTTTAAGGGCAGCTTAATAAATTAAGACAAAACATAAGATAGAAACATGCAGCTGAAGCTTAAGTAAAACGGAAAAACAAAACCACAGATGTAGTTGAATGGTAGACTGCTGGACCTGTTGTTCAGGGTTCTGCTGCGCGCTGGCGGCACTGCTGAGGATCCACTGCAGGTTCTGATCGGACATGACGATGCTGGGCTGCAGGCCGAGCGTGGGGGCGATAGTGATCGTAGGAGGAGGAGGAGGAGCAGGAGGAGGAGCCAAAGGCACCGTGTGTGTTACTGCCGCCGTCACCTCAGTCGTCACGGCCGGCGTGCTGGAGACTCCGGGCGTGGATGGCGGAGGCACCGGCTGAGCCGTGGAGGTCAGCGTCACGTAGTGCTGGGTGACTGAGGGTGCAGATGGAGCGGGCACTTCTGGTGAGTGTGATGAGGTGGGCGGAGCACAGGGGAAAGTGGAGGTCAGTAATGAGCTGCTGACAGCAGGAGGGGGCGGGGCCGGCTGAGAGGGGAGTGTCGTAGGTGGAGTCTGAGCCTCCACATCAGGGTTCGTGATGGAGCAGGATGGGGAAGAGGTGGATGAAGGGGGGTGAGTGGACACGTCTGCAGCAGCTGTCTGAGGTGACGGCTCAAGGCCAAAAGACTCCGCTAGGTTATCTGGAGAGACAGAGGCCTGACGTCAGATTGAGCCACAGGATATGTGATGGCTCACTCCTACTATGCAGTACATTTTGTCATAAATATGCTGGTTGAAATGTTAAAGATGGAAATCATGTCATTAAAATGTTATCAATAAGAGAACTTTTAAAAAGATTGCGAGCAAGTTTTAGCACGCTGTTCGTGGCATGAACAGCGTGCTAAAACTTGCTCGCAATCTTTTTATCTATTATTTAAAAAAATCACAAAAATCTAAACTTTCATTGGATAATAAGAATTTTAAATGGGAGGAAATATCATTATGAAATAAATGTTTTTCTCTAATACACATTGGCCACAATTAACGGCACCCTTTTATTCAATACTTTTTGAAGAAATGATACCATTTGCCAGTTTAACAGTTCTAAATGTTCTCCTATAATGCCTGATAAGAACACCTGACAAGAGATCAGAGACCATTCCTTCATCCAGAATCTCTCCAGATCCTTCAGATTCACAGCTTCTTCTCTTCAGTTCACCTCACTCATTTTCTACAGGGTTCAGGTCAGAGGACTGGAATGGCCAGCAGAAGCTTGGTTTTGTGCTCAGTGACCCATTTTTGTGTTGTTTCGAGGTTTGTGTTTAGATTATTGTCTGGTTGGAAGATCCAAACATGGCCCATTATAAGATTTCTATCAGAGTCAGTCACTTGTTGATTTTTTATCTGTTGGTATTTGATAGAATCCATGATGCCATGTGTCTAAACAAGATGTCCAGGACCTCCAGCAGAAATATAGGCCCACAACATCAAAAATACAGCAGTATATTTCATTGTACACATGGGGTTGTTGTTCATTGTACTTTTTTAGTTTCATCTGACCATAGAAGCCAGTCCCATTTGAAGTTCCAGTCGTGTATGATAACTGAATATGCTGGAGATTGTTTTTTGGTCAAAGCATTTTCTTTTCTTGATTTTTTTTCTTGAAGCCCTCCCAAACAACATGTGGTGATGTAGGTGCTGTTTGACATTTTTTTTTAAGGTTTTCTGACCCCGAGATTAAACTATTTTCTGCAATTCTCCAGCTGTGATCCTTGGAGAGTCTTTAGCCACTCAAACTCTCCTTCTCACCGTGCATTAGGACGATATAGACACATGTCCTCTTCCAGGCAGATTCATAACATTTTCTGTTGATTGGAAATTCTTAATTATTGCCCTGATGGTGGAAATGGGAATTTTCACTGCTCTAGCTCTTTTCTTAAAGCCACTTCACTAATTTGTGAAGCTCAATTATCTTTAGCTGCACATCAGAAATATATTCTTTAGTTTTTCTCATTGTGATGGATGATTAATTTGGAATTTGGCCTTTGTTTTGTTTTCCCTCCTATTCATATTTCTGTGAAACAGGAAGCCATGGCTGGATAATTTCATGTTCATAATCACCCTGGAGTGCTCAAAATTGTGAATATGAATGGGAATATACTTCAGAGATATTTTACTCATAAGAATTTCTAGGGGTGCCAATAATTGTGTCCAACGTGTTTTTGAGAAAAACATTTATTTCATAATGACATTTCCTCCCATTTTAAATTCTTATTCTCCAATGAAAGCTAAGATTTTTGTGATTTTTTAAAATAAAAGATCAAAAGGATTAACAATGCACATTTATTTTCACAGCCTTCTTTGATCATATTTACCAAGGGCATCAACAATTCTGACCACGTGTGTACATGTCTTTATCATAATTTTAATCAATTTAAAGCATCCCTGCTAAATAAAAGTGTTAATTTCTATAACCCCCCCCCCCAAAAAAAATTAAATAAATAAAATTACACTGACTCCAAGCTTTTGAATGGTATGGTGTATAACGTTACAAAAGCTTTTTATTTCAGATAAGTGCTGATCTTTGGATCTTTCTATTCATTAAAAGAATATTGAAAAAAATGTACTCAACGGTTTTAAATATTGCTAATAATAATAATAATAATAATAAAAATGTTTCTTGAGCAGGAAATCAGCATATTAGAATGATTTCTGAAGGATCATGTGACACTGAAGACCGCAGTAATGATGCTGAAAATACAGCTTTGAGCACAGGAATAAATTACATTTTAAAATATATTCAAATAGAAAGCAGTTATTATAAATAGTAAAAATATTTCACAATATTACAGCTTTTGCTGTACTTTGGATCAAATAAATGCAGGCTTGGTGAGCAGAAGAGACTTCTTTAAAAAAACATTAAAAATCTTACTGTTTAAAAACTTTTGACTGCTAATGTACACTTAATTTTTCTCAATTTTTCTAAACTATACTATACAGGGAACCCTATTGTTAAGGTTAAAAGTAACAATTGATTTGTATACAAGATCATAATATTTTTTATATTAACGTTTTATAATAAATTATAATCTATACATTTTTATTAATTATAATATAAAAGAGCAATTATGAGTAAATATATAAATGTAAATTTAGCAAAACTCTTTCTAGTGTAAATTTTTTTCAGTAGTTTATGGACACTGAATGGATTTTCTGCTGTTATGTGACAATGTATTCTCTAGCTGCTCTTTCCACGGTTGAAACACTCATTGAGTGATTACATGAGACACTATACATTCAGTAAATGTTAGTGTATCTTTCATCATGGATCGGATGTTCATTCAATGTTTAATTCGTGCTAATAAGAATGCACTCATGCTTCGCTTGAACTGAGGCAAAGCAGGAGCGCGCATGAGCCGTCACGCCACTAAAGAGCTCCAAAACTGTATTTATCGTAAATAAATATGACTAACTAACTAATAAATAAACTAATAAAACTAACATAATTTGAATGCGGAGACTTTGTTTCCTATTATCAAAAGTGACCTGCTCTGTCGTGTCCGTCAGCTCGTGTCTGTGTCCTCTGTTAACATGTTGCAACACATTGTTACCATGTTAACATGTTTTAATATGTTGCTACCATGTTTTTACACATTACTAGCATATTTAAGCACATCTCTAACATGTTTTAGCATGTTACTAGCATGTTTATAACATGCTGTAACATGTTGCTATGTTATATGAGCACATTGCTAACGTTGTTACCACATTTCTAACATGTTGTAACCATGTTTTAACGCATTGCTGGAATGTTTTAACATGTTTCTGTCATGTTTAACAAACTCTACCCACACAGACCACAGGGTGAGCACCCCCTGCTGGCCTCCATAGCACCTCTTCCAGCAGCAACCTCGTTTTCCCAGGAGGTCTCTCATCCAGGTACTGACCTGCTCAACCCTGCTTAGCTTCAGTGGGCGACCAGTCTTGGGCTACAGGGTGATATGGCTGTTGCTATCACATTTACAGTATACATTTTAAGTGCCTGCTAAAATCTCTGAAAGTCTGGTATACTCAAAAAAGAAATGAAAATAATTAAATACTTTAGTCAATTACATAAAACACTAACAAATGCTTATTCACTTATTCAAACCGTACTGCATAAGAGGAGTGACCCAGTGTATTTGAACACAGTGAGCTCTAAAGTTCTTGCCTGTGGGTTTAGGGTCGTCTGGGCTGACACTGTTCTCAGGACTCTGGAACATCAGCTCAAAGATTCGTATGGGGGTGACGCTGTTCAGATCCAAACCCTGAGACTGAGACATGAACATGTGCTGAGATGAACTCGTATCTGAGTGACGACTGAAAACAGCTCTGTGGAAATGAGGACGCGACTCACATTGTGGTTCTCCTGGAGCTCAGAGTCTGTGGAAATGAGGCTCAAATCACTGAGGCACAGCGAGTGATTCGCATCCTGCAGTTGAACAAGTACAACAGTACCAATTAAGTCCACTGTCCTAAAGCGGCCATGTAACAAAGCAGCTAGACAGGGCTGTGATTATGGAAGATATGTGAGGGTCAGCGAATCCATGCCCTCTGACCTCCAGCGGATGGATACATGTGTGCTGCTGGACATCTGATCATAGTCCCATTTGACCCTGATAACTGCGATGAGCTCTGTACTGATGTAGGCTGACTGTGCAATTCTACAGCTGTGATCCTTGGAGAGGTGCATTCGGACACAGAGGCATCGTAACTCGGATTCTGAGAAAAACTGCTCTAGGCTTCACTGAAGCTCAATTATCTTTTGCTGCACATCAGACCATTAAGACTCATATTTATAGTCCAGGAACAGGTGAGTCACCCTGGTGTCACTTCTATACTAATTTCTATATAATATCCAAGATGAGAAAATTGTTTTACTTCAATATATAGAATATATATATATATATATATATATATATATATATATATATATAAAAATATAAATATAAAAGAGACCATAAGAGACTAACTGGACAGGTTCTCTCATATAAATAAGGTCTGTCTGTCTGTCTCTCTCTCTCTCTCTATGAATTAAAAAATACAATATTCTGGGTTAGTATTTATGATGAATAATAATTAATAATTAGTTTAATCAGTTTTAATTTTATATTTTTGGTTTTCATTTTATTTTAGCAAAAGCTTTGCTAAAGCGTTTTAAGTGGTCTTCTCTATGCTGTTTGTTCCACTATCTGTACCAATAACAATAATTTAATTTTATGAGTTACATGCCTCTTATGCTTAGCAACGCTGTTTTTATTTGATCAAAAATAAAATTTTAATATAACGTGTTCTATTTTAATATAGTTAAAAATGTAGTTTATTGCTGTGATCAAAGCTGAATTTTCAGCATCATTACTCCAGTCTTCAGTGTCACATGATCTTCAGAAATCATTCTAATATGCTGATTTACTGCTCAGGAAACATTTCTGATTATTATCAATGTTGAAAATAGTTGTGCTGCTTCATATTTTGGTGGAAACTGCGATAGAAAGTTCAAAAGAACAGTGTTTATTAAAAATAGAAATCTTTTGTAACAATATAAATGTCTTTACCATCATTTTTGAACAATTTACTTCATACTTGCTAAATAAAAGTATTCGTTTGTTTTAGAAAATGGTAGTGTAAGTCACCAATATATTGTGCACATCTACTGTTTTTATTTCAAGGGTTTGATTACCAACTTCACATCTAAAAAAGAATGTCTATGTCATGATGCAGGAAATGAAAGGTTTTTGAGAGCAGTGTATTACACCGAGCTCATATTCATGTGTTTGTGTCAGACTGACAGAGCATGAAACCTCAGTAAAACAATCCAGCTGCTCAGTGAGAGGCACATTCATGAAGCCCTTCACCGCAGGTCAGAAACCCCTCAGCTGTGTGAGGTCATATGAAGCAAACAGTCATATGAAATATTGGTCAGAATTTGTTTTTTTAAACCTTTGGACAAAAAAATAAAAGAGAAGTGTTTCAAAGTGTTTCTACATAATTGTTTATGGTTGAGTATCATTATTTGATACATCATTCTTTTATGACTCATATAATATGATTGAGAGATAATATGGAACTCATACCATAAAAAAAAAAGAACCTGAGCAAAAATATGCTATTTTGCTGATATTATATATAGCCAAAAAGTGAGATAAAATTATGAAAGCTTGAAATGCAAATCAATCTTTATAACAGTATAGCAGATATAACCCAATAATATGTATTTGTAAGATGATATTTAAATGCTTAGTTTTATAATCAAAGCTCTGTAGTTTGTATTGTGGGGGAAAACACAACACATTTTAACACATTTAAAAAAAAACAAAAAAAAACAATCCTGTGCATGGATTTCAAGTAAACCTAAGTTTACCAAGGGTTGAACTTACAGTCCAGTAAGTTGAAATATTACTAACAATAAAAAAAAGTTATATTTACTTGATAAAAATCAGTAAGGATTTCACAGCAAAAAGACGTATGAGCAACAAGCTGAAGGTTGACATCTCTACAATAAGACTAAAAGACCTTTTACTTGCTCAAACTTATAAAATATCAGTCAGACAACAGAAGGCATTTAGTAGATTGTGCAACAGGTTTTTAGGCAAAGTTTTGATCATGTTGATAAATTAGAGGCCTTAGAAATTTGCATATCAAATATGACACAGTAGGCTTTATAGGGTAAAGAAGTTTTGAGACTTTGTCAGTGTATTGCTTTCATTTTGAGGCTTACCAGTGTGTGTCCGTACATGTGTTTTCAGGTGATGACTAGCAGCAAAAGCCTTACCACAGCCATCATGATCACACCTGCAGACACAAACACAACAGTACCTCAATCGTTACTAATATGCAAACGTGCCACATTCATGATTAAGGAGGTGTTCCAGCTCGACTGCAGTATCAGAAAGCAGACCACTGTGTCCACTTCCAGTGATACTGGCTGCACATTAAAGATCTGATCGATCTGATCACACCTCTGAGTGGGTGCTGTATAAATCAATCAGTTATCCTCACCGGAATGGTTTTTCCCCCGTGTGTGTGCGGATGTGCTTCCTCAGGTCACTGAGTGTGGTGAAGTACTTGGTGCATCCCTCTGATTCACAGTTAAACGTCTTGCCAGTGTGCAGCCTCTGGTGTGCTTTCAGTCTGACGAGAGCAACACAGTAATCATGCAGTGATCAGGTTTAGTCATTAATCGTTAATTTTAACCTTTAATATTATAGTAATGTCACAGGGTTCCCTGTATAGTTTATAGCATTTATTGAGAAAGATTTTTCCTTAAGAAAAAAATACATATACTGTACCTGATATATCAGATGAATCAATATTGAATCAAACTGAATTAAGAGCTTGCAAATAGAATTGTGCAATCCGTGTCAATACCCAGCTCTACTGTGATGTCTTCTGATTGGCTGTGTTACATTTCATGTTTTATACAGTTATAAAGAGTGTGATTTCAGACCAGTGCGATTTCACTCTGAACGGGGTGACCCAGTGCGATACAGAAATTAAATCCAAGAAACCAATAAAACGACCTGCACTCTTTGTTTGGCAGAGTTACGGCTAATTAGATGCATATCTGAGGGTGCAGGACATTAGCAAACAGAGGCTCACAGGAAGTGAGTGACAGCAGATCTGTGGCTTCTGGCTAGCAGTCACATGAGCATGAGCTTCTGTGAGACCCTAATACAATGCGATCGCTGTCTTAACAGCAAAGCCCACAGGAGGGCAGGAGCAGCTACTCAAGCATGCAAATGTAAAACGAATAAACAGCGTTTCGTCCTCATATTCACCTGTAGAGAGTGTTGAAGGCTTTCTCACAGCCGTGCACGTCACACTCAAAGGGCTTCTCTTTTGTGTGGACGCGGACGTGGATCTTCAGGCTGTAGGATGTGAGGAAGGCCTTGCCGCAGCCCTGTTGGTTGCACACAAATGTGTATTCACCGCGGTGCGTCTTCTGATGCGTGCGCAGGTTTCCCGCCGTGCTGTAGGTGCGCGTACAGCCCTCGAACATGCATTGGTATCGCTTCACCTGAGAGACAGAAAGAGCCAATGGTCACAAAGAGAGATTGGGAATGACAGTCTCCAATGGAGAACAAAAGGCATCACTCAGATGAACAAAATGTTGCCCTTTTTGTCAAACTACTGTACCACAAACAACACTTTCTCACAGAAGCCAGGCTCTACAATGAACAAAATATATTTTAGCTAAAATATTTATGTAGCGGAATGACAAATTTATCAATTAATACTTTTCTGAAAATCTACTTACCCTCAGGCCATCCAAGATGTCTGTTTGTTTATTTAATGGGAACAGAGTCGGAGAAATGTAGCATTGCGTCACATGCTCACCAATGGATGCTCTGCAGTGAATGGGTGCCGTCAGAATGAGAGTTCAAACAACTGATTAAAACATCACAAGTAATCCACACCACTCCAGAGTCCAGACCATCAATTAACGTCTTGTGAATAGAAAAGCTGCATGTTTGTAAGAAACAAATCAATCATTATGACGTATTTAAGGTCAAACTTTTGCTTCTGGCCAAAATACAGTACTAGTGCATAATCCATAACGCTTCATCCAGTGAAAAAGTCCATCTCCTGTTTTCTCTCACATCAAAACCAACCATTTGGCATTTAAACAGTGCTTGATCTGTGCATATTTCTCTCCTGCTTTAGACGAGGTGACTTTTTCCACTGAAGGAAGCTAAATTATGGTCAGATGACTCCTATTTTAGCTGGAACTATTATGATGGATTTTTTTCTAACAAACATGCAGCTTTTTGCTTCACAAGACATTAACTGATGGAATGGAGTGGTGTGGATTACTGTTCAGACTCTCATTCTGACGGCACCCATTCACTGCAGAGGATCCATTGGTGAGCAAGTGATGTAATGCTACATTTCTCTAAATCTGGTCCGATAAAGGAACAAACCCCTCTACATTTTGGATAGCCTGAGTAGATTTTCATTTTTGGTTGTACTATTCCTTTAGGTGGCATGTGGGTCAGATACGTAACCAAGTGGTTAACTCACATGATGCTACCAGTGGTGCTCATGTGTGCAACATGACATCAAATCTGGCTCATGACATTTCCCAATCCACCCACTTCTTCTCTCTTCATTTCCTGTCATAATACTGGCCAATGATTGTCATACTACTGATACGACTTCTGCAGCATGCATTGTGTGCATACTAGGCCTGTGCAAATTTTCTGCATGCACAGAATATCGCCTGCTACGTTTAACTAAAGGTGCAGTACACAACAGAGCACATTGCATGCAACACTGACTGTATCTCACAGTGCAATGCATTTGATTGACCTTTCATTTCTAGCGTGATGTGAGCTTTCTAAAACATTCACTTTGCTTGCCTATTAAATGGTAGAATGTTTTGATTTCATGCTGCTCTTTTAAACTTTCTTTTTTATCAAAAATGAAGGTATATCTCTTTTTTCTCAAATATTAAGCAGCACAATTGATTTCAACATGGAAAATGTTTCTTGAGGAGTAAATCAGTATATTAGAACGATTTGTGAAGAATCATGTGACACTGAAGACTATGAGTAAAGAAGATGAGTAATGATGCTGAAAATTCAGATTTGATCACAGCAATCAATTACATTTTACAATATATTCACGTAGGAAACTTATTTTAAAGGTGCCATAGAATGGAAAACTGTATTTACCTTGGAATAGTTTAATAATAAGAGTTCTGTACATGGAAATGTACATGGACATACCGTGAGCCTCAAACACCATTGTTTCCTCCTTCTTATGTAAATCTTGTGAATAAAAAAGACCACTGAAAAATAGGCGAATCAGAACATAACACCTTTCGGCTTTCCTGTAGCTCAAATGGTAGGGCATTGCGCTAGCAATGCCAAGATCATGGGTTCGATTCCCAGGGAAAGCAAGAGCTGGTCAAATGTAAAAAAACCCAAAAAACTGTAACTTGAATGCAATGTAAGTCGCTTTGGATAAAAGCGTCTGCTAAATGCATAAATGTAAATGTAAACACCGACTGTGATGTAACAGTTGGGATCACTAATAGTTAGTTACGCCCCCAACATTTGCATAAACCCGCCCATGTTCTAGGCCAGCCACCAGCCGAACCATCAGAAGTTCTGCAGGTATTGTGAAGAAACAAGTGAGGACAACAGTGAAAATGGCAGATCATGGAAATAAATGTTATGTTCCAGGCTGTGCAGGGGATGTGAAGTGCCTGTATTCAGAAAGGCACGGAAAGCAAATAACGCGTTCTAATAAAATAACGCGAGCCACTAAAGGGACATGGTTAGCTCCTTGCTAGCGGTAGCCTAGTCTCAGCCTCAGATGTCACGCCCACGGACCGCTGGCTAAACGTCTGATGCATATGGCACACTTATCTGGCGAAGGATTTACAGATCCTGAGCACCACTGACAAGCATCTGATCTTGTAAAATGTGTGGTAAGTACTGCTGCTCCATGATCGCGAATCTCAAAAGCGAAAGTAAAAAGCGATCGTGCATTTGAAAGCAGTTTCAGTGCCCCTCATATTAATAGCGGCTCCCTGATGCCTGCATTTTATTTACAGTATAATTACCCAACGATATAACTGCGAGAGAAAGTATTGAAATATATATTTTCCTCCCTGTGTTTCCTTCCTGCTGTGAGATACTGAAATGAGCCGCACTGTGAAACAGCCAATCAGAGCAGAGCTCAACATTATTATTCATGACCCTTCCAAATAAGCCAATAACAGACCGTTTCATTCTGTGGAGAAATCCTAGGGTTGTAAATGCACATGTAAACCCATTTCTGGAGACTTTTTGCCCTTACCTAAGCCACAAACCTTCTATGTAGATATCAGAGAACAATTTAAAATATTGTATCAATGCATTCTATGGCACCTTTAAATTGTAATATTTCCCAATATTACGTAAATACATATGTATTTATGATCAAATAAATGCAGCCTTAGTGAGCAGAAGATACTTCTTTCAAAAATATTCAAACATATTACTGACCCCAAATGTTTAAACAGGTAGTATAAATTACATTAAAAAAATCTAATCTATTCTTTACAGTTACATGTTAAAAAAAAAAAGTTAAAATGAAGAGACAAATTAGAAATGAAGATATGTTTCAGTGGCATATGTTCTTGCCTATTTTTTCCACTCTCTTGTAATATGACATGGTGCGACCGATCAAAGGGCGTCAACGGCCAACTCTGGCAAGCTGGACCTGGTTTCATCATCTCTGGTATAGAATTACTGATGTATTAACAGTTTTTTTGTGTGTAGCAATTGCCCTAAATAAAATAAGTTATATTAATCAACATAATTACCAACCAAGATTACAATATAAGGAGTTATTATTTTATTCTATGTGCAGAATTCTGCTCAAATGTTTCATAAGCTGTTTATTTTATAACAATGGATCAATAAAGCATGTCCAGCTGTGTTTGGGAAACACTGGCTCTATTCTGAGTGGTTTATGTGTGGCCCTGAATGACCTACGCCTCTCTCTCTCTGTGTGTGTGTGTGTGTGTGTGTGTGTGTGTGTTTCAGCAGCAAACAGACTCTCTTTCACATCAAGCCACTGATCAGTATTCAGCAGCAAAATCAGACATCTCTGTTCCCGTGAGCAAAGAACATCAGGCCGTGGGATAATGCTGATCTCTCTCTGCTCTAAACAGGCAAACACACAAGACAAACTACATATCAATAACGCAAAAAACACAACTTACTTAATTTGTACTGGAAATGTCATGCCCACTTTAAGGCTACAGTCTAGTCCAAATGTGATTTTTATCCTCATATGGTCTACTGCATTGTATTTGTCCTAGGGATGTGCCCTACGACTAATTTGACTGTCGTTTAAACGGAAGTTTTGTATCCGACTAGTCGACTAGTCTAAAAGCTAGAAACCCCCCAAAAATGAAAAAAAAAAACCTGTGCTTGTGTCTATATAACAGCATACAGTTGAAATACTTAATCTTTGAATCACTGTCAAATCCCTCAATGAATTCTGCTAAAAATAGGTCACGATTATGCCGTATGCTTGCCTCGCGTTATCATCAATTAATTTTAGGCGGTCGTTAAACAGAAAAAAAGGAAGAGCATACACTCTTCATAAACCAGTGCGTAGCTTATTTATTCAGATCGGCTGGAGCAATGAAGAAATGGAAAATCAATCAATAGACTGACAGAATTCTTCATATTCATATAACGTTAGCCAACATATTAAAAAAAAGTAAAAAATAGGAATTAAAATAGGAAAGTTTATCAAGGAATAGCATTAAAACGGCTTTTAAAAATGTACTTCATGTTGGCTATATTGTCTAAAAACAAAACAAAGCTCGTTTTACTTACTCAGACCGTGCGCATTTGTTCAGTGAATTTAACATGTTAACGTGGTCTGGCGAGAGACGGGACTAGAGGCGATTCTGCAGTTGAAAAAAAAAAGCGCTCGGCAGGAACTGAAGTCACAGGCACGCAGAGAGATAACTACAAGCAAGCAGACAGTTTGAAAAGAGCCTGGAAATCCCGCACCACCACCGAAGTGGGTCTTCGTTTAGAGGAATAGACAGCGCGGATAGGATCGCGGACCGCAGTGACAGGTTGTAGTGTATGACATGACTGACATTTGGCTTTGGCTAGACTCCAAGCTAACGCATACGTGCCTGTATTGAATATGATTACGCATAGCTCCAGTAAAGTTATTGTAAGCCGATTTGACATTACACAGTTTACACAAAACCTTTCCATTTCCTTCTAATTCAAAATAATCCCACACCTTGCTGGTCTTTCGCGCGGAGCTCGCCGCAACTGACATGAAGAAAACGCATGTGAGGTAAAAATTTAGTTTCCGCCCAGATACGCTTTTAAAAATATTTATATATTTTGATATATGTATTCTTTTTCAAAACTTTTATTTTAACTGTTCTTTCAAATGTTTTAAGTGTAACGTTAAAATTATGGTAATTTGAATGATAAAAGCATCGGGGGTTTTTTCTCTCGTGTAGTCGACTATTGTTTTCAGTGTCGACTAGTAGGAGCTGTACCGTTTAGTCGACTAGTCGACTAGACCCGCACATCCCTAATTTGTCCTACTACTGAACTTTAATGATGCATCACATCATTTGCTTCTGACCATGTCATCTCAGTGCTCTTTTAATGCTACACTTCATATTTAAAATATCCTTACATTTTCATTCAACTATGTACATAATCAACCAGGGGCGTTTCCTCCGAGTAGGCAAGGGAGGCAGTGTCTCATCAAAAAACTGGATGAGAAAATAATTAATATTACAAAAATAAAACAACACAAATATTGTAACTCGCTTTTATAAAGTAACACTGTCCAACAGCGACACCCGCAGCTAAAGTTACAGCTGAGGCTCGTCTCCCCTCAGCCCACTGACTTTCAACAGAGACCCCATAATGTGTCATGACTTTACTGGGGGGTAATTGACCGTTGGCAAAGACCCGCCCTCCTTAGTTACTGTTGCCATGACCGACAAACTATGCCACTCTCACACTACACTCATGTTCTCAAGCAGTGAAAAATACATCGCAGAGCAAAGAGGAAACTGACAACACACCGACAGAGAAGACAGAGCAGGTTCCTTCTGATATGAAACAAGGTCTCAGGACCCTCAGCTTTAAAATTGTGTCATTTTTAAAGAAATTCAAACAATAAATACCATTTTGTGGCTCTTCAATGTGTCATGACAGATCACTGTATTGCCTCAGTTCAAACACGTGAACCGATCGTCTTTTCATATTTACTTAAAGCACGAAATGAACATGAATAAACATCAGAAAGTGTTTTATTTCAACGGCGGAACACACTATTTTTCAAGTTTAAGTCCACCGAAGTTAATGTACTGATTTGTCTGATTTGTTGTTAAGGCTAGAAGGGATGCAGCTGTGGCTACTGGGCATGCGCATTTACATATTGTCAGAGCCAACTATATAACGTGAAACCTATGAAAATGGTTTTAAAGGGGTGGTTGATTGCGATTTCACTTTTTTAACATTAGTTAGTGTGTAATGTTGCTGTTTGAGCATAAACAATATCTGCAGAGTTGCGGCGCTGAAAGTTCAATGCAAACGGAGATATCGTCTTTTAAAATTCTGGCAGTTTAATGCCTACAAAAACGACAGGTAAGGGACTACAACGAGTTACTTCCCGGGTCTGATACGTCACAGACCCAGATAAACCCCGCCCCCGGGAACACGCAGCAAAGGGGGCGGAGCCATGCTGCGCTGCTTTAGAGAAGAGGAAGAGAAAACTAGGGGTGCACGTAAACATCTCTTCATATGAATCGCGATTCTGTCTTCTAACGATTCTAATGGATTCTCAAGTTTCAAAATCATTAAAGCAGCAGTTCTTAATACGGTTACTCGTGTCGCCCTGCTCTGCATCTCTCTCTCTCTCTCTCTCCCTCTCTCTCTCTCTCATTCAGATCTCAGATCAGCTCCAACAAACTGTTCCAATTATGCACTTATTTTCACACAGCAATGAGAAGCATTATAAATGGACACGCGTGCGGTTGCTGTGCTGTATTAAAGCTTTAATCAGGATAAAACCGTATATTAAAAGCTAACAGAAGCAGTAGCACTTACAAATAGCAGCGTATTTAAAAGTATGAGACAACAACAACCAAACATACCATTAAGAGCCGTGCTTGCACAGGTTCTGCACGATCCTCTTCACTAATATCCTCTGGGTCTCAATCGGGCTCAAATTGATAAGCATTATAGACAACGCCACTGTTTACAATTCAACCGGAGCGCATGCCGCTGAGGAGAGGGGCGGGACGTTCAGACGTGCTGTAGAGGCGGTTTAGCCAATCACAACACACTGAGCCAGCTAACCAATCTCAGCCCATCGCGTATTTCTGAAGGAGGAGCTTCATAAAACCAGGAAATAAATCGAGGCGTTTGTCAGAGAAGGGACAGAGGAGGTGTGGAATAAAGGTAAATTATGTGAAAAATAATGCGTTTTTAAAAAAAACAAGCATGAACACATGCTAGACTGCACCCCATAAACACAATCAAGCCTAGAAAAAAAACAGTCAACCACCCCTTTAAAAAGCACATAGCACCATAGTTTCATCACTTTAGAGTGTCGCAGTGACCGTCTTTTTGCAGTAAAGTACCTGTCATAGTTTAATGAGTGGGAAGATGACATGAAGCGACGCGGCGTGAGGAGAGCTGCATTGAAAACAGATGAGCGCACATGTGCATATAAAGCTCCCGATCGGGGCGAAGTTCACGGGATTTTGTCCACAGAATGGTAAGAGCACACGTTTTAACATATTATTTAACACTCAGTATTTAACTTAAGCGCTGCAAGTCATACATACAGCGCAGGACATGACAGGTTTTCTGGTATGCAAAACAAATACTTTAAAGGAATACCCTGTCGGCGAAAGGGAGAACTCTGATTGGATGTTCAGTTTAGCGAACGAGTCAGTGCCCGAGAATTACAGCGAAAGTGATGAAAACGAGCAAGTAAATGAAGGCGGTACAGACAGAAGGCTGTTTAAATGTTACGTGATTTTTCCCAATCATTCTAATATGCGAATGTTTTCATAACAACATGAGCTGCTTAAAATGATTAAAGTTATCAACCTTACTGATATTCAAAATGGTAAGCAAGCGCTGCTTTGTTTACGTTTCATATATCTGCGTTTATCTTGTATATCTTTGTTTCGGTTTCTCCTTTTGAATGACGAATATATACTATTGATAGCTGCTGAAATATACAGTTAATTCCTCTCACGAATGTGCAGAACGCATATGTTAGTTTGCCGTCGGCTGTAGCCTGTGTGGTGTGTTCGAGCGCAGTTTTTTGGTCCGACGCGAGGTGACAACACCGTCGGCTTTCGTCGCTGCTAGTTCTTTGAAGTCGGCTTTGTGTGTCCCGGCCTTTAGCTTATTGCCGTTACCATGGCAGCGATCAACAGCACAGCTTAACCCTCCGCACATTTTTATATTTAGTTATATTGAAAATGTTTCAATTCAGTATGTTTTTCACCCCGTTTTAATATGTATTTCTATGGAGACTGGCCATAGCTGTCGGGCAAGATGGCAAATAGCAGCGGCGGCACATAATATCCGCGTTCTGATTGGTCAGATCGCCTGTCAATCAAGCTCTTTGCAAACAGTCAATTGAGATGAATGGGGGAAATTCACGTGAGAGGAGGCTACGCCTCCATCATGCTATAATTGAGGTGCCATGTCAGAATTCCCATAATTACGAGATTACAACTTGTAAAAAGCGTTCACGTCCTCGTCGAACTCGTAATTACAATTTGTGAACTGGGAGTTTTCTGAGAGCTACGACTTGTACAACCCCAAATCAGAAAAAGTTGGGACAGTATGGAAAACGCAAATAAAAAAAGAAAGTAGTGATTTCTAAATTTACTTTGACTTGTATTTCATTGCAGACAATATGAACACAAAATATTTAATGTTTTGTCTGGTCAGCTTCATGTCATTTGTAAATATACATCCTTTCCTGTCATTCAGACCTGAAACACATTCCAAAAAAAGTTGGGACAGTAAAGCATTTACCACTTTGTAATGTTGCCATTCCTTTTCACAACACTTAAAAGACATTTAGGGACTGAAGACACCAAGTGATGAAGTGTTTCAGGTGTAATTTTGTCCCATTCTTCCTGCAAACAAGTCTTAAGGTGGGCAACAGTACGGGGTCTTCGTTGTCGCAATTTGCGCTTCAAAATGCGCCACACATTCTCTATTGGAGACAGGTCGGGACTGCAGGCAGGCCAGTCAAGTACCCGTACCCTCTTCCTCCGCAGCCAGGACTTTGTAACGTGTACAGAATGTGGTTTTGCATTGTCTTGTTGAAATATGCATGGAAGTCCCTGGAAAAGATGTCTTCTTGAAGGCAGCATATTGTGCTCCAAAATCTCTATGTACTTTTCAGCATTAATGGTGCCATCACAGAAGTGCAAGTTACCTTTGCCAAGGGCACTGACACAACCCCATACCATGACAGACCCTGGCTTTTGGACTTGTTGCTGGTAACAGTCTGGATGATCCTTTTCTTCTTTGGTCCGGAGCACACGGCGTCCATTCCTCCCAAAAAATACCTGAAATACTGATTCATCTGACCACAGTACACGTTTCCACTGTGTGATGGTCCATCCCAGATGCCTCCGAGCCCAGAGAAGTCGACGGCGCTTCTGGACACTGTTAACATAGGGCTTCTTTTTGGCACAGTACAGTTTTAACTGGCATTTGTGGATGTAACTACGTATTGTGGTACTTCACAAAGGTTTGCCAAAGTAGTCCTGAACCCATGTGGTGATATCGCTTATAGATGAATGACGATTCTTGATGCAGTGCCGCCTGAGGGATCGGAGATCACGGTTGTTCAGCTTAGGCTTGCGCCCTTGTCCTTTACGGACTGAAATTCCTCCAGATTCCTTGAATCTTTTAATTATGTTATGCACTTTTGAAGGTGAAATATCCAAATCTCTTCCTATCTTTCTTTGAGGAACATTGTTTTTAAACATTTCAATAATTTTCTCACGTATTTGTTGGCAAACTGGCGATCCTCGGCCCATCTTTGCTCCTAAAGGACTAGACCTTTCTTGGATGCTGCTTTTGTACCAAATCATAATTACAATCACCTGTTGACATCAACTGTGTCAAATCACATCATTATTTAACCAATTTACCTCATTACTAGCCCTAAATTGCTCCTGTCCCAACTTTTTTTGGAATGTGTTGCAGGTCTGCATGACAGGAAAGGATGTATATTTACAAATGACATGAAGTTGACCAGACAAAACATGAAATATTTTGTGTTCATATTGTCTGCAATGAAATACAAGTCAAAGTAAATTTAGAAATCACTACTTTCTTTTTTTATTTGCGTTTTCCATACTGTCCCAACTTTTTCTGATTTGGGGTTGTACCATGTGACCGCTGCACCACCTGACCACCGCAGGCTCTGTTTAGGCATTGATAGTGTTGCCATAGAAAAGCATAATTCTGAGTCCGAGGACGTGAACAGCTCCGAGAAGAACATCACGTGTTGTCATCTCGAAATTACGGTAATTACAATATGGCGTGAACGTTTTCGTGTGAGCTCTCGGCCTGAATAAAGAAAATTATGACATCATTGACTAATTATAATTCTGGAAAAAAAAATCCACAACACCATGAAGCAGCACAGCTGTTTTCAGCATTCAGAATCAGAAATGTTTCTTGAGCAGCAAATCAGTATATTAGAATGATTTCTGAAGGATCATGTGACACTAAAGACTGGAGTAATGATGCTGAAAATACAGCTTTGATCACAGCAATAAACTACATTGTACATTATATTCATATATAAAAAAAAAATTATTTTACGTTTTAATAATATTTTTGTTTTTACTGTTTTATTTTTATTTTTTATAAACAGGCCTAAATACAGTCTTGATCAGCATAAGAGACTTCTTACAGAAATATCAAAAAATCTTACTGGCCCAAAACTTTTAAACAGCAGCAAACATGAATATATTAAAATGAATTTAAAAATAAAAAAAAATCCAATTATTTCAGTGTCTTGTGCGTGTGAACCAGTAAATGCGGTTTGCCTATTCAGAGCATTGTCACAGATGGGTCATGTTTAAAAGGTCACGAGAAAAAAAACACCTGAAAAACATCTGATTTGAGCATAATATGAGCATAATTGGTGCTGTGGCTTACACTGTGAATGTAGCTGAGCTCTCATACATTATCAACATCATCAATCATTCTCTGAATACAATAGCAAGAATAGAGAGCTCATGTAACACACAGTGTGACACACAAAAAAGACAACTACAAACATATCCAAGTATTTAGGGTTATTATGAGACAAAGCCATGTAGATGTGATGAATGACCTTTCAATATGTGTGTGTGTGTGTGTGTGTGTGTGTGTGTGGTACAATCGGCAGTAAAAGCCAGTCATTTGCAAGACTGTGTAATGCAAATAAACCACCTGGAGCCATTTGTTGCAGCCAAATTATTCTATTTCTGCTTCGCAGTGGCCTTTCCACATGAGAAATACTACATTATGACAATATTTGAATGCTTTGTGTTCGCATCTTCAGTCTGTTCAGCATGACATCATTACACGTTACATAATATCTGTCAGCTTTTAATAGTCCATCTATCACATATAGTCTCTGAGACTATATTTATGTAAGACTCTTGGTAGGACTGTAAGATAATTCTTAAACAGTTCATCAAGATTATTTTGCTCAAAAATATAATCACGATTATTAATCACGCTCACTGTCATTTCATTTCATCAGAATTATTGCACTTTCAAGAGAATCAATGAAACCTCAACTTGCATGGTTTGCTGGCAGATTTAGTCGCAGCAAACAGCACAAACGACTGTGTGAATGAAAAACTGAAGTACAGGCTGTATTTACCTTTTATTTGAGTAGAATATCTCGAGAGAATTCTTAACTCTAACGTACATGTTTGCAAGTGCTTTCAGCTCAACAGTGTAGCGAGCAAGAGCACATGGTTGCCAGGTTGGGAATATTAAGTAAACCACTGCAGAAAATGTATCGATTTAAAAAAAGTTTTGATTGGAGAATTTAAACTCTCAGCATCTGGCAACCACAACCAATGCAAGATGATGCAAATGGAAAATTCAAATGAAACAGATAAATAACCAGAGGGCAAATATCAGAGGCGATTATGTTTAATCGAGACAAGCAGAAACTGTGATCATGATATCTGAATGTCAGCTTCATTCAGAACACTGAGCCACTGTTCCTGTGGCTCAGTGGTAGAGCATTGCGTTAGCAGCGCAAAAGGTTGTGGGTTCGATTCCCAGGGAACACACATAGTGATAAAACATGTATAGCCTGAATGCACTGTAAGTCGCTTTGGATAAAAGCGTCTGCTAAATGCATAAATGTAACACTACACATTACATTGGCAGAGATCTTGCGCCTGTGCTGTGAGTGAGTGAGGAAGAGCATTTAGTGTTCAGACTGAGTCATCATCATTAATCACAGAACAAAATGGATGCGGCACAATTAGCTCAGAGACCTCCCAAAAACACAATGCTTGAGTATAAAGATATGTTAGTAGTGATGCACCAAAATTTCGGCAGCCACAACAGTTTTGAAGGGTTGGAAAAGTATCCACTTTCCAATGACTGCGTAAACACTCTAACACTCACCCTAAACAAAAATGATGCTTCAGTAGCAACATGTTAAATCTGTTTAGTTGAAATAGTGAGAGGCGGCTCAATGCCAAAGAACCAACTGAATTTAATTCCCCAAACTTTATTTCCATTTCATTTTCTAAACCTTTCATTTTAGCTTCTGTGTTTACACAGCTTCTGTGTAAAAAAAAATACTTTTAAATGAGTCTTTAAAATTAACTTAAATTTGATAAAATTTTAAAACATGAATTAAATTGTTGAAGCTTTATGCATTCATTTAAAAAAATGTTTTTATTATTAACATTTCAAAAGCATTAAGACAGAATTTAGGAAAAAATAAAATGCATTTCATAGGTCACTATTAAGATTAACATTTACATTTTTTTTATTTTTATTTTTTTTATTATTAAAATGGATTTACAGTGGCATGCAAAAGTTTGGGAACCCCTTGCAGAATCTGTGAAAATGTGAATAGTTTTAACAAAATAAGAGAGATCATACAAAATGCATGTTATTTTTTATTTAGTACTGTCCTGAGTAAGACATTTTACATAAAATATGTTTACATATAGTCCACAAGACAAAAAATAGCTGAAATTATTCAAATAACCCCCTTCAAAAGTTTGGGAACCCTTGGTTCTTAATACTGTGTGAGGTTACCTGGATGATCCACGACTGTTCTTTTGTTTTGTGTTGGTTGTTCATGAGTCCCTTGTTTGTTCTGAACAGTTGAACTGAGCACTGTTCTTCAGACAAATCCTCCACGTTCTGTAGATTCTGCAGTTTTCCAGCATTTTTGCATATTTGAACCCTTTCCAGCAGTGACTGTATGATTTTGAGATCCATCTTTTCACACTGAGGACAATTGATGGACTCAAACACAACTATTAAAAAAGGTTCAAGCATTCACTGATGCTCCAGAAGGAAACACGATGCATTAAGAGCCGGGGGGTGAAAACTTTTTGAATTTGAAGATCAAGGTAAGTAAATTGTACTTAATTTGTCTTCCGGGAAACATGCAAGTATCTTCTGTTGCTTCCGAAGGGCAGTAATAAATGGAAAAAAATATATATTTCAACAAAAGAAAAAAGTTGGAAATCTTCATCCTGTTCAAAAGTTTTCACCCCCCGGCTCTTAATGCATCGTGTTTCCTTCTGGAGCATCAGTGAATGTTTGAACCTTTTTTAATAGTTGTGTTTGAGTCCATCAATTGTCCTCAGTGTGAAAAGATGGATCTCAAAATCATACAGTCACTGCTGGAAAGGGTTCAAATATGCAAAAATCTGGAAAACTGCAGAATCTACAGAACGTGGAGGATTTGTCTGAAGAAAGTGCTCAGTTCAACTGTTCAGAACAAACAAGGGACTCATGAACAACCAACACAAAACAAAAGAAAGTCGTGGATCATCCAGGTAACCTCACACAGTTTAAGAACCAAGGGTTCCCAAACTTTTGAAGGGGGTTATTTGAATAATTTCAGCTATTTTTTGTCTTGTGGACTATATGTAAACATATTTTATGTAAAATGTCTTACTCAGGACAGTACTAAATAAAAAATAACATGCATTTTGTATGATCTCTCTTATTTTGTTAAAATTATTCGCATTTTCACAGATTCTGCAAGGGGTTCCCAAACTTTCGCATGCCACTGTAAACCATTGAAACAGAACCAAGAGAAATCAAACCGAAAACATGGAATTTGGGACAAAATAAAAAGATTTCAAAGGGCACTATTATTTGAATACATTTTTAGGTTGTTATAGACTTATGAATTCAATTAATTAAACATGATTCTGGATTATTATAATTGAATAAAACCATCACAATGGAATCTAAAAAAGACAAAAAATAGAACAGAAATCAGAATTTGGGACAAAATCAAACAGCTTTAATAGGGCACTATTATTGTTGAAATTTTAATACATTATTAATTTGTTAAAGTTTTATCAATTCAATTTTTTAGACATGAGTTCTGATTATTAACATTTAATGAAATCATCAAAATGAAATCCAGAAAAAATAAAAATGGAAAACATGGACTTTAGGAAAAATGAAAATGGAATTTTATAGGGTCCTAAAATCAGTCTAAACCAAGAATAAATCCAAGTGGTCAGTGCATTAACATCTGACTGACTTCCAGACTGGATGTTTAGCATGTGATTAGGGCCAATGTGAGGTCTGGGTTGTGCAAAAAACACAGGCCTCTTGTGATTTAGCCAGACTCGCAGACGGAGGAAGTTTACTGGTAAGAGCAGAGGACGGCTGAGTCCAGAGCTCTGATGTGAAATCATGTGGAAACACAGATCCTGTGGGGATGAACGCCCCATGCAAACACACATCCCCTATCCCAGCTTATCTGATTTGCTTTCACTGAACAAGCAGATCTGACTCATGGACACACAACGGGTCTTACCGGTACAACCAGATTTAACACAAACAAAGCACAGAGGGTCGTCACTGAAAGCAATGCTCTGTCATATAAGCTGCTCACCTCTCTCAGCTTGGTCTCGGGGCACTCGGAGTGTAGCGTCAGTGTTGCGCCCTCGATGTTTCTCGGCATAGGGGTGGACCCCGGGTTAATGATGAACTGTATCTGGTCCGCAGAGATGGTGTGGTGTATGTATCCCTGCGACATGCCATCCGGATCACCCATGAAGGCCAGAGAGCCCTCGTCCCCCTCGCCCTCTCCCTCCGGCAGGAAGGTCATGCAGTCCTCCTCGCCCTCCTCGTCCAGGCGGATGGGGTCTTGCTCGATGAGCACGGTGGTGCGATCGTAGACCCTTCCCGAGGAGGACGAGGGTCCCGAGATTATGCCGTCGTCTTTGTCAAAGTCGGCCATATTGTCCTCATCTTCCTCCTCTCGGCCCAGTTTGTCCACATCCTCATCCTCGTCCTCAAAGAGCATGGCTGTCTCTATGAGAGGGCCATTCTCTCCCATGATCCTGATGGAGGAGCTCAGTCCTGGGTTCGTGTCCACGTGCTTGCTTTTGTTGTGGCTGGAATAAGTTCAAAGAGGTTTAAGACAATATTCATAGTACACAATGCCAAGCAATCAAATGGAAAACAGGATTTATAGGCCTCAATCATAGACTATTTTTTTTTTGGGGGGGGGGGGGGTAATTCAATTAAAGTTGAAATAATAATATATTTTTTCAGTAAATGAAAAAGTTGAAATAAGATACAAATATCGGATGAAAAAAACAAATGAAAAGAATAAAATAAAAGTTTTCAGAACACAAAATAAACTGAAATAAAATAAAATGAAAATAAAAAACTTAAAACTTATTAAAAAAAACTATTAAAAATGATTTATGGTAAATTGAAATGAAATTATATAAGCATCAGATGAAAAACTTAAAAAAATTGCCTTGGCAACTAACCTAAACAAACGAGTTATGTTATATTAAGTACTAAAATTAGTCAAACTAAAAATGTAATCAAAATAAATCAAAATGAAATATAAATATAAAAAGTGAAACAAAAAATTACAAAAGCACATAAGAACTACTAAAATTAAAAATGTAAAACTGAAAATATAAAGAGTTGTATCAAAATTAATAAATGCTATGATTAATACTAAAATAACACAATTCCTCACTGAATTGTTATAACAACCGCAGGTTATTATAATGATTAAATGAGGAACAATAAGGAAATAAGTCAAGATCTATTACAGTGTAATGTGCGCATTATCAAGAAATATGTTTTAAAAATGCTAAATTGTAAGTTTAGGTAAATTTACATAAATCTTTCACATAAATCAGTATAATTACAATGAAAAGTACATATCAACATATCCGTTTTACAGTATTGTTGTAATAAGAGGCATTCTAATATAAATAAAGAATGTCATGTGTTGGGAAAACAGCACCATGTCTCGTACCGTCACGAGAAACTAGGACAATGCAGGGAAACTATTTTTGGCCGGTGTTAGAGTAACTACAAAACAATCAGGGTAAAGGTGCATTTGTAAACTGAAACCACTGTTGCCATGAAACTATAACAAATACACACACAATGGTCAACCTAAAATGAACCTAAAACACAAATGACCCAGACACACCGGCTGTGTCGCAAAACCTAGCAAGCTGACTAGCTAGACAGCACTTTGGACACCTTTGATACCTGAAAATGTCAATAAAAGTTTTTAAGATTATGATGTTATCTAGGAAGACGCTGTACTAGGTTATAATAACCATAAATGCTGTCTAGGAAGGGAGCTTACATCTCACGATGCTCGAAATGCTATAGATGGGAAGCTCTCTAGGTTATTATGCCCAAAAACACAGTCTAGGAAGGCAGCTGACTAGGTTATTATGCCCAAAAACACAGTCTAGGAAGGCAGCTGACTAGGTTATTATGCCCAAAAACACAGTCTAGGAAGGCAGCTGACTAGGTTATTATGCCCAAAAACACAGTCTAGGAAGACAGCCGACTAGGTTATTATGCCCAAAAACACAGTCTAGGAAGACAGCCGACTAGGTTATTATGCCCAAAAACACAGTCTAGGAAGACAGCCGACTAGGTTATTATGCCCAAAAACACAGTCTAGGAAGACAGCTGACTGAGGCGGTATGATAGGCAGACAGTGTACACTATGAATGCCTTTCTCATACTACTACACAGTTACAAAGAGGACATTATGCCTCAAAGTTATGAACACACTGTGACAACAAAAAACCCTCATAATATTACACAATGAGCCCTATAGGTGAGTTTATATCACTCTTGAGGCTTCTGTCATTCTGGACACTTTCTAGAAGTTTCCACGTTCACTTTGACATTGATGACAATCACAACTTATGCATGAAAATATTCACATTTATCAATTTGAACACACGCACAGAAACCCACGAATACATTAAAGCCCTAAAACATGCAGTCATAAACGTGTCACATTCAGCTTAAACTGGAAATATTTTTATAAAAACAAACTGTCATGCCAGTACTGCTAACTTAACTGTTAGCTCACCTGTTTATTGAAGCTCCAGTCATTAGTTCATCTGCTTCTGTCTGGTCGACATTAATAATATCCCGAAGACAAAAGGACTGAAATAATTAAGCAACACATATTTCAAATAATCACTTAAAGCGGTCGTATTTTATTAAGAAATCAGAGAGAAGCTAACAGGCTAATGTGCTAGCAGAGTCTCCATTCACATCAATGACAGGCGTTAGCTTCATTTGCACGACATTAACACTAGTTTATAGATCATATTAACCAGTGTCGTTTGACACAAGCACAGTTCATTTGACGTTTTAACCGGTTAAAATGTAAAATATTCTGAACACGTTAAATATGTGATAGTTAAAGCATGTAACGTAATGCTAACATATTTACACCGTTAGCATTGAACAGAAACTCTAATGAAACCGAGACAAGCCGTTAAAACAACTGAACGACAACGATACGCTTTTACACCGACAAATAAAGCAGATTCAAATAATTGCATGTGTTTACCAGTGTTATAAAGACGCTAGAAGCCTCTGTAATGTTGTGTTCCTCCCCAGCGGCACCATCATGAGCAGCAGCACACACAGACTCCAGATCAGTTCAGTTCACACAGCATCACATCACTGACAGATTCAGCGCTGCTTACCTCAAAGACCTACTAGCAGTAAACATATCTAACATTTATATCAAGGTCAACTTTATTGTCATTTTTAGCACATTGTTTTTAACCAACTGTGTAATATTGACTTTTAAGTAGCCTACTAATGAATGGTAGAATAGTACTAGTTAACGGTAACACTTTACAATAAGGTCTCATTAACATTAGTTAACAATATAGTTAACAAACTAACAATGAACAATACTTCTGCAGCATTTCTTAATGTTTCTTTAAAAAAATGCATATTAGCACTGTGAACTAACACGAACAAAGAACAATTGCATTTTTATTAACATTAGCAAAGGTTAATAAATGCTGGAAAAATATATTGCACATAATTACTTCATGTTAACTAATGCATTAACTAATAAAAACCTTATTGTAAAATGTTAACATATTATGATGAACATTCTTTAGTTACTAGTATTTATGGTGACACTTTAAAATAAGATTCCATTTGTTCGCATTAATTAACTACAGTTAAAATGAACTAACAATGACAAATACTTCGAAAGCATTTATTAATTTTTGCTGATGTTAATTCCAACATTTACTAATTCATTATTAAAATCAAAAATTGTTTTGTTAATAGTATTTAATGAACCTGAGCTAACATGAATTAACAATGAGCAACTAACATTAACAAAGATGAATAAATACATAACAAATTTATTGCTCATTGTTAATTAATGCATTAACTATCAACTAATGGGACCCAGTTGTAAAGTGTTACTGTATTTATTTCAATGGTGACTAACAACCAAGCCTGAGATGATGCTTCTAGCATTTTCTTTTGCATATTTATTATTTTTTATTTATGTTCTGAGCAAAGTAAATGCTCAATATTGGAATAATGAATGAGCACTTTGAAATACCTGTAATGTTTTGAGGAATAAAACTTTTACCAATGTATTTACATTTTCTTTGTATAAATTATCTTTAAACCAGTCATTATTTTGATACTTCATTTAGGTTGGTGTAATAACATCCTGAAAATGAGCATGAAAATAAAAAGACAAATATATAATGGCTATTATAATACTACAAAATTAATATGAGCAATTATTTAGAAGAAAACAAAAGGAAAAGGCAAACACAGACTATTGTAATTGTTGAGATTTAATATAAAAGAACAACTGTTTTTATTTACAAACATCAAAATACAAATATATTTAATTAAATAACCATTATTTTTCAAATAAAAACTACCATTTGCTTCGTAATAAAACAAATTAGCCTCAATATCTGTTTAAAATGCTTTGAATTAAATGGCAACTACAAAGTTTATCGACATAATTCTGCTGATACCTGGAAAAACTAGGCATGTGAAATAATAAAGGCAACACGATGCAGTACATTATTCAGGTAATTTATGGTGAATGTCTCTGTCAGAGGGCGTCTGGATCAAGAAATGCTGGAAAAACTCCTTCACCTTTCTTTTCTCTGTGAGATCTTGCTTTGTGGGCGACCTGAGCAAAAGGACAGCAAAGATCGGGGCTGGAAACAAGAGACAAACGAGTCAGTCAAATTGCCAGAGTCAGTTCCACTGATGTTTCCAGGTTTTCCATGACTGTAAACAACATGGAAAATCAAAACAGACGCCAAAACTTTAGACTTTCTTTCCTTTCTAAACCAAGTGCATGACTAGACTTCTTAATTACGCAACTAATCTGTTTTTAATAATAACATTTTAGCAGTAGGATGATACTCGACGCTTTGCTTCCAGCTGCAGTATTTGCCATTTTGTTCATCTTCACCGAGTACTGAATGTGTTTTGTGTAGAATAAACTTTTGAGTTCTGCTTTCCATTGAAACTGGCCTGTGCTCTCAAAATCTGCAGACAAAAATACACAAAAACAAGTAGTGAAAGTGCATCGTCAACCTACCTAAAATATTGACATCCAGCCGGTTGTGTGCAGAGTGCTTTAACAACTCTTGAAGAAAGGCCATCAAATAGTTAAAAACATTTTTATGGCACGGAGGTAGCATAGAAATGATCTGTGGAGACAAAGAAAAAGGAAACGTGTTATTGTTTTATTTTTACCGTGACTGCACTTCTTCAGAGCATACAAACACAGCACTAGCAGAAATGGACACTACACTGAAACAAGCATACTGAAGACACACACCTGTCTACAGTGGATGCTGTCTGAGCAGCAGTCTAAGCACTGTGGGTAGAAGGAGAAGGGAATCACCGGTTCAGGAAGGGCATCGAGGAACAGGAGCAGGGCTTCAGCCACAGAGTGGTTACTGCCAGCTAAAAGTGCTTCAGGTCAAGGGCACTCAACAGTAGAATAGAGACACGTGGGTCTTCAACACAAAGCTGATCAAATCTGCATTTTAGAATATCAGAATGATTTCTGAAGGATCACTGAAGACTGGAGTAATGATGCTGAAAATTCAGCTTTGGATCAGATAAATATATATTAAAACAGAAAACAGTTATTTTAAATTGTAGTAATATTTCACAATATTCACAAATAAACGCAACATTGGTGAGCAGACAAGACTTAAAAAAAAAGAAGAAAAAAGTTTTTTTTTTTTTTTTTTACATTTTTGAATGCTACTAAATCATCAAAAAAAATGTCATTAAAATAATTTGACTAAATATTTGAGCCTTGGTGAGCATAAGAGACCTTTTTCAAAAACATTGAAAAATCTTAATCATCCCAAACTTCTGGCTGCCATTGTATGCTTTCCATGCACATTATTTTATAGTCTGTTCAACTACATAGATTTGACAGGGTTTCTGCAGGATTTTTAAGCTCCAATTTAAGACTTAAGACCTGCACAAATAAAATTAATACCATATGAGTGGGGTAGGGCAATGTCTATAGTACCATATTAAACTGTAAAATTACCGTAAAAAATCATAATTTACAGTTCAGATACAAGTTTTCACAAAAACAAAAAGTTTTATAAAATGATAAACTTTACATTTCAGCCTTTAAACCATTTTTAAGAAAATGGATGAGCCAAAACTATTAATTATTATATTAACTTAAACAATTATTATCAATAAATTATTATATCAATTAAATAACATAAATTAGGGGTGTGCGATATTGACAAAAAAAAGATATCTCGATCAGGGCTTGAAAACGAAAAAAAAATTAAATCGGTTCACTCCGAGCAGAATCGATATTTTAACGTTTCTGTTCCTGCGTTCCTCATGTATTATTATCGTTCCAAAACCGGTTAATAACGTTATTTTTTATTATCTCTTTACCTATAATAATAATAATAATAATAATAATAAAGTACAGCGTTTTCTTTATTCAAAAAAAGAAAAAGAAAAAAACACAGAAAATCTGGTATCTTAACCCGCTGTGCTTAATCATATCCAATACAGCATCGTCTTTTATAGATTTTGGCCAAATGTAGCTAAAAAACAAAATAAAAAATCTGCTAACGCTTTAAGGACATTAAAGTATTTTTTCAAGATATTTAAAAATGTTTGCTGCATTGTTAAACGCTCTTATAAAATTGCATTTTGAGAGGAAAAAAAACATAAGCTAAGTCGCATTTTATGATTACATTCAGAAATAATGTAGGCTAAAATGCTGGTAAAAGCAGAATGTTTACAAACATTATAAACACAGTTAAAGTTCCCTTCTCTCCACAACAAATCCTCTAAAGTTAAGGCGATTTAAAGCGTTTAGGCTATATAAATGGAAAGACAAAAACAAATTAATTTAAGGTGAAACTGATGCCTACCTCTCTCATAAGGCACAAATACAAATGTTTTCATATTCGCGACGTATCTGGATGCTAAAATATTATTATTTATGAAATATGCTTTGTGCTTCACTCGCATCGATCATCATCCTTCGCATATCAGTGGTCACGCTGAATGCAACAGATTGTACAACGGAGCAGTGCTACTTATTATATGGTTCTTTAACTGTATTTTGATAATTAATTTTGATAATGAACAGGCTGCAATATCGCAAAAATATATTGTCTGTGTGCGCGTCAAGCGCCGGCGCAATAGCCATACTGGTATACAGATAGAAGCAAGACATTCAAAACTGTCAAGCTTTTGCAAAGTAAAGAAAACGACTTTCTGCTGTCGTTTTCCTTTCCGTGAACCTTGGATCGTGTCACAATAAACTGAAACTCAGCTCTTTTTTTTTTCTTTCGTTTTGTTAATCTGTCAATGATTTAAGTGAAATATATTTCGTGCATGGGCCTATATATATATTCCTTTTTATGTAAGCCTGTAGTTTTATTGTTTTCTCCGTTCACAGAAGCGCTGCAGGTGTGTGTGATCTGTTGAATCCATCTAACACTATCCTCGATAAACTCTAATGCATTGCCATCACGACTTACCTATGACAAGTTCACAGCTGAGCGCGGGCGGGCATTTCACGTGTTGGATGCATCAGCGTCACATTTGCAATATAGGCCATAGCCTACTACTTGAATTCTTGATTGGTTGACAGCAAATTTCAAATATTAAATGGAACGATAAAATTACGTTATTAACCGGTTAATGACCATTTCAATTTTTTGATTCTGTTCGGAACTATAAAATTTTATTTCGTTTCTGGTTCTGTTCCTGTCAAAATTTCGTTTGTTTCCGGTTTTCGTTTTCGTTCCTTGAATCGGTTCAGAGCCCTGATCTTGATAATTTTCTGGGATTTTATCGATAACGATAATTAGACAATATTTTGCTGATATCTTATCTCTAATTGTGCTGACAGCTGACTCCTGATTTATTTTTTTGATATTCTTCATATTCTGTGTGGTCAGTTCACAGCAGTGATAGAAATTAATCACTTCCAACAAGTTTTATGGCCATTTTTACCTTTAAGCCATTTTTTCTAAAAGTGTGCATCATCTTTTGAGTCAAATTCTTGCATTTGGGCTGTTACCAAGCAAATTAAATCAGTATTAACAGAATTGATCTTTACAATGCAGAGAAAACACAGAAGCTGCATCTGAAGTTCATTTAGATGTATTTACACACTGTTTAATGCAGCTCAGAGGGACATGGAATACTTTAACCCGCAGTTACAAATGCATAATGTTTTGATATTTTAAACATAATACATTGAAAACTGATGTCTGAAATTATTTTAAAAATGAAAAGATATTTTAAAGTGAAATTAAAACTTCCAGTAGGAGGCAGCAAGTCACTGTTAAGTGAGTCATTGCGACTGAACCGAATAATTTAAACGGTTGATTCATTCAGGAACGAAACACATACCGTAATAAATATATTATAAATATATAATAAATACCATATTGGTGCGGGCAACTCTCCATAACTCTCACATCGGGACAGGAGAAAAGATACCTGACTCGTCCGCAGCTTGGGCATCTACAAACTGTCGCACAATAATAAAAACAGATCTCGGGGTATTATCTTTCACAGGTAAGACTGAACAGCTGTTTCTGGATGTTTGTTGGTCATTTTTAGCATTATGTTGACAGCTTAATTATCCACCAGTGTCAGACTATTAATAGCTAACGTTAACGATATCGCTAGTAAGCTGTGAAAGCTGAGACTTTATAAGAAATCAAAGTTTAAATTAATTCTTATTAAGTTTTAACTTATATTGAAGTTTATATCACAAACTAAATAGGGTTATGAGCACAAATATGTACAGTGAGCACTTTGACAAGACAATGTCACACTGTCAGGACTGGGATGGAGCTAAAGTATCTCGCTTTAATTTCACTAACGTTACTTATTTACAAAGAGTAAGTTAATCATCACTTGATTATAAGGATTTCATAGCTTATTATAAAACTGTGGACTGATTATATATATATATATATATATTTTTTTTTTTTTCTTTTTAGCCAATTGCAAACAGGACAACGCAAGCCTTAAAGGATTAGTTCACTTTCAAATGAAAATTTCTTGATAATTTACTCACCCCCATGTCATACAAGATGTTTATGTATTTCTGTCTTCAGTCGAAAATAAATTAAGGTTTTTGATGAAAACATTCCAGGATTTTTAACCATATAGTTAGCTTCAATGGACTCCAAACAGTTGAAGGTCAAAATGACAGTTTCAGTGCAGCTTCAAAGGGCTATAAACATACCAGACGATGAGTAAGGGTCTTATCTAGCCAAACGAATATGATTGGAATATCTTGTTTTTTTATCCAAACCTTCACTCACTAACTCTTTCTCCTGGTCTATTATTGCAGGAGCAAAATAAAAGAAAGTATTTTAAGCTCTGGAATGATCCAGAAATGAAAGAAGCTTCTAGTTAATGCAAACTCTGGATGCACGCTGAGTCAGTTCACACCACAGACATGAATCATACAGTGACTGTGTGAAAGGATACGGAGAGTGTCTAAGCTGCCCGTGTCCAAACAATCCCGAATCTCCTCAAAGTCGCTGCGCAGGCCGGGCTGTTGAAAGAGGTCTTCCTGTAATACAGACATTGTCAACTATTTCACTATGGCTGCTTTTACAGTTCTTGGATGAACTCCAGGCATTGTGCTTCAAAGTTTCATTTGCAATCAGTTGATGAATCACGTGTGTAACTGTGTAGTAGATTTGGTCAGCCATCTCTGAACAGCAAACAATGGTTTGGGGAAGCTTTCATTTCTTGTTTCGGGTTACTGAAACAGCTCCTAAAGCAACAGGTAGTGAATATCCTCAACAGATTCCTGCTTTAGAGCTGGTGTTGCTATAGAGAGGAGCTCAATGGCTCACCATAAAACAGATCAACAGCTTTTAGCAGCACAAAATGACAAAAGCACAGTTTAAATGTTTTAAGTCAGGGAAAGAGAAAAGTTTAAGCAAGCTTCAAACACAATACGTGAGAAAAGGGCAATCCTGACCTGTTTTTTTGCATTACGGAAGAGATGGTCCACCATCATCCATATTTCCTTGGGGATTTCTTGAGGTTTATCAGTCTCTGGGTTACTCACTTGGCTATTTGACTTCATGCTCTGATGTAACAAACAAAACGTATGAGGCAGGTTAATCATTCCCAGATAATTACAGCTTGTAACCAAGTTTTGATATCTAGAATATTTATTAAATGAAAGTATCCTTCACAGAGAACACAACCAATAATGCATGACAGCAATTGGTGAGAAAAATAAATTCCTTGATTTTAGTAGTGAGAAATATTGGCTTTATGTACACTACCGTTCAACAGTTCAGTAAGATCAGTAAGATTTAGTTTTTTAAGAAATTAACACTTTTATTCAATAAAGATGATTTAAATTGAACAAAAGTGACAGTAAATAAATTATATTGTAAATAAATGCTGATCTTTTGAACTTTCTATTTATCAAAGAATCCTGAAAAAAAAGTATCACTGTTTTAACAAAAAATAAGAAATATTTAATGAGCAGGAAATCAGCATATTAGAAAAATATACTGATTTGCCAGAAAATTCAGCTTTGATCACAGGAATAAATTACATTTCAAACCAAACTCACATAGAAAACAGTTATTTTAATTTTTCACAATATTACTGTTCTTACTGTATTTTTATTTTTTTTATCAAATAAATGCAGCTTTGGTGAGCAGAAGAGACTTAAAAACATCTTAATTGACCACAAACTTCTGAATGGTAATGGACTACTAAATATCAACAAAAATGCAATTTAAAATTATTTGAGTCTTATGCCATATCTGCTTAATGAAGTAGCAACATGCTAATGTCACAATATATTGTAATCAGTTGTGAGTAGAGTCTTCCATGTGCATCATGTGAGGAGTGCAGTCACTAGGATGCTGCCTCAGAAAGTAGCTGTCTACTTAGGAAGGTTTTAAAACAGCTATAAGCATGGTTCAAAAACACAACTCTCTGTGAATCCATCACAAATGGCAGTGCTCTTGTAAAAAATCACAACGTTTCTAATGGCAGGATCTCACCAGCTCTCTGATGGTCTCCAGGGGCATGTCCTGGATGGGTTCTCTCAGCAGGCACAGGGTACTGAGAGACGAGCCGAAGCAGCTGGGCAGGTAGTTGCCTGTGATGGAGATGAAGTAATCTTTACCCCTCTCCAGATGCAGAACCAGGATGTCCTCCAGCTGCTGGCCTGAGTTCAGCTCTGGGGCTGTAGAGCGGTTCACAAACACCTCCAGGTCGATGTCCACACTGGCACCTATGTAAAGACCACATGGACATCAGTGATGCGAACGCCGAGGTCGATTAAAACTGTTCTTTGATCTGCACCAATAATGACTGATGGTTGTTACAGATAAAAACATTCGAAAGGAGGTTTGGACTCGACAATGTGCATTCTGAATTTTCATTGATAATATAATTATTGGTTTAAATAAGTTCAAGCTGATATTCATAGTATATAACTTGCTTTGAAAAAGCAAATAAAAACATGCCTTGAGAGCACGCAGAATATCAGCATGCAAAAGTAATACTGATTTTATGCAACAGTTCAATAAGCAAGAAGTTAATATTAAGTGAGTAATTTTTGGAAATTTTTAGAAACTTTTTGGTAAGTTTTCAGAAATGTACCACCCCTTTGCAACGCTATCTCAGACACAATATTGTCTGTTTTTGCTTTATTTTTCGAATGAAAACAGTTTCCATAAAGCCACATTAGAACCGTTGTATGCAGTGTTTTGTAATTGAATTAATCCAGATTTTTTGAAAGAATCATTTGAGTGACTTGTTGAATCTATCAGTTATTTGAACAAACTGGCTAAATGAATGTCAATCCCTTAGTATTCTTTATGCAGCTGTAACTGCAGTGTAAATGCATTCATGCCATCTCTGAGCTGCATTAAACAGTCTGTGTAAATACATCCAAATGCCACTTCAGATGCAGATGCCAAGTTCTGCAGCACAAAGATTTTGTTGATACTGATTTCATTTGACTGGACATAGCCCTAAAGTGTCTTATTCTTCTCAAATTAATTGTTGATTAAATGTAAGAGTTTAAAAAATGATGCATACATCTAATAAGTTTAGAATTAACTGTCCCTGGGAATTAATTTAACAGGGCAAATATCACAGCTTAATGGAAAAATTCATTTCTGTGACTGCTGTCAAATAATTCCAAATTAATTCTGTCATCATTTACTCACCCTCAAGTTGTTCTAAACCTTCATGAGTTTCTTTATTCTGTTGAGAACAAACAGACTTTGACTTCCATAGGATGAAAAAAAATACAATAGAAGTCAATGGCTACTGTCAACTGTTTGGTAAATGTAAATGACAGAATTTTCATTTTTGGGTGAACTATCTCTTCAAGTTGTAATTGTGAATGTTGACAGCACAGTGTAGTTCGTACATATTTAGTTTTTTTGAAGACGAAGAATTAGTGCTTGGTGGTATGACCAAAAATTTATATCACGGTATTTTTCAAAATTATACCGGTTTCACAGTATATGATGGTATTTTTTTTTCATGCATGACCGGGTGTTAACCACATTTTCTTCTGATTGAGAGAGCAAATACTGCAGTAGATTGACTCAGAATGCTTTATTTTACTGTCATGATGTAGAAAAAATCCACACTAAATAGTGACTAAACAGGATCCATTAATACATGTTAACCAGGAGTCACTCATTTATAACCGTGACATCGTCTGATAAAATCAACATGCATCTAAACTAAAGAGCGGCTATGCGATGGTTTTGGCTATATTACTTTTTTGTCTCATGCAGTGCACTGCCTGCATCTGACTAACAAACGCACTCGTGTGTTTTCATGTGTCTATGTCGCGCTCGTGTTTGTGAGACGTGGGAGCTGATGGCAGGGGGTGGAGGATATTTGTGGCTGAGTTCACGTTCTACAGATTCAGTTTCGGAACTTTCACGCTTAGTAACACATACAGCTGTTCCCTCACCACAGAGCAACAGTGAAAAGAGACCCCTCTCAAACAGTGTCGCGTTCCGAACATTGTTTAAAGTGCCCCAATTATGGGTTATGAAAGGTTCATATTTTGGTTTTGGGAGTCCCCAATAACAAGTTGACATGCACAAGGTCAAAAAACACTTTCATTGTCTTATAATATGCTTTTTTTTTCCCTTATTTGCTCAACGACTCCCAAGCGATTTGCTCAACGATTCATTTATCCAAACCCCTCCTCTGCGTGACGCTAATCTGCAGTGATTGGTCGATTGGTCTCATTTTCATCTCGCCTGTAATGCCTGATAAAGCAGCATTTGTGAGCAGTACTACTTTGTGTACAGCGTTACCGGGGAAACCACTATTTTGCCGCTCCAAAAGCTGCACCTAGTGGCAAAGAATGAATTTGCATTTTCATTCAGAACAAAGCGAAAATAAAGTTTTCACAGGTCAGCACGCACAACAAGTGGGCGTGCAATATGCAAACATGAAACAGCTTGGGATTCATTTTAAAAACACTTTTTTAAATGATTCAGAGTCGACTCTTTCTTTTAAGAGATAGTAACTTTATACACGGTGCACTTTCAAATTTAAAACTGCAGAATGTTTTCATTCACTTAGAGCTGTGTTACACACTGCTCATTTTCAAAAATCCATAATAGGGGCACTTTAAACGACATACACCAGTATTGCGGTATTTTAAAAATTCATATCATAAGAAAAATGAACCGGTATACCGCCCAGCACTATGAAGAATTGCTTCACACATCTGTATAATACACATCAAGTATGTTCTGAATGACTGTGGCTAAGTTGCTACAAACAGCATTTTGCTGTCAGTGAAGACAAAAATGACTGTTATTGCAACTTCTTGCGTCACACCTGGTTAGGACACAGAGTTTCGTCATACAACTGACGACATGTCACTGCAGCAAATACTGCTACTTGTGAGTTGCTTTAACAAGAGGGCATGTAACAACCAGTCAATCTCAATAAAACACTAACAGCTGGTTGATTTAGAACTGTTAACTAGATGTCATTCCATCTACATCAAATAAACACCAACACTGTGGCGAATGTAAGTGTAGTAGTGAATCCCTCTGACCTTGAGCCAAGAAGCCTTTAGCAGGGTTTGCTGTTAACCAGGGCTTGCAGTAGGCGGGCTCGTCCAGCTTTGGAATGAACTCAAACTGACACGGCACCTGTCCATCATTATAAACGGTCACAGTCTTTGCCTGATGCTGCATGAACTTCACATCCTGGAAGAGGAACTACAGAAAGAAACCAAAAGGAAATATAAATAATTTGTTTTCCATTTAAATGAGCATTACATATTCACAATACTATTCACAAGTATGGGGTCAGTGCATTTTTTTAAGTGTCTTATGCTTACCAAGGCAGCATTTATTTGATCAAAAATACAGTAAAAACAGTATTAATGTCAAATATCATTACCATTTAAAATAACCGTTTTCTATTTTAATACATTGTAATTTATTCCTGTGATCAAAGCTGAATTTTCAGCATCATTACTCCAATCTTCAGTGTCACGTGATCCTTCAGAAATTATTCTAATATGATGATTTGGTCAAAAAACTTTTTATTATCAATGTTGAAAACAGATTTGCTGCTTCATATTTTTTGGAAACCATCATAGATTTTTTTTTTTCAAGATTCTTTGATTAAAAGAAAGTTCAAAATAACCACATTTATTTGAAATAGAAATCTTTTGTAACATTATAAATGTCTTTAGCATCACTTTTGAACAATTAAATGCATCCTTTCTAAAGAAAGTATTAATGTCTTTCCCAAAAAAAAAATACTTACTGACCCCAAACTTTTGAATATAAGTGTAAAATGTAAATGTCAATGGCTGAATTATGGAAGACTGCTAACCTCTCTTTGAGACAGAGACACTGAAGGAATACAATCATTCTCCAGCCTGTCAATGTGCCTCACAATCTCTTCGAACGTCCGTTTGTATGACTCCTCGTTCACGACCTTGATCTGCGCAGAGAAACAGCAGATGTCAGTAAGAGGACAGAGATCGAGGACTGGCTGAAGGATGCATGATCGCGGCTGGTGTTCTCACCCCGATGTCTAGCAGAGAGCTGACGGGTTTGTGGTCACTGGTCTTCAGGGTCATGTGACTCTGGTAATGAAGCTGTTTAATGTTCTTTCCCCTCCACAGGATGCGGTCACACCATGCTGGAACTCGGCACTTCTCACTGCATAAACAAAACAACACTGCTGAGATGAAGTGATCAGACCACTAATAACACTTGCAAACATCTTGCAAACACTTGCCATTTCCTACTTGTATAATATTTTATTATACTTCATGTTTTATTTTTTGTTTTTTAGTCCACTTTAGGACTGAATGATACTGAGGGAAAAAAATAAATTTCTGTATTTAGTTGTTCTGTTATATATAATGCAATATGCAAAATACAGGAATTTTTATCAGATTTCTGCACAAAACCAACTTTTCATAGACCACATTCTCACAATTTTTGACTCATTCAATATGATTGAAATGATTGATGACAACATCACTGACAACAGTTGTTCTAAAAACATGTACGAAATGTTCAAATAAAGCTTTGAAAAAGTTTTCTAACATGTTAAACCTCACATTTGAACCATTTTAACATTTAAAAAAACGTTAATTCAAAATGATAATTGATTAATAAATTATATGTATTTTATCTTCTCCATAAATAATTCTAGATACCTTATCCAAATTGTTTAAATGTGCTGAATACAAGCATGCTTTTCATCAACCGGTCAAAATTTACAGCAGGGCATGCAAATTCGGTCCTTTTTTGGCCAGAGAAAAACTGCACACAGGCTGAATGTAAATGTAACTCTCTGTAAATCCACTCTCTGACACTAGGTGGCGCTTATGGAACAGCAGAATTACAGCTGTTTCCTGTAACCTCCGTGAACAAAGCAGCATGGCGATTAAGAACACTACTTTACTTTATTAGGTTTTACATGGAGCGAAGATGATTTTTTTTTTTTCTGAAGACAGTCAGAAACTTCAGAGGTACATTCATATAATTAATTCATTCGCATATTCATTTGTATAATTCCCTTAGAAACCTCCCAGCTTTCCACCATGTTTTCACACTAAATGAAACTACTCTGTGTGCTATGCACACGTCACACTGTTACTTAAAACTTTGCTTTATGCTGGATAGGATTTATTTATCCTCAGTTGTTCAAATCATGATAATCGAATATGGTTTTAATGATAATTAAAAAAAAAGAAACATTAATACTAACCGTGGGGAATTTTATCATCGATTTATCGTCCGTTAATCGTTCCATCCCTAGTATATAATTGTAAAATTACGATACTAATATTTCCATCTTAATTTCTTTACTTTAAAAAGTAAACCAGTGTCTCAGATCGACTTGGTCCACAGTAAAAAAAACAAGCATATGTAAATGTGTGTAAATGAACTCAGTGCCATGCTTCACACCAGGGCTGACCCCCAATAGTCGGAGATTCGATGCTTTGATAGTAGGATCCTGATCCGCTTACCAATCTCACAGTTGAATCTTCGCAGAGGTGTTATAAAAATTAGGATCATGCCATTTTGACTATATGGGGTGCTTGTCTGATTTCACATAGAACTACCAGCTTTCTCACAATAAGTTAATATTACAGCCTATTATGATAATGCTGTAAATAAAAATGTGAAGAGAAAGAAGCATTTAATAAACATTTTTTTACGTGCGTGAATAAATCCAACCACCCCTGTGACAGATTTCACTTTCGATGATCCATGCCAGACAGTGGAACATCTTGGAGGCTTCTGCCAGCCAACGTTAACAGCTTGACCTAACTAGATGCGACGCGACGAGATTCCAGTGACAAGCAATTTGGCTGTCCATACCAGACTCGACACGACACTGTGACACGAGAGAGCCACTCAAATATCACAGCCATTCATCGAGAAGCGCACTGCACTCCCAACAAAATGGACAAGTTTATAATCTAATTTAGAAATATTAAACCATAAAACTACATACTGAGTGACTGATACCATCTTTGTCATGGAAAACACTTGTTGGTTCACATTGAGCTCGTAGTTTTAACCAACAGTTATATGTTTGCTTTAATTTATTTTCAAGATCTGAGGTAAACTATCTGTTGTTGCTTTCAGTATGGCTATAAATTTCATGCAATATAATATTCAAACTCACATTAGACACTTTTAACACTGAATAAAGCACATAATCAGTACCTGAGATTATAATTGTCATAGTATGTATGTTGTTCCAGCCGCTATGTCGCAGAAATAGAAACCATTTCTAAGATAGAAACTTTGCATGTCGCCGTCGCGGCTGGTTAGGACAAAAATTGATTAACATTGAAAAGATACCTTTTATCGCATGTTGCATGTTGTTTCTGTGTGCAGTGTGTGAAATAAAATAAATAGGGATGCACGATATTATCGGAATCGGACGATTATGGCTTTAAATGTAAATATCGGCACCAACCCGATATGAAAAATTATGCCGATATGTCTTGCCGATAAGATGAATACGTTAACTCACATGTGCTCAGGGTGTGCTAGCGATTAGATCACGTCAGAATTGTGGCTCATTCTTGAAGCAAAGGTTTGCCTGAATGATGATTAGATTCACTGTTTTGGATCTCTGCATTTAAACTGAGAATGCATGTACAGAATGACGTGTTTGGTGTATGATAGAGTAAACAGTAATAGCACAGCGGCAGCCTCCCCCGGGTCCTAATGCCCGCTCAGTAAAGAGTTTTAATTACGTAGGGGGCGCTGTTGGCCTACTTCTAATAAGATGAACGTAAAATACACATAATTATTAGACTGCGTTTATGTTTAAATAAAGCAGTAATTGATGTCATAAAATCATGAGTATGTTTTGATTTAAAGGTCAGAAGCTATAGCTTACGTGAACAACAAATAAAAAAAAAAAAATCACAAACATGACACTATATATATATATATATATATATATATATATATATATATATATATATATATATATATATATATATATACTGATTTATTCATTAATGTGTAATATTTTTTAAACAAATTATGAGCTCTAAAATATTTTTTTAATAAAACAACTCTTTTGCTTTGGACCATTTACAAATGTTAAATCTTAAAATAAAATGTTAAAGGTGCCATAGAATGCATTGATACAATATTTTAAATTGTTCTCTGATATCTACATAGAAGGTTTGTGGCTTAGGTAAGGGCAAAAACCAGAAACGGTTTTACATGTCCATTTACAACCCTAGGATTTCTCCCCAGAATGAAACGGTCTGTTATTGGCTTATTTGGAAGGGTCATGAATAATAATGTTGAGCTCTACTCTGATTGGCTGTTTCACAGTGCGGCTCATTTCAGTATCTCACAGCAGGAAGGAAACACAGGGAAAATATATATTTCAATACATTCTCACGCAGTTATATCGTTGGGTAATTATACTGTAAATAAAATGCGGGCATCAGGGAGCTGCTATTAATATGCTGGGCATTGAAACTGCTTTCAAATGCACGATCGCTTTTTACTTTCACTTTCACTTTCGAGATTTGCGATCGCACATACTCTGTTTATACTATGGAGCAGCAGTACTTACCACACATTTTACAAGATCAGATGCTTGTCAGTGGTGCTCAGGATCTATAAATCAATCGCCATCATCCTCAGTCATCTCTCCTTACACTGTTTATGTGGTAAGTGAAATCTTATGTACTGTAATGTAACAAGCTACCACTAGCAAGGAGCTAACCATGTCCCTTTAGTGGCTAGCGTTATTTTATTAGAACACGTTATTTGTTTTCCGTACCTTTCTGAATACAGACACCAACCCATCCCTGCACTTCACATCCCCTGCACAGCCTGGAACATTTCGCTGTTGTCCTCGCTTGTTTCTTCACAATACCTGCAGAACTTCTGATGGTTCGGCTGGCGGCTGGCATAGAACATGGGCAAATGTTGGGGGCGTGACTATTATTGATCCCGACTGTAACGTCACAGTCGGTGTTATGTTCTAATTCGCCTATTTTTCAGTGGTCTTTTGCATTCACAAGATTTACATAAGGAGGAAACAATGGTGTTTGAGGCTCACGGTATGTCATTTCCATGTACAGAACTGTTATTATTCAACTATGCCAAGGTAAATACAGTTTTCCATTCTATGGCACCTTCAAGGTTACCACTGCATCTTTCTTGAAAAAAAAAAAAAATTAAAACAATGCAGCGACTGAATATAGTTTATTTATAGTTATTTTCAAATCTTCAATGTATTGTCATTATAAAATAACTTCATTATTGTTTATTTTAATTCTAACAAATAAGTTCTTGTTAAAAACTAACCAAAACTAAAAATAATTTGCTTATAATTTTTGCACAGGAGAGACTTATAAATATATCGGTATCGGCCAAAATTAGTTGAAAAATATCGGCAAAAATCCAACATCGTGCAACCCTAAAAATAAACACACATGATTCGACTATCAGTCGACTATAGGCAAGACTTGACGAATCTGATTTCACAATGTAAATCCTTAGTCGGGGACACCCCTACTTCACACTAAAACATTCAGTGCACATATTTAACTAATTCACAGAACTCACAATTTTTAATCGCTCTAAGTCATATCACAATATTGATTTTATTTCAAATATCATGCAGCCCTAGTCCACGTATAATGTTAGTAAATGTTTCTTGCAAAGACATTGCTGTGTCATTACTAAGGCGCTATGAGTGGGTTTTTAGCACATTCATATGTGGTTGTTCATTGGTCAAGAGAGCCTCTATAATATTCTGGTATCTAAATATGGTTTGGGGTGCTCATTTTTATAAGAAAAAATTTCATTTGTTTTACTACCCCGGAGAAAAACATAGGTCTGATCACTTAGAAACATGACAGCTCACCATGATTTGAGGTATTTATTTATATGCATAGCACAAAATGAATTACGTGCCCAAGTTAACAGTAATAGTTTCCTATGGTCTTTTTGGAATGACTAGTTTGGGTTGTGAAGATTGCAGTATGTTTCCATATTATATCAAACTTTACAGACTGGCAACAAACCAACTATGTTGTGGAGAATATATGTGACCCTCTCTGTAAAAACCAGGCTAAAGTCTAAAAATCTAATTCTGAGATAACGAGCATCAAAGTTTGATTACAAGCATTAATTTCACTATGATTTCAATCTTTGACATGGCCTTACTCAGTCAATATTAAAGATACCAAGAATATATTTTCACAGAATGTTCTTTACAATATGTAGGATGATTTTATGCAGAAAATAGTAAAAAATAAAAAAAAAAAAAAAAAAGACTTTAGCTGGGTTTTCACAGAGAGGGTCACATATTTAATAGAAAAAGTGTCAGAGGAAATAGTGAGTGATGGTGTTTTCTGACCTTGTATCCCACTGATCTGAGCCAGTGTCGTATTTGTATGTTGGTTGGAAATCAATCTCTCCCTCCGTGAAGCCCACAAACACAACCTCCTCATCCATCTGCCGTTTCAGCTGAAACACATGCACATCCACGGTCATTTATACTGCCATCTAACTCAACACTCTCCAGACAAACCGCAGCTGTGTTCTGTCTTACCTGGTCGTGATTATACAGGCTCTCAAAATCCTTTTTAGCTATCAAGTCCTTCACATGATCAACTTCAAGGTCACTTATTCGGTAGTTTAGATCTCCCAGCCACAACACAACACTGGAAATGAAGAGAGAACCATGATGATGAAAGATTTAAACAGGGAGAATTAGACTTTTGTCTCTAGTTAAATTGGCAGGCTGTTGAGTTTAGCGCATACTTGTGTTTCATGATGGTGAGGGGCGGTAGTGTGGGGTCATCCTGTCTGAACTGAGTCCTGCGGCAAATGTCCTTGAAGTCCTGATTGCGTCTTTCAAACTCTTCCGTGTGTGCAGCGAGGTGGGAGTTCACCACACAGATGTCCGAGTTGTGAAATTGGAAGCGGATTGCTACTGCACCTTTATTACCCTAAACGAGAAACAAGGTTATTTGAATGCACAAATAACAGGGCTATATTTTTTAGAGTGCTCCTAATAATAAAAAAAATAGTTAAGTTAACCCTATTAAACCGGCCGTGTCATCGCCGACACATCAAACCAAGCTGTATTCATGTTACCGTAACTCTTAAACGGTTTGCACCATAGAAATAAGTCAAAATGCTCATGCCAGTAGACAATTTTCGCTTTTCGACAATATACAGCTTATTATGGTAATGTCCTGATTTCCCTCAGCAAACAGCACAGCAGCTTTTGGGAAGCATGAAAAGGAAGAATCTGAATGGATAATTACAGAATGCAACAGTCTGAAGTAGGGCTGAACGATTTTGGAAAATAATGTAATTGCGATTTTATTTACCAATATTGCGATTGCGATTTAATATGCGATTATTTTTTAAAGCTCTTTATATTCTGTATTATTCAACAAAGACGAGCAATAAATCATTGTATAGTATGCAGCGTTGAGCACGTTACTTTAAAAAAGTAATTAGTTATATTACTATTTACTTCTCACAAATAGTAACTGAGTTACATCATTATAAAATAAACTAATTACCAGGGAAAGTAACTATTGTTACTTTTTTTTTTTAAATGTTCAAATATGTCAAATAACTTGGATGTCCCAATATTAAATGTTAAATGAATGAAATGGACACTAAATATAATACATTATTATTATAAAACATTGCACACTAATCTACACTATTTTAATGTTTCTGTGGGACAATGTGAGAGACACCTATCAAATTCAATTGATTATTTTAAATATTATCAACCCTCTATGGACACCTTGGCAATATAATCTCCATTGGCTTGTCATTTTTTATAGTTTACTCACCAGACTAATATTAATTATCTGATATACTAATATATATATATATATATATATATATATATATATATATATATATATATATATATATATATATATATATATATATATATATATATATATAAAGCTTGTTTGTAAAATGGCAGAGTTTATTTTTAAATATCTCACTTAGCATCAGTCAGTCAAACATTATAATATGATATTATGATAATTTAGCATTATATGATGATAAAACTTTAGTAATTAGAATAACCATGTATGAATGTATTTGTCATGTTGACTGAACTTAGGATTGGTGGTGGTGGTGCTTAAGATATTGTTTGTCATTTAGTGTTTCTATAAAAAAAGGAAAAAGAAAACTACAAATAATACTGATAAGATAACAAAACTACTACGAATTCTACTACTAATAACAATATAAAACTCACTAAGGATTAATGAGCTGCTGGGTTCATGAATATTAATCAGGTTGTCTGCGTTCGCTCGAATTGATTTGCTGAAATCAAAACAGGGATTATAATAGGTGAGCGCCGGCCAATGAGATTGCCGTTTGCGCATTAGTTCCGCCCACTAACAGAGAACCGGCAGTTCTTAAAGCAGTTCTTAAAAGCTGAAGAATTCCAAAGGAACTCCGTTATTTTGACAGGAAAATACAACAAAGGATATCGTTTACATGTAGCGCGTCAATTCTGCATGTTATGAAAGACTCGCGGACACGAAACCAACCCGCGGCTTAGATGTGTTTGACTTGAAGCAGCGCTGCTAGACCGATCGTTGTGTGTGTCATCAAAGTACTGTGAGAGCTATAAGAGAGCAGACGTCTCCTGTATGCTTTATCTCGCCATACTTTGATGTCATACGATCGATCTTCAAGTCGAACACACCGCTTTACTCCTACTCTCGCGTGTCACATGACAGTGTAATCGCAGCCTCTGCGGTTGAAAAATCGCGTTGTCATATTGCGATATTATCGCAAATGCAATTAATCGTTCAGCCCTAGTCTGAAGTGCAAAAAATAATTTCAAAAAACAAAAACATGGCGAAGAACGAGTATACAGCAGAAGATGCAACTGTGATTATTTTTGATGAGATATGGGAGGAGGCAGCGGGACTTGTCAGACTAACATCTTGGCATGCTCTGTGTCTGAGTTTGTATGTTAGTATGTGTGAATTTGCACGCGTCCATGTGCATATGTGCTAAAAAAGTCTCCTGAGTGAAGACTGTGTAAACCCAGTGTCAGACTTGTTTTTATTATAGTCCAGTTTGCAAGCTTGAATTGAAAGATTCTTTCGTTCAAGTGTTTTCTGATTTGTTCTAAATAAATAAAAAACAGTAAAATGTATTCTAATTTTTTTTAATTCTATTTACAAACTCTCAACAAACAATAATGGTAAATAACTTGTAATTTACTGAAAGTAAATTGTTTTCTGAAAAAAAAAAAAAAAATACACCTTGCATTTTAAGATTGCATATTGTTTTAGAATTTTACAGTAAATGTAAAGAATTTTACATTTATAAAAACTGCCTATTTTAGCTGTAGGTTCTAAATGGCTAAAGTCTACTTTCCAGAGATGATAAAATCAGTATGCCAGAATATAACATGCACAAGTAGGTATGTATCAAGGTTACACTTGCTGTAATAATAAAAGTAATATTATCTAGCTATATGTACTTACTAAAGGGTTAAGGTTAAGGTAAGGGTTTGGTTTAGGGTTAGTTGTTTGTAATTAGGCATAATTAACTGTTATTACTAAAGTAAGTACATGCAACTTGTAACTATGTCACCTTAAAATAAAGAGTTACCCTTATTAATTATGAGAGAATTCAGTAACATAGTGAGAGCGACTCTTGACTGTTGTTTTTGGAACACATTCAATAATACTATACAACACTAATAATACTATACTACTACTATTGATAATAATGACAAAATAACAATAATAAATTAGAAGTAATACTATTGTACTGCAAAATAAAAACAACATTTCATAATAATAATAATATACAACTAAGTATACAACTATTCATTACCTTCAATCGGGTCAGTCGCACTGTAGAGTCCTGAATAACTGATTGTTTTCATAAAAACAGACACCACTCACCATCCGCCCCATGACGCCTGTGCCGACGGTCTCAGCCTCCACCTCAGAGATGTGTGCCGCATGCTCCGCCTTCACATAGAACAACAGCATGATGCCCACCAATCGCACCAGCTTCACCTGCAAAACACAAATGATCAGAAAGGCTTGATTAAATTAAATGACAATGACATCTAAGCCATAGCCAACAAATTTATTTATTGACTTCATACTTTTTTCTCTTTACATATGGAAAAAAGTAGGGATGCATCGATCCGATACTCAGGATCGGTATCGGCGCCGATCCGGTCATTTTCCGCGGATCGGGTATCGGAGAGACTAGACCGATCCAAATCCGATATTGTGTGTATACTATTCTGTGCTATTGTTAAGCCCCACGAAAGCACAAAAGCATTATAAAGCACCATAAAGTCAAAGTCCAAGTGTTCTGAAGCCGTTCCATAGTTTAATGTGAGGTACAGATGAATATTTAAGTCGTTAAATTCAAGTTCATGTAAACTCTTCTCTCTGCTGCGGCTGTCTGTCATCCTCCATTCAGCGTTCAAACTGCGTGTTGCGTTCGGTTAAGACAGTCAAGACAATGAAACTCTCTTCAAGAGCGCTCAATAACTGAGATTTAAAACCGTTAAAAGAAAAGGGATGCGCATAAGCACTTTGTGCCGCTCTGTATTGGAGCTTTTCGTATTATAATACTTTTGCGCAATGAAATATTATTTATAGCGTTTCTTTTACTGTCCTATCAAGGCTATTAATAATTGAATGTATAGCACAGTAATGGAGGCAGGACTCCTCTATCATATGTTGCTGCCTTCATTACTGTGCTATATAAAAGAAATGTCTTTTAATTTTGTAGTTTATATTTATAAATAAATACATTTACTTGTTTTCATTAATGTATTTTAGAACAATGCAAAGAGCAATGTGTAACATTTTACCAGATTTAGTCCTTCACATTTTCACTTTTATTTGTTCCCCACTAAATAATGTTATTTCACTAAATGTTTAGATTTTATAAAATTGTGCACTCATGATTTTTCTAGAATAACTTTTGCTGCTAAATTATCCACTAACCTAGTTTATAATAGTATTTTTGTCATAGATTATGAATGGGTCTGTTTACACCTGGTCATTTCATGCGTTTTCACTGATCGGATATCTATCTGATTTGTTAAAACGTTTTCATTTACACTTGGCCACATAAATCCTCACAAAACGGATATAAATCCGATCTTCAATTCCCGCGCTATATTTCAATTTAACGAAGTTCAGGTCAACGAAATCAAAAGCGCTGCATTTTATTAATTATCAGCTCATTTCAAGATCAAAGACCGCAATTGGAGTGTGCGGCATCAGCACTGGAAATATATGTTTGTATTATTACTTTTAATGAAGATGATTGTGTGTTGACCGTCTGCATCTTACAACCCCAAATCAGAAAAAGTTGGGACAGTATGGAAAATGCAAATAAAAAAAGAAAGTAGTGATTTCTAAATTTACTTTTTTTGACTTGTATTTCATTGCAGACAATATGAACACAAAATATTTCATGTTTTGTCTGGTCAACTTCATGTCATTTGTAAATATACATCCTTTCCTGTCATTCAGACCTGCAACACATTCCAAAAAAAGTTGTGACAGGAGCAATTTAGGGCTAGTAATGAGGTAAATTGGTTAAATAATGATGTGATTTGAAACAGTTGATGTCAACAGGTGATTGTAATTATGATTTGGTACAAAAGCAGCATCCAAGAAAGGTCTAGTCCTTTAGGAGCAAAGATGGGCCGAGGATCGCCAGTTTGCCAACAAATACGTGAGAAAATTATTGAAATGTTTAAAAACAATGTTCCTCAAAGAAAGATAGGAAGAGATTTGGATATTTCACCTTCAACAGTGCATAACATAATTAAAAGATTCAAGGAATCTGGAGGAATTTCAGTGCGTAAAGGACAAGGGCGCAAGCCTAAGCTGAACAACCGTGATCTCCGATCCCTCAGGCGGCACTGCATCAAGAATCGTCATTCATCTATAAGCGATATCACCACATGGGCTCAGGACTACTTTAGCAAACCTTTGTCAAGTACCACAATACGTAGTTACATCCACAAATGCCAGTTAAAACTGTACTGTGCCAAAAGGAAGCCCTATGTTAACAGTGTCCAGAAGCGCCGTCGACTTCTCTGGGCTCGGAGGCATCTGGGATGGACCATCACACAGTGGAAACGTGTACTGTGGTCAGATGAATCAGTATTTCAGGTATTTTTTGGGAGGAATGGACGCCGTGTGCTCCGGACCAAAGAAGAAAAGGATCATCCAGACTGTTACCAGCAACAAGTCCAAAAGCCAGGGTCTGTCATGGTTTGGGATTGTGTCAGTGCCCTTGGCAAAGGTAACTTGCACTTCTGTGATGGCACCATTAATGCTGAAAAGTACATAGAGATTTTGGAGCACAATATGCTGCCTTCAAGAAGACATCTTTTCCAGGGACGTCCATGCATATTTCAACAAGACAATGCAAAACCACATTCTGCACACATTACAAAGTCCTGGCTGCGGAGGAAGAGGGTACGGGTACTTGACTGGCCTGCCTGCAGTCCCGACCTGTCTCCAATAGAGAATGTGTGGCGCATTTTGAAGCGCAAAATGCGACAACGAAGACCCCGTACTGTTGCCCACCTTAAGACTTGTTTGCAGGAAGAATGGGACAAAATTACACCTGAAACACTTCATCACTTGGTGTCTTCAGTCCCTAAACGTCTTTTAAGTGTTGTGAAAAGGAATGGCAACATTACAAAGTGGTAAATGCTTTACTGTCCCAACTTTTTTTGGAATGTGTTTCAGGTCTGAATGACAGGAAAGGATGTATATTTACAAATGACATGAAGTTGACCAGACAAAACATGAAATATTTTGTGTTCATATTGTCTGCAATGAAATACACCTCAAAGTAAATTTAGAAATCACTACTTTCTTTTTTTATTTGCGTTTTCCATACTGTCCCAACTTTTTCTGATTTGGGGTTGTACTTTCAGTTTCATTCGCGGCAGTTTGCGTGTAGGCTTGCTGAAGAGATGCTCAGCTACTCGTCCGCGGTGATGCGTGTTGCATTAGTGCAGTCATATCTGAATGTCATATAGCCTATAACACGGTTTCACACGTTTATTATTTTTACATTTTGGGAGGAGTAAAATTCACATATGTGGTTTCAACAACCAGATGCATTTACACATGTCCAGTTTCATCTGGAATGCGGCCCAGACCACTTCCTGAAGTGTTTTGAGCGATCGGATTTATATTACAAAACGCATGAAGTGACCAGGTGTAAACAGCCCCTATATATTTATTTTTCATTAAAATGAAGTTGTCTAGTAGATTGTGTTTAACACACAAAAGAGTGACACAGAATTATAGAAACTCTAAATTGATAAAAAAAAAAAAAAAGCACTAGGATCGGATCGGATCGGAATTGGCCGATACTCAGAATTTTCTGAAAAAATGGTATCGTTGCATCCCTAGAAAAAAGTCAACAAACATGGGGGTTAGTAAATTGTAACTACTTCCAATTTTTGGGTGAATTAATATTACACGTTCAATCAATTTTAAGGCAAGACGCTAAAAATTTATAAAACATTTTTTCACGCACTGGCCAATTTTGTGATTACTATTTTCTCAAAATGCCTTTTTTTTCTCATGAATCGTGAATTATATGAAAAGTTCGTTTGCAAAAACAGATAACTATTTATCTCTATTTAGATTTATTTTCAGAAATCATGCTTTTTTATTGTGTATTCCAAGTAATGTAAATCAAACTGCAGTTGGGTTGTTTTGATTAAGTAATAACTCAGGTTACTAGGTAACAGGCAACTTGCAAAATTAAAGTTAATTGAAAGTGGGGATGTCAACGATTAATCGACGATCGATTAATTGTCGATAAGAGACGTAATCGATAAAATCGATGGTCGATTAAGCAGTTTCATTTTGGGGTGCGTGCGGCTCGTGCGCAAAACACGTGCAAACGGCTGTGAGTGACGGTGAAGGGGCTGGATCTTACAAGAAAATAATTATTTTAATATGATACAAACTTTAAAAGTACATTAAAAGAGATACAGTACAAAGTTATTTTGTATTGAAATGTAAGTAATAAGTCATGTTCAATCATAATTTCCCTAGATAATTATTGCATATCGGGCACCGCTTTGACAGGGCTGCGCACGCGAGCAGGACAGTCTATTCATTCATACAACTTGTTAATTCGTTCCTATGACATATTAATTTGTGGCAGCTGTCCATGTTTCATTAATTTGTTCCCTAGAACAGGGGTTCCCAAACTTTTCCACGACCCACCTAGACAAGTATAATCTATTTCAAGACCCACCAAAATATTTGAGATAAAAAACAATTGACATATAAGCTTAATCATAATTAAAAGCATAATATGGCAGAAATTAAGTATTTAAGAAAAATAACCATTTTATTTTATAGGCTAGTACCATTGTAAACATTCACTACTAATATTTACGTTTTAATTTCTTAATTTACAGATGTTAATGAGTCTAGAAATATGTCCATAAAACCTGGAAACGCGCTCACTCCGGTGCGGTTATGAACTGTAATCCGCGCTGCGAGTGCTATAAAAAAAATGTGCCCTCACAACCCAACACTTTTTTATTTTATTTTAGCAAAGCATAAGAAGCGAAGCAGAATTCTCAAACAGTTTAGAGATTAAAATAATTTTGAAATAATTGTAAAAATAATAAACATGTGTGTCTCATTTTAAATAAACACTAAAAACCGAGAAGACAAATTTACTTCAGCCAGAAATTTACTTTTGCAATGGTTAAATAAATGTTCATCTATATCTTCAAAAGATTTTTTTACATTTTTTTCTCTATATAGTGATGATATGGCAAGGAAATAATAGGACATTTTGTAAATTATGTTATGCTAGCATGTGGAAATGTTTGTATAGTGTTACAATTAACCCCGCTTTGAGTTAATGAGTTTCTTCTCATTAATAATGCGGACCGAGCATTTTAATAATGAACCGTCACTCTGAGACCCTCACTGTTATTACAACTCGTGCGCGTCCGCGCTTCAAAACACGCAACGCATGTTTTAAATCCCGGCCTTTGCGATTCGAAAATCGCACTGAGCAATATCACAATTCGTAATTAATCTTTGTATATCGTCCAGCCCTAGGAACTGTGTGTGTGTTGTGTGTGTGTGTCATTTAGCTGCCGCCAAGTGGCTTTGTGCGACCCACAGTTTGAAAACCCCTGCCCTAGAAAACCCATGAATTAACTTAAATGCGGGAACAATTTAAGTCATAGTAACGAATTCTTAATTCATGGCCACGAAATCTTTCATTTCCCCCCACACGTTTACCACAGTAAGAGATGCGAAAACAGTGATTAACAACAATAAAATAAACCTGCAAATCTAGAGGGTGAGACAGTGAGGATTTGGGAAAAGAAACAAATAATATTAAATTCGTGACCATCCGGAAAAACAGAACACAAAGCCGCATATGGCTTGATTTAAATGTATGCGCTCGGCATGAATCAAAAAGCATGGTCGCGATGTAACATTTGCCTGCTAACCAATTATTTCTCTTATTAACAAAGCTTTGTACCTCACTTGTGCCATAATACTCACATTAAAATGTTTCAAATGGGTAACAGTGTGTTTGTAGCAACGCCGGTGGTTCTGGAAGCGGATCACCGCACGTCACAGCCCCACGCACCGTATACTTGTGTTTGGGATCATTTTATTTTAAATCCCGATAAATGTCAATTGCAAACATTGCTATGATGTTTTAAAAATAAAAAAACGAGCACCATGAAACCATTTAAAAAGGGGCATTCAGCGGTCTCCGTGACAGGATATGAAACAGCACACAAAGTATAATGATCCCGTGCGTAACTACGGCGCGCTCTCTTCCTTTTATCAAATGATCATAATCACATCCATTCATTTTACCATCCTGCCACTAGCCTTTTATTTAGACTAAAAACCCTTTTCATTCAGGTGAGGAAGCTGGCGTTTTGAGTGGCATTTGCACATCCTGTCATGCCGGTGACTATGCCACTGCAATAGATGCATTTTGCAGTAGTTATGGTTAACGATTAATTGATCGTTAATTTAAACGACGATCGATTATGGAAATGATTCAAAATTGACATCCCTAATTGAAAGTATGTTTCCTTGTTGATACTCCACTCGTACTGCGTCTTGATAAAGACGCATATGGGAAAAAGCCTTTTTTCTCCTGAACTGAAGTCTTATTCAATCACGCAATGAAACTGAGCAGTGGCTCACGCTGACGGAAATCAAGGATGCAGACAAGGTCTCCTTCCTTGACGCCCTGATTTTCCCCTGCGGTGGAAGGATTCGCTGAGAGCTTCACAGAGGCGCAGAAGGCGTCACAGGCCATGCGACACTACCTGCCCAAGCGTTCCAGCTCCGCTGCTGCTCATAGTTGCCCTAAAACCTGCGCCGATCTGATTGTCTAACGATCTGATTGTCAGGTTTATGTTTTGTTATGTGGACCGTTATTTTGTCATTCTCTTGACTTCCTGTTTCAACGAGATTTAGTTTCGGTTTCATTGGTTTCTGAATATGACCTCGTTACATCACAACTCATACACACAGATTATATATATATATATTAGGGGTGTCAACTTTAACGCGTTAACGCATGCGATTAATCTAAAAAAATTAACACGTTAATATACTTTGGAGTCGCACAGATTACATTTCGGGAGCATATGCGACCAAAATGGTCGCAATTTCGAGCCCTGATATATATATATATATAAATATACACAACACCGCACCACCGGCGGTAGTTGGTCCATTACCACCGCGGTGGTAAAAATCTGCCACCGTCACAGCCCTAGGCACTGCATCACATACAGGAATGCTACTGTAATGGAAATCACAACATGGGCTCAGGAATACTTCCAGAAAACATTGTCGGTGAACACAATCCACCGTGCCATTCGCCGTTGCCGGCTAAAACTCTATAGGTCAAAAAAGAAGCCATATCTAAACATGATCCAGAAGCGCAGGCGTTTTCTCTGGGCCAAGGCCATTTAAAATGGACTGGGCCATTTAAAATGGACTGTGGCAAAGTGGAAAAGTGTTCTGTGGTCAGACGAATCAAAATCAGTTCAGAAGCCTGCATCTCTGATGGTATGGGGTTGCATGAGTGCGTGTGGCATGGGCAGCTTACACATCTGGAAAGGCACCATCAATGCTGAAAGGTATATCCAAGTTCTAGAACAACATATGCTCCCATCCAGACGTCGTCTCTTTCAGGGAAGACCTTGCATTTTCCAACATGACAATGCCAGACCACATACTGCATCAATTACAACATCATGGCTGCGTAGAAGAAGGATCCAGGTACTGAAATGGCCAGCCTGCAGTCCAGATCTTTCACCCATAGAAAACATTTGGCGCATCATAAAGAGGAAGATGCGACAAAGAAGACCTAAGACAGTTGAGCAACTAGAAGCCTGTATTAGACAAGAATGGGACAACATTCCTATTCCTAAACTTGAGCAACTTGTCTCCTCAGTCCCCAGACGTTTGCAGACTGTTATAAAAAGAAGAGGGGATGCCACACAGTGGTAAACATGGCCTTGTCCCAACTTTTTTGAGATGTGTTGATGCCATGAAATTTAAAATCAACTTATTTTTCCCTTAAAATGATACATTTTCTCAGTTTAAACATTTGATATGTCATCTATGTTGTATTCTGAATAAAATATTGAAATTTGAAACTTCCACATCATTGCATTCTGTTTTTATTCACAATTTGTACAGTGTCCCAACTTTTTTGGAATCGGGTTTGTATATATATATATATATATATATATATATATATATATATATATGTATATGTATATGTAATGTATACGTATACGTATACGTATACGTGTGTATATATATATATATATGTACATGCGGTAATACCGCGCTATTGAGCCACTCAAAATTACCGCAAGGGAAATTCCTTCACCGCGACAGCCCTAGTTCTGGTTAAACAATTTTTTTTTAAATTTATTTATTGCTAAGGTTTGCATATGGTGGGGTGTGCTCTTAATGACAGCTTTCCTAAAAACATATCCTATTCCTAAAATAAGAAATATCCCAATATATCGCCTTGCTTACAGTATCGCAATGTATCGCAATATATCGTATCGCAACCCCTGTATCGTGATACGTATCGTATCGCCAGATTCTTGCCAATACACAGCCCTATTTAGGGCATTAATGCTTATGGAGGTATATATATACAGTCGTTCATCTACCCTAGCACGGCGTGATTGAATTGAGTTCCCATATGCATCTTTATCAAGACGCAGTACGAGTGGAGTATCGACAGGGAACGTACTCGGTTACTATCGTAACCTCGGTTCCCTGAGATACGGAACGAGTACTGCGTCTTGATAAAGATGCATATGGGAACTCAAATACTTTGCCGTGCCAGGTAGCTGCACTAGTCAGACGTCGCTTCAGTCGAAGTAACCTGAGGATCCTATGGCGAAACTGTCGCTTATATAGCCAGATGGCCCCGCCCATTCTGGCGGGATCTGGAGGGTTTCGTCGCCATAGGCTCGTGCAGCTCCGCTGCCGGCCCATTGGCTCGTTTTTTACTCACTGCGTGATTGAATAAGACTTCAGTTCAGGAGAAAAAAGGCTTTTTCCCATATGCGTCTTTATCAAGACGCAGTACTCGTTCCGTATCTCAGGGAACCGAGTACGTTTTTATATATTAAAAGTTTGTTTTATGGCAAAAGCAGATAACTCCACATTTCATGTTTCAGAGTTAAACAAAAACACTCATTTAATCTTTGTAATCTCCTCAGATGACATTGTAGACGCCTGACAAACGTTGTTTTTGAGATCATAGACTGTATGGATGTGATTACATGCAATTTTCCCTCACCATTGTAACGTGCTGCTTTTGCAAGGTTCCGTGAAAAAGTTTCAGCTTTTATTTTTCTTTTATGCCCTGAAGAAGATATCTCTGATTCATCAAGTTCGTCGAAATTATCCATCCTCGATCACTTTTAGTCAGCTTTGACGAAACTCCTCTCAGCTAGCACGTCTTTTCAGACTGTATTAGGTTCAGAAATGTATGAAAAATAATGCAGATTAATTTAGACCGCCTCATTTGCATATGTAAACACAAAATTTCTGAAACTTGGGGAAATATGGTGATCTTTATTAGTATTGTATTCACCTGGGGTGTCTTGCCTTAATTGCTAATTTACTGACTGCTTTCCTACTAAGTAGGAATTATTAATTTATTAATTATAATCCATCCATATCAGCAGCATATTCTAATAATTCTATGTTTTGTGTTAAAGATCTTGATTAAAGGACATTAGTGCACACTAGGTCATGGGTGAGAGGGCAGAGGAAGTCCTTACTAAAGCGTACTTGGCATCTGGATGGAGGCCCTTGTAGACGGCTAACATCCACTCAGGTTCTTTAGGAGTGTCATTGAAGAGAAACGCCTCCTTACTGAGATCCAGCTCCTGGAACCTACAGATAGAAAACAGCAGGGAATCAGGATCACTGATTTGTTCAACTTCATTGCTGTTTAGGTTCATATAAATATAAAAATGTGGAGTCTTACCCCAAGAGGTAAAAGTCTGGAGGAGTGACAGTGGATGCCAGCCATGGACTGAGACTTTCCTTTGAATTCTGGCCATTCACATTGTAGGTGCCCAAGAAAAAGCTGTTGGCACAACGAGAACAGAGTGAGTGATTCACATGATCTCACAACACAAGCCAAAGAGAGAAGCTGTCAGTATAAATTAAGAAACATCTCACATTCTGAAACCTCACAATTAGCCTGAGAGAACTTCTGCAAAGATCAAAATAAAACAGGCATACAAAAAAAGCCATTCCAACACACGAGTCTGATTAATTATGGTTGAGACTGGATTTAATAACGTTTTGTTTTGAAATGACTATGCTTATGATTGCAAATGGGAACAACATCACTATGTTTGTATGAATGTTCATGCATGTGCAGCTGTAGCACTGGTTTCCATCCAAAAGGGGGCACCACTGACACAGTACTGCAATTGTCCACTCAAGAATGATCATAATTAACCTTAAAAATATATTGAACTGAAATCTAGAAATGTAAATCAAAAGTGAAAGTAAAGACGTTTATAATGTTACAAAAAATTACTTTTTCAAATTAATATAAAAATTAGGGATAAAAAAAAGTCGGACCTCATTGGGCTCAGGCTGAAATTAGGGCCCTATGAAATCAGTTTTATTTTTTCCCAAATTCAATTTTATTTTTTTCTAAATTCATTTTTTTCCGTTTTAATTTTTCTGGATTCCGTTTTTTTCCGTTTAAATTTTTCTGGACTCCTTTTTAATGGTCAAATTAAATTTTATTAATCAAAAAGCATGTCTGATTAATTAAAATCATGAAACTTATACAATTTAACATTAATTTACTAAAAGTGTAACAAAAATGACATGTTTAAGGCCGTATGAAAGGTTTAATTTTTTTCTCACCATATGTTTTATTGTTACCAAATTCTGTGTTTTAGCATGTCTAATTATTTGAAGGCATACAATTTTTATTTATTCTTACAGTAGCTTCAGAAATTCTGTGTTGTGTATTTAAATTTTACTGGTTATCAGATAAAGGCATAAAACATTGATTTAATTTATATTTTAATTAAAGGTGCTGTATGTAGGATTTTGACTCTGCTAAAGCATAAAAATACCATAATATGCTTGCAGACATTTAGGAAACATGTTAAGTTAACATACTTGTTTATCTGAAAAACAATGCTACAGTCAGTTATTCTCCTTTGAAAATGTGCGGTCCGGCCCGGAATGTCTATGTTTGTTATGGTTTGTGAAACCCGCCCACTGCCAGTTTACCCAATTGTATTTCGGCACCCCGGGTTGCCAGTTGCCGGAAAACACAGCGTATTTAATTTAATTCATTGTCATGTGCGCTCGTTCCTGTTGGTGTCGTTAATCTGGCATCCTGCGCATGCGTCAAATCTGAGGAGGAGGGGCTGGTGAAAAAAACCGTCTCCAATATTTTGAATTTGGACTGCAATACCTAGTTCAACCGCTAGGTCAATCCTACATATAGCACCTTTAATGAAAATTAAACATTAAAATTTTTGGCAAATAAAGGGGATTTACTATTAAAATTAAAACATTTTGTGGTTATGTTTTAATTAAATTAAATTAAGTTTTATTATTTTTCAACAGTAGTAGTAGTAGTATTACGTACATTCTACTAAACGGGTTGCCGTGAATACCTTTAAAGTTCTGTGTGTTTATATGATATGATGCTAGTTTTACTCAAATTAAATGGTAAAAAACTCGTGAAGTGACTCTCAGATCAGTTTTGGAGATATTGTTCATGTATCTATGTCCTCATTGAGACGGCAGACGCTGAAATCACCGCGAGCGTCACGCGCACTGTGTGTGTAGTAAACAAAACCGTGAGTCTGCTCCATTCATACAGAGACGCGCAGAACATGAAGGATTCATATTTAAATCGACTTTTGCGGCTTAATGTTTACAGATACTAGTCCATATCACGATTTGATTTAAGTGTAATGACCTACTTTTGATTAATTCATCCAAACTTTGACAAATTCCGTGACATTCCGCGTTAAACTGTAAATTCCATTTTTATGACTGGATTCCGCGATTCCGTCTGCGTTTTCTGCATCGCAGAAATCATAGGGCCCTATGAAATGCAGGTCTCTAATTAACAATATGTCACTTTAATAACTCACAAAATAACATTTATGTCTACATATTGTGAAATGTAGGCCACATGGGATCATGGAGGCCTCTGAAACGCAGCAGATGCAAATGTTAAAATCCGTGCATGACATAACAGGCAAATGTTAACATCAAGCATGACTGGCACCCAACCGCACCTGTAGTTCTTGATGTAGGTGTAGGCATCCTCGTTCTTGAGGAGCTCACATTTGATGAGGTTATCCCGCAGGCCGAACTGGGGCATGCCGAGCATCTGGGATTTATTTGACAGGATGGGCTGGGAGTTTCGGATCAGGTCATCTCTCACCTCACTCTTCACTCTCTCCTGACTGAAACAAAATCATCAAAGTGATTTATGACAGACATTTTTGACAGAAATACTAATACTTTTATTCAGTTAGGATGCATTAAATTCATCAAAAGTACCAGTAAAGACTTTTATAATATACAAAAGACTTCTATTTTAAATAAATGCTGTTCTTTACTTTATTTATCAAAGAATACTGGGAAGAAAAAAAAGGATCAAGGTTTCCATAAAAATATTCAGCAGCACAACAGACTGGAGAAATGATGCTGAAAATTCAGCTTTGATCACGGGAATAAATTACTTTTCAACATACTGTATATTCACATAGAAGACAAGTTATTTTAAATTGTAATAAAATTTCACAATATTATTGTGTTTAGTACTGTATTTTTGATCAAATAAATGCAGCCTTGGGGAGCATAAGAGACTTCTTTCAAAGAGATCTTAGTTTTCTTATATGACTGCAGTAAACATTTTAATCGTTTTTTTTCCCCTTTAAATCACACTGAAGTAAATGTAAACCTTAAACTCAATATTATAAATCAAATGCCAAAACTGTGACATTTCACTGTAAAGGCAACTGTCCACTGGCTTCTTTTGTAGAAACAGAAGCTGATCTGAGCTGATATGTGGGGCGATATGACCAAAATCTTATTTCACAATATGAGAAATTATATTTCCTGATAAAGATATATTTATCCCAATATAGGCCCTAATTATTTTTATTTTATTTTTGCTATTAAAAATAAGAACAAATTACAAAAAATAAATCCATACAATATTAAAAAGAAAAAAAAATACAAATTAGTTTTTCAGTACAGTAGCCCAGGTTTATTTAACATGTAGACAGAAATACTAATTATAATACTAAATAATCAAATGTAAAAAAATACTGTATAGTCTTCATTGTTATTAAATTAAATTAGTCATTTAAATTAAATAATTGTTGAATTAAATAAGTCATTCATTCAAAAACAGTGAGCACAGGTGCCCCACAATTGCCAAAGCTCCAACCACATCATCAAGTTTGCTGATAAAACAGTGGTAGTCTCACAGCAACAACGATGAAACGCACTACAGAGAGGAAGTGACACAGCTGGCTGTGGCACTTTAACATCTGTCCCTCAATGTGAGATGGACTCAGGAGAAACAATCTGTTTGATGGGGTGCACATTGGCAACAACACATACTCCAGAATAAAACCCATTCAGCAATAAGTTGCACTGTTGGGGCATGCTGCTGAGCAAGACCCTCCAGGCTGCATGCATCACTTTTAAGCCCTGAACTATCAAACACAATGTGCCAACCATTTTTTTTTTTGTGCAATCCAAATATACTGATGAGACTCAGTATATGTATGTTTACATGCTCATATCTGTGTTACAGCCAGCTGCTGATCACTATTTTCCTGCACATGATACTGTTAACGGTTTACGTATTAAACAGTTTGTATTTTCTATCTTTATCTTTAGTTGTATAGGGTAAAATTTATTATAGTATACCTAGTCAAATCTGTCAGTAGGTTAGTTTGACATGTTTTACTTCATTGTTGTATGTCTGTATTTATGTAGCACCGTGGTCCTGTGAGGCACGACATTTCGTTCCACTGTATGTCCCCACATGCAGCGGAATGACAATAAAGCTCAACTTGAACTTGAACTTGAAAATTCAGCTTTGATCACGGGAATAATTACTTTTCAACATACTGTATATTCACATAGAAGACAAGTTATTTTAAATTGTAATAAAATTTCACAATATTATTGTGTTTAGTACTGTATTTTTGATCAAATAAATGCAGCCTTGGGGAGCATAAGAACTTCTTTCAAAGAGATCTTAGTTTTCTTATATGACTGCAGTTTGTTTAATCTTTTAACTTTGTCCCTTTAAATCACACTGTATTTATTACCATTCAAGTGTAGAAACAGAAGCTAAGATATTGCGAATGAGAAGAACTGCTGATAAATTATGTATTTATCCAATATAGGCCCTAATTATTTTTTATTTTATCGAAAAAATTACCCATGCAGTGTGCAGTATCCCAGGTTTATTTAACATGTAGACAGAAATACTAATAAATAGAGATAATCAAATGTAAAAAAATACTGTATGTCTTCATTGTTATTAAATTAAATTCTTTCTATCAAAAACGTGAGTGATTTTCTCTTTTTTGTTGTTTGATGCATTAAGGTTTATCTGTTTACTGTTGGATGTACTGTGAAATCGAATACTCCAGCCAATGGCACCTTTTGGCATAACTGTGTCTGTATTTGCGCGATTCAAGTGCACTGCTGTCTGATTGTGAAGCTTTATTGTAATTATGTGTGTCCATCAGCGCAGTAGCTGATTTTACTATCAAACACATCCCATTCTTTATTTTCACATTCATGTATGTTTCTTTAATACTCTAACATGCCAATAACATTCAGTAGTACAGCAAAGTTAAAGAAATTTAAAACTTAAAATTGATTTTTGAAATTTGTGAAATTAGTAGAATACAGAACCGCAATTCATGTGTGAATCGATTTTTTTCTTCCACCCATATGATGAAACAACAAACAATATTTAACATCCAGATGCAACAATTTCCCTTTGAAAGGACAGATTATTTAGATTTAATTGTCTGAAAAGCAAAAAAAAAAAAAGTTAAAAGTAATGTAAAAAACAAATAAAAGGTAATGTCAATTAATGTAAATAAACTGCCGTATATATATCTATATTTGCCATCTTTTCTATGACTGAAGGCCAGTATCACTGATACTAACACTACTGATGTCTCTATAAAATAGTTTTTACCCCCTAATATTTAACCATTGGTTATTTATTTGCACAGGTTATTATTAGGTTATTTGCCTGCTATTGCTTTAAGAGCTGCCGCTGCTGAACATGACGTGGATCTGACACGCACTGTATTTTCTCTCAACTCTCTTTACCTTTTCTGACCCAATTTAGGTCTTAAAGTCTCTACTAATGAACTGACGAGTTGAATCGGGTGTGTTAGATGAGGGAGACAGTGCTGGGCTGCTCCAGGACAGTTTTGAAAACCATTTCAGAGACATGTTCTTAAAATATAACATAACATATTACATGCATGCACAGTTTTAAGGCAGCTTTAATCGCATTCTTGGTAACTTCATGACTTAACTGACCACGGCATTGCATGCACGTAGTTTCATTCGCACTTTGATATGAAAAGATACAGGCTACAGCGCGCGCCGGCGGCATTTTGCATGCAATTGCAGAGCACGTGCTACGAGCACAGTGCCGTTTCCGCGCTCGCTTGACTCGCAAATGAAGTTGGAGTGCGTGTCTGAAACCTCTCCCATTTCATGTGGTCATAAAGACGTTCTACAACTAAATAAATGCACTTCATGCCAAGAAAAAAAAAAGAACGCCCCTGCGATAATTGCGTAAAATATTTTTTACGCGTTAAACTGAAAAAATTAATTGCCTGCATTAACACGCAAATTCTGACAGCACTAAAATAAACACAATATGAATTTTGGTTAAAGGGGTCCTATTATGCTCTTTTACAAAGTCTTGATTTTGTTTTGGGGGTGTACTAGAACATGCTCTCATGCTTGGTGGTTCGAAAATCACATTATTTTTCACATAATTTACATTATTACAATAGCTCTCTCCCCAGCCTGGCACAAACGGCTCGATTAGTTCCGGGTTTGATGAAGGCCCGCCTTCCAAAAAACGAAATGTGTTGTGATTGGTTAGCTGTCCCAGTGCGTTGTGATTGGCGAACAGCTGGCGGTGTTTCAGTACTGCCCCGCCCCTTGCCAAAACAGCAAGTTCGTCAACATTGCTATATCAATACAGACCCTAAGAATATTGAGGATCGCGCAGAACCATTGCAAGCATGGATATTGTAAGACATATTAAACTGACATTTATCAGACATTACATGCAAGATGAAATGAAAATGACATCCATAATTTTCTGAAAACAGTCAGTTTCCATCAGAAATACAGTGATATAAAAACACCCGCACTGGGTTTCGATTTTGAAACGTGCCGTGCTCAACCAAGCGTTCTCTCCACCCCCCAACCATTCAAATTTCCGTAGGCGGGATTTATTTTAATGATATTCTAATGGACCGCTTTGTGATATCACAAACACCCGGAAAACAACGCTGTAGTCCAAACAAGCCATTCATTGTAGTTCTTGAAAAATGATCTCCCTTTGGAGTGGACTTTGAGATTTGTAACTTTGTAGATCTTTTTATGTCCAAACATACACTACACTACACACTGACTAAAATGCAAAAAGTGAAAAAGCATAATACGACCCCTTTAAAATATGACTTCACACTCTCTACTCAACTCACACAATTAACTTTACTTTGAAAAACAAAAACCATAGTGATAATTTTACACTGGGTAAGAATGTTTAAAATACTGCTAAAAGAGAATAAAAGTTTTTATTGTTGTCGTTGATTTGTCTTTGATAGTATATGACACATCATTGTACACGTGAGCAGACATGACACTGTTTCAATTGTTGTGACTCATGACGTCTTAATGACTGAAAATTTGTCTGCAAGTTGTTGTCATGAATGACTATGCATTAAATAAAACACAACTGAATGTGCCAATTCAGGTTTTAAATACATGTTTACTGTAACTGAAAATATATAGGTAGCAGCTGGTTTGGTTTCTTGTATCAGGCAGCAGTGATTTCATCAAAATCAATAGGACAGTCACATAAAACTGACCGACGAGCTTGAATCTGGCCCACAGGCCGACAGCTGACAGCCCCTGGCTTAAGTCAGGAACAGCCAGGAGAAGTAGAATTGTTATAACTACATATAGTGTGTGTGCCTTTATGAAAACAACATAAAACTGACCTGAGCTAACTGTGTCTGCAACACTTTGATAAAGTGGGGAATGTACCTTTCATGCACGCCGTCTCCTCTGGTCCGCTCGTCCTCTTTCTTCTGCCCGATGTTGTTGGCTGCGTGTGCTCTTTCTGCAAAGGTGGAGACAGATTTCACAGACAAAGCTCAACTCAGATTAGTCTACAGCATTACATAAACAGCACTTAAATGCAAGTCAGATATCTCATAATTTCAGGGGAGAGTTTGTCAGGAACTGAGTCCTACAGCTCTTTTCTAGCACTCAAATTCCTGATCATAGTAAAAGCGAGTTTGTTACAGCAATTTGTAAGAAATTATCTCCTGTGATAACAAGCAGAGCAGAATAGGTCAAAGTTCCACTGTGCCATCATGAATCAGAAGTAAAGGGCCGCGTCCAGTGCACCTCCTCGGCTGATAATGTCATGAGGGTGTAGAAAAGAGGAATGTGGGAGGGACCAAAACAAACATAAGCTTCCTCAAAACTATTTCATAAAGGGCAGGAAATTTCAAAGGAAAGGTTTGGCAACAATGGTTTCTGCATTAACACAAAGTTCGGTAACAAATCCTTTATACAGCTTTGACTGGCTAATATTGGCCTGTGGGCAGAACATTGCTCTATGCTGGAGCTGAGCTACATGTTTCAAATGCCAATGAAGAAAGACATTGCCAGAAACATGAAGATTTGATTTAAGTCAGCATGAAATGAAAATTTACAGTACAATAAATTTATGCACAATTTATTTGTCCATAAGTTCCCTTTTTTTGACTTTGTAATGTTCAAACCAAATATCATAACTGGACCTTTTGTTGAAACTACAAACAAATAATCTATTACACTCAGATGAATGCCAAAATACAGAAGACAAGACCTGTTGCTAACTTGCTACTTCTGTTTCATTGCAATTGTAATAAACTAAATAGACACACCTGTCCATTATGTGTTTGATTAAACACTTGGATATTATACATTAATTTCTGATGAATTCGTCGTTTTTGTGACCTTGGAATGGACTAGATACCCTGATTAAATTTCGAAAAGACACTAATGAAGTAGAAAGTGAGGAGACATCAGTCCAAATGAAAATAATAATAATAATTGAATTACACTTTCTAACATCAAGATTTTAGGTTAAAATGTATATCCAGTACAATCCAATGTCTCACAAAGACTGTGAATTAATTTTTTTCATTTCTCTAATTTAATACAAATATTTTAATTTCAAAAATGTATCATATTACGTTTAAATGCTACCAGGTCCAGCACAATTTAAAAGTTGAATAGAACAATTTACAAAGAGCATCTTGAGCTTCAATGGGAACAAGAAACAATATTCAAATGCTCCATAGTCACAATTTGCTTCTTTATTTTGTGATCTATAACCAATGCAGAACCTGAAATAAAAACAGATTTTGAATCCCAGAGGCTTGTGCTCTCAGACTTTTTATTTAAGATGATGTAATTGGTTTTTAATGAATTTATTACTTTTTATATTTAGTTAGTTCTGAAATATTCCTGTGGTGTGACAAATAAATACTGAATGAAAGTGCAAATATTACAGAATTAGCCAGATGTTTAATATAAAATAATAATAATATATAAAATACTTATACGTGTGGAACGACATGTCACAAAGCAGGACACTATAGTCAACTACCCCATAATACTTAACAGTGTTAATGATGAACAAGCAGAAAAATAAATAACGATAGAAGCACAACAGTGGGTACGGAAAGTATTCAACCCCCTTAAATTTTTCACTCTTTGTTATATTGCAGCCATTTGCTAAAATCATTAAAGTTAATTTTTTTCCCCATAGTACACACACACCCCATTTGACAGAAAAACACAGAATTGTTGACATTTTTGCAGATTTTAAAACAGAAAAACTGAAATATCACATGGTCTAAGTATAACCCTTTGCTCAGTATTTATAGAAGCACCCTTTTGATTTAATAAGCCATGAGTCTTTTTGGGAAATGCAAAAGTTTTTCAACTGGATTTGGGGATCCTCTGCCATTCCTCCTTGAATCCTCTCAGTTCTGTCAGGTTGGAGGTAAACGTTGGTGGACAGCCATTTTTAGGCTCTCAGAGATGCTCAATTGGGTTTAAGTAGGGCTCTGGCTGGGCCATTCAAGAACAAGAGTTGTTGTGACTCCTTGTATTTTAGCTGTGTGCTTAGGGTCATTGTTTTTGGAATGTAAACCTTCGGCCCAGTCTGAGGTCCTGAGCATTGGAGAAGGTTTTCGTCCAGGATATCCCTTACTTGGCCGCATATCTTTCCCTCGATTGCAACCAGTCGTCCTGTCCCTGCAGCTGAAAAACACCCCCACAGCATGATCTGCCACCACCATGCTTCACTGTTGGGACTGTATTGGACAGGTGTGAGCAGTGCCTGTTTTCTCCACACAAACGCTTAAATAAGGCCAAAAAGTTCTGATCCTTCAGGTGTTTTTTGCAAACTCCATGCGGGCTTTCATGTGTCTTGCACTGAGGAGAGGCTTCCGTCGGGCCACTCTGCCATAAAGCCCCGATGGTGGAGGGCTGCAGTGATGGTTGACTTTCTACAACTTTCTCCCATCTCCCAAATGCATCTCTGGAGCTAGCCAGTGATCTTTGGGTTCTTCTTTACCTCTCTCACCAAGGCTCTTTCCCCCGATAGCTAGTTTGGCCGGACGGCCAGCTCTAGGAAGGGTTCTGGTGGTCCCAAACGTCTTCCATTTAAGGATTATGGAGGCCACTGTGCTCTTATGAACCTTATGCAGCAAAATTTTTTTGTAACTTGGCCAGATCTGTGCCTTGCCACAACGTCAGGCAGTGGAATTTGCTCGACATGTCTGTAACAAAGCAGTCCAATCAGTATAATCAAACACACACTATAGTCAACTACCCCATAATACTTAACAGTGTTAATGATGAACAAGCAGAAAAATAAATAACGATAGAAGCACATACATAGAAATGAACACTTTATAACCCTGTCATACATCCATACAGTACACATGATCAATTCCTTTATGTTTCTATATCAAATCCTATCTAATTAGCATTTCTGAACATCAAAAGTCTTCCTAATGTTGAGAGTATTCCAGCATTTTTGGCGCTTTAGGAGGATTCGCAACACCCAGAACTGCTGTCTAGGTAACGTTAGGCAGCTCACTATGTTTTGAGACACAGCCAGAGTCAATCACGACAAAACACACTTCACTGACACAAACCAGGAGTTATTTTATGTCTAACTACTCAGACATAACGCTCCTGTCAAACCGAACTAATATAAAAGACGTTCGTGTTTATTTACATAATGAGATATCTGTAGTTATCGGTTTCCTTTATTAAATTTATATTTAATCGAAAGCACTTTTCTTACCATTTAATGCAGTCGTATTAGACATCTCTCTGTTTTCGCATTCTGACTGTAGCTACACACGGACCGACTCGAGTTCATTTGACTGTAAATAGCTATTAGCGCCGAGTCCTACTATGCTGAAGGTTTGGCTCATGAATATTAATGCAGTCATACTGACGTCGCCTCGATACCTCCAATCACGAGTCTTCACAAGCGCTCATTTACCAACGTCAGCTTTGCAGCCAATCAAATTGACCGTTGGCGTGAGATCAAATATCAATTATTATTCATGAGCACAGCCTTCGCCGTAGTAGAATTGGTCATGACGCTTCCAGTTTGCAGACTAGAGCGGTCTAACACAAAGCAATCGATGGAGAGTTAGACTCAACTAGCTAATAATGCTTTCACCATTCCAGCCAACTTTTAATAATATAACGTAGAGCATGTTATTCATAAACAACGATATTCCAGTCCAACAATATATCCAGTGCTATCTTCCTTCCAACTTTAATACAACTATAATGCAAATATGAATTCTGATAACACTTTATATTGCAGAAAGTGTGCTTGAGGACAGTGTTGTTACTGTTATCTAAAACTTTTATTAAACTATCAAAAATCATTTTTGTTAAGTGAAATAATTCTGAAATAAGATCAAATACAAATAAATGAAAAGTTGAAATGTTATGTTAGAAATGTTGCCTTGGTAATAAGCAATGTTTAAGATGAAGTACTAAAAGTGTACAAATTAAAGCTAAATAGATCATAAATAATAAAAATTACAAAAACATAAAAATGGCTAAAACAAACTAAAATTAGTATTAAACAAAAACTTAACATACCAATGCAAAAAATGAATACTATATCAGAAGGCCTATGTAAGCAATATTAAAGTAACACTGTTAATGGTTAATAAAATGCTGATACAGAGATACAGATGATTACTAATGATTCAACAAGCTCGTGGTTTCACTGAGGTTATAAACAGTGCTGGCATGTGGATGTACTGGTCTGTTTACTAGAAGAACTTCATGCAAATTGAAAGAGCAACAGATGCGATTCTTCTGTAAGGGTTTCAGTGTTGTGATGATTATACTGTACACTACAGTAAGCAAATATACCGTTTTTATCACCAATTAACTCAGAGCAGAGACATACCACAGGTCCATGACGAAACTACTTTGTGGACTTTTGTAAAGTTTTTCCAAAAAATACTTTTTGTGGAGTATATATATATATATATATAAATGGATATTCACTTGTAATGATGTGTTACACTGGAAGAATGCAACACTTACCTGATTTAAAATGACCAGCTCTACACAAAAGCATCTAAATACGTTCTCATGCCTCACTGAAGTCTCTGAAGACTATCTTCTTAGGATATGAGTGACAGTACATCATGTTATGAACACGTGCAACTACATTATTTGGTTAACTGAGACCTGACAGATTTTTGTAAAGTTTTTTATGAAGCTGCATTTATTTAATCAAAAATACAGTAAAAACTATAACACTGTGAAATTGCTATTTAAAATACCTGTTTTCTATTTAATTCCTGAGGTGGCAAATGCAACGCTTACCTGATTTCTTCATTTGACTCATCTTGACCGTCGTTGCTCCTAATGACTTTCTTAGTGATCGAGCTCCTTTTGACATCTTACGGTACTTAGAAAGCCAGTCAAATTTTGGTTCTTCCTTCGGATACTGCTCACAGACATCTGAAATTTTAAAAGACAAATTATTTTTTTTTTTTACATAGATGAATTAAACTTTCAGTTTCAGGATAAAATGTAAGTGATAAATACATAGAAAAAAATATGATGTGAATACGTGAGTCTCACTCTTAAACATCAATCATTTCTATGTATATTCTGAGAAAGGCAAAGAGGAACTGCATTTTTCTTCTTTCCTTTGCTGCCGTTCTCTCTCAAAACTATTAGCCGCAATTTCACACGAACTTCAACATCTAATCACACAGAAGAGCTGTGACTTCCCTTTGCAAGCAAGCGGCTGCTGATGTCTGAGTTTCTATATGACCACAAATGATCTAAAACCGTGTTGCTGCTTACCTTTGATATTTCTAATATTCTTCCGATTAATGAGCACATCTGCTGAGCCCCTGATACTCGCCATCAGCGCTCAAGTGATGAAGGTCCTTCCAGCGTTTGTTCAACATCACTTAGCCTAAGCATATTTCCTCTTCAGACCTTGATGATTTTAGCTCGAGCCGTCAGATAAAATTACTATCAAGCGTTCATGTGCAAATCACGAAAATGCACTGTAGATCCACAATCATTAGAGCAAATAGCAATCTGCTACCTATTCTGTACACTAAAAGCCACAAACTGAGTAGAAGCAGACAACCTACTTTTTTTGAACTCAAACTCCGCCTCTCACACCCTTCTGTTCCTCAATCTTATTCTCTCTCTCACGTCTTCCTTAACGTGTGTGTGCTAGATTTAGCAGTTGTCCTAGAGTTGAGCACACTGGCTGCTTTGCTTCTTCAATCTGAATAACCTATAGATGATCTCAGTTTATTTTGTGAAGATATATATAGCACTCGCAGGCTGTATAGCTGGGCTTCCCTGTTAATACGCAATGATTCCAAAAGTACCATTTTACCAGGTAAATGAATGACAGAAGCAGTCAGCTGATGTCTTTCTCTTTCAAACAGCTTTGCTCCGTCTGAATGGGTTTCTGAATTTCATTAGCATGAATGGAAACACGTTTGGCAGGTTCACTATGGATGTCATCAATGAAACGTTTTCTTCTGCATCACTGCCGTGTGGATTCCCCTTCATTTAATGGACTACTCAACATGAAAAACCACATTGATCTGCACAAAAGCATCTAAATATGATTAAATGTGTTCTCATACCAAGTCTTTTAAAAGTTTTGGGGTCAGAAAGATTTTTAATGTTTTTGAAATAAGTCTCAAAGCTGCATTTATTTGATCAAAGATACAGTAAAATCAATAATATAGTGAAATATTATTACAATTTTAAATAACATTTTTTCCCCATTTGTATTTTAAAACTGAATTTGTTCTTGTGTTGGCAAAGCTGAATTTTCAGCAGCCACTACTCCAGAACTCAAAAAATCTTTTTTGATTTATTATTATTAATATTAAAAACAGTTTTCACAGATTTTTGTGGAAACTGTGGTACATTTTATTTTTCAGGTTTCTATGATGAATAGCAAGTTCAAAAGAACAGCATTTAATTGAAATAGAAATATTTGGTCACATTATAAATGCCAATAATGTCACTTTTGATCAATTGAATGCATCCTAACTGAATAAAGGTGACATTTTTCATGCAGAACGTGTGTCTTACCACTCCATGCCCGATTGACTTTGCTGAGGAAGAGACGGGTATGAGAACCAAAAGATAACTTCAGCTCCAACTCCTCTTCAAGGAAAGTTACTCGTACCCGAGTATCTGCACCTTTGTAATGACAAATAAACTAGCTCTTAAAATAGCCCTGAGATGCACTGAATACTGATGCATTGATATTTACTATAATAACTTTGATGATGTGATGCAGCAAACACTACTGCTACTGTAGATATAATATAAATGCTCACCAACAACAGCAAGCTCATCTGGAGATGAAACTGTGAAGAGATCAGATAAATCTGTTCAAATTGACCATGAAAGCATGCTTTCACTGAATATGAACTAAATCATTCCTTCAACAATTACCTTCAACAACTGAGAAGTCATAAGAAATGGGTATGATTTCATCCAGTGTGACATCATCACCAGTGATGGCCATTCTTCGATGGGAATATATGAATAATCTGAAAAATAAAATAAAATAAAATGAACATGTTGAAAGTCTGCAAACACAACGTCAGTTTTATAAACTTTTTGTCCTTATGATTTATTGTGATTATGTAATTAATTAAAACCTATTAATGCTAAGTTTTATATGCTGTTGATAAAAGTCAGTAACAGTTCAAAATAATAATAATAATAATAAAAAAAATCCATCAACAAAGCATTTTTTGGTTTGTTTTCCCAGAAATCTAACATTCCCGTTAAGTTATGAAAACATTTTGAAAATGTTTTAAAGTTTTTTTTTTTTTTAATTATGTGAACATTTGAGACAACATTAATGGAACAATCAATTTGATCACTTTACAAACATTATAGTAATGCTACATGTGAATGTTCTCTGAACCATCCAAAAACTACTAAGTTTTAGATTTAGATTTAGATTGACATTTAAAAAAAACTTTAAATAACAAAAATATTTCATAAAACGTTCAGTGAACAATTAAAATAATGTTTTTGTGCTAACGATTTGAGAGCATTATTAAAGAAGGATAACATCAAACAAACATTCTATTATCATTAATGGAAGAACGTTTGTTCATAACTTCAGCTGGGTACCTGCTAAAAGATTGATTCAGATTTAGATCTTAGTCTCAACTACAGACTAAACCCTACAAAATTCCAATTGTGGATCATGGAGTAATGTATATTAATGTTACTGATGAAAATGATTATAAGTCCATAAACTCACGCATGTTCGTTGTTCTGCTGCACCAGTCCGATCAGTTTGCTCTCTCTCACATCATTCAGCACTGAAACACACTCCACAGCATGTGTTGGGCTGCTAAGGAGAACTAACACAATTCATTACCTTTCTATCAACCGAGATATTATGATGACTGATGTTCAATTTATGAGAGCCATTTTTAACACCGTACACTGACATCTAGCGGACACGTGAGGAATGACACACTGGAATTTCCTTTTCTCGTTAAAACTGATAAAATAAGGAGGAAAAAAATAAAATTCCGCGTGTTCTTAGTGAGATATATTGTAAACACAATGCAGAGAATATTAACTACGTGACATTCACAACAATTTAAATATATTTCTTATATGCAAACATATGATATATTTATAGCGCACAAAGTTTCGCAACAACCCTAAGTTCATATGTAACAACACATGCAGTCGATTTGAAAACCACGGCTTTACTTTGAACAGAAATAACGTTACGCGTTTGTAATGCAGTCACGGTTTCAGATGAGCGCTGAGAGGATACTATCGTGCAGTTTTCTCCTTTGGACAAAGTCTCTTGAATCGCCACGGACTGATCCATTACTCACAGCGAGTCTGCGCCGGATACTTCACACGTAAGAGGTGTCATTTACGATCATTGTACATCAACAGACGTTCAAAGTGTGCCGGATAACGGTCTGAAGTGTCTGACTGTCTTCATGGTTTCCTCCGCGAGTCCAGTGACTTCCCGTCCGAGAATGCCACGCAGCAGATTCAAGACTTCATGTCCAGCGCTCAAATCAAAGTTTTATCATAGCGTCTGTAATCTTTATCAAGAGGCTCACGCTAACAGAGACACTTCTGATTTCTCTTCTTTAGATGTATTACTTTTCTTCTGGCCAAGCAGTGGCGTCAGAGACTTGGTATGGACTCGGATCCCACCCACTACTTCTTTACGACACATGCACTAGTTGGCGCTATTGTTCGTATTTGTGATGTTTTGAGCTGCACGTCTGTCTTACTGATATGCATACTGTCCGTAGTAAGGAACATTTCTTTATGTATAGGATGTGTTTCGTATGGAAAAGGCTACTAGTGTCATTTCTGAGTACAGCACACTAGTATTATTGTTAATAATATTAATAATTAAAAAACAAACAAGTAAAAAAAATCGGTAATCAAATAAACATTAGATGAAAATCATAATAAAAAGTTATAATGATAATAATAATAACAGATGAAAAACATGAAAAAGTAAAAATGTATTTGTTTCAACTAAATGGAATAACCTAAGTGTATGTTGAAGTATTAAATTACCCAAACTGAAAAAGGTAAATAGAAATTTACTAACAAAAATAACTAAACAAACAATAATAATAATAAACTGAACTAAAGCAAAATATATATATATAATATAACACTGCATGTACACTACATAGGCTGTGTTTAGTATGGAACATGGAATGTTCTACTGCACCAGTTTTGTTATTGCTTGCATACTATATAGCCTATAGAGAGAGAGAGAGAGAGAGAGAGAGAGAGAGAGAGAGAGAGAGAGAGAGAGAGAGATGACATGTCAACATGATGACATGAGATGACAACGGTTGATTACATGATAACAGATCTAGATTAATTCTCTTTCAGAGCATTCACAGTCAAACCTCTAACACCCCTATCAGACCACAGTCAAATTACTCTATACCTAAAAAGGACAACAAATACGAGCATACACTCACAGCTCAGTAAGCTGTACAACATTAGAGAGAATTACAGATGGGCACAAAACAGCACAGAAAAATATGTGACTGCAATTGACCATCCAAACGTATGCTTACTTATAGACAACTTTCTAGGCAGAATTTATCCTCACAATCGAGATGGTGTCAATCTAGCTGTAGAGAACATAAATTATATATTTGAATATCTGGCCAATTTATCTAACCTCACATCCTCTAAGAAAATCCATAAAACCACACAAGAAAATGAAAAATGGTTTGATTTAGGCTGTAAAACCATAAGGAAAAATTAAGACAATTATCAAATCAAAAACATAGACAACCAAACAATGCAGATTTACGCCATCAATATTGTGAAGAACTTAAACAGTATAAAAGTACACTCAGAAAAAAGAGAGAACAGTACATCAAAAATCAGCTAAAAACTATTGAGGAATCCATAAATTCAAACATTCGTACCTCAAAGTGATGATGTTACTGACCATTTCCTTGTATCGTGCATGCTGCATATTACTGATATTAACTGTAGGGCCCCACGTTATCGTCCGGGCAGAACTATTGTTCCAGCCACTAAAGACAGATTCACAAATAACCTGCCTGATTTATCTCAGCTGCTCTGTGTACCCATAAATACAAATTAACTTGACAAAATGACTAGCAACATGGGCACTATCCTCTCTAATACGTTAGAAACTGTTGCTCCCATCAAATTAAAAAAGGTTAGAGGAAAACGTGCTGCGCCATGGTACAACAGTTATACCCATTCTCTCAAGAAAGAAACTCGTAATCTTGAGCGCAAATGGAGAAAAACTAACTTGGAAGTTTTTAGAATTGCGTGGAAAAACAGTATGTCCAGCTATAGACAGGCTCTAAAAGCTGCCAGGACCGAGCATATCCGCAAACTCATAGATAATAACCAAAATAATCCAAGGTTTTTATTTAGCACAGTGGCTAGACTAACAAATAACCAGACGTCACCCGATCTAAATATTCCCTCACAGTTTAATAGTAATGACTTTATGAATTTCTTCACTGATAAAATAGATAACATCAGAAATACAATAACTAATGTAGATTCTACGGCGTCTAGTACTTCAGCCTCATTCACAGCACCCAAAGAAAAACTGCAGTGCTTTTCAACTATAGGACAGGAAGAGCTAAATAAACTTATCACCACATCTAAACCAACAACATGTCTATTAGATCCTGTACCCACTAAATTACTGAAAGAGTTACTTGTAGCAGAAGAACCGCTTCTCAATATTATTAACTCATCGTTATCTTTAGGTCACGTCCCTAAACCATTCAAGCTGGCAGTTATTAAGCCTCTTATTAAGAAGCCACAACTAGATCCTAGTGAACTGGCAAATTACAGACCCATCTCAAATCTTCCGTTTATGTCTAAAATTTTAGAAAAAGTTGTGTCTGCTCAATTGTGCTCATTCTTGCAAAAAAATTATCTCTATGAAGAATTTCAGTCAGGTTTCAGGCCCCGCCATAGCACAGAAACTGCACTTGTTAAGATTACAAATGACTTGCTTCTTGCATCAGACCAAGGCTGCATCTCATTGCTAGTTTTACTTGATCTTAGTGCTGCGTTCGACACTATAGATCATGACATACTCATAGATCGATTACAAAACTATACAGGTATTCAAGGGCAGGCTTTAAGATGGATTAGATCCTACCTGTCCGATCGCTACCACTTTGTTTATTTAAACGGGAGTCATCTCAATTATCACCAGTAAAGTATGGAGTACCACAAGGATCTGTCCTAGGTCCTCTGCTGTTTTCAATATACATGCTGCCCCTTGGTAATATTATTAGAAAATACGGGATTAGTTTCCATTGCTATGCTGATGATACTCAACTATATATCTCAACAAGACCAGACGAAACTTCTAAATTATCTAAGTTAACTGAGTGTGTTAAAAATGTAAAAGATTGGATGACCAATAATTTTCTCCTATTAAATTCAGATAAGACAGAGATATTACTTATTGGACCAAATAACAGTACACAGAATCTCTTGGATTACAATTTGCAACTAGACGGATGTCCTGTTACTTCCTCTGCAGTCAAAAATCTGGGTGTTATATTAGACAGCAACTTGTCTTTTGAAAAACATATTTCCAATGTTACAAAAACAGCATTCTTCCATCTTAGAAACATTGCCAAGCTAAGGAACATGTTACCTGTTTCTGATGCAGAAAAGCTAGTTCATGCATTCATGACCTCTAGACTGGACTATTGTAATGCACTGCTAGGTGGTTGTCCTGCATCTTCAATAAACAAGCTACAGGTAGTCCAAAATGCAGCGGCTAGAGTCCTTACCAGGTCAAGAAAATATGATCATATTACCCCAATTTTACAGTCTCTGCACTGGCTACCTATTAAGTACCGTATCAGTTACAAAATATTATTACTTACCTATAAGGCCCTAAATGGTTTAGCTCCTGCGTACCTAACTAGTCTTCTATCTCGCTACAATCCATCACGCTCCCTAAGGTCGCAAAACTCTGGACTCTTGGTAGTACCTAGAATAGCAAAGTCCACTAAAGGAGGTAGAGCTTTTTCATATTTGGCTCCCAAACTCTGGAATAGCCTTCCTGATAACGTTCGGGGTTCAGACACACTCTCTCTGTTTAAATATAGATTAAAGACACATCTCTTTAGCCAAGCATTCACATAATGCATTCATATAATGCATCTCATAATCTTGTACTGCAGTTATATCTGATCAAACGCACATTATTATTCTTTAGCTTGGGTTGAACAAATAATTTTTGCTTGAATGGAACAACAGCTACACTAATTATGTCTCTTTGTTTCTCTGTTTCTGCCACGGGATTAACATCCCGTGGTAACTAGGAATTACACAAGATTCAGTCTGGATCCAGCCCTTAAATGATCTGAGATGACCAAACACCTGAGAAGAGATGATGCCAACCCCTCAGAGGACCTCAGAGGATGCCAACCTCTGATCCCCCAACAACATGCAGAATTAACAAATTTTGCCATAAATTAATATATTAAGTTTCTACAATGTATAAATATATTGTAGAAACTTAATTTCCTGTAAAGCGCTTTGCAACGATTGTATCGTAAAAAGCGCTATACAAAAAAAAAAAAAAAAAATTCTGGGACAACTGGAATTACCTGCATAAAAAACATCATGAACAAGCAGCCATACAAAACGGAGACACCTGGAAAAATCACTTTAAACAACTTTATAGTGAAATTACAATGAACCCAGAACAAACCCAAAAATATGAAAAAATGATTCATATGGAACATACAATTGGTAAATATCAAAACCCATTAGACTACCCCATTACAGAAAATGAACTGATTGATCAAATCCAGGCCCTAAAAAACAAAAAAGCAAGTGGACCAGATGGCATCCTCAACGAAATGCTCAAGAACACAGAGCACAAATTAAGATTGGCTCTACTAAAACTGTTCAACTTGGTTCTGAGTGTTGGTCATTTCCCTGAAAGCTGGAACCGAGGACTCATAACGCCCATATTCAAGAGTGGAGACAAATCAGACCCAAACAATTACAGAGGCATCTGTGTAAGCAGTAATCTGGGGAAGCTGTTCTGCAAGATCATCAACACAAGACTTGTACACTTCCTTACAGAGCACAATGTCCTCAGCAAAAGTCAAATTGGATTCTTACCAAATTATAGAACAACAGACCACATCTTCACCCTACACACCCTGATCGACAAATACATTAACCAAGACAAAACCAAAATATTTGCTTGCTTTGTAGATTTCCAAAAGGCCTTTGATTCAATTTGGCATGAAGGTCTGCTGTCAAAACTTCTAGAATCAGGTATTGGGGGTAAAACATACAATATTATAAAAACAATGTATTCAAACAATCAATGCGCAATTAAAATTGGAAATAAATGAACAGAATTCTTCACTCAAGGGCAGGGTGTGAGGCAGGGCTGTCCACTATCACCGACCCTCTTCAATATTTACATTAATGAATTGGCGAAACTCCTGGAACAATCAGCAGCACCTGGCCTCACACTACATGACTCCAACATTAAGTTCTTGCTGTTTGCAGATGATCTGGTTCTGCTGTCTCCAACAGAAGAGGGTCTACAGCAGAACCTGGACATCTTACACAAGTTCTGTCAGACCTGGGCCCTGACTATTAATCCTAACAAAACCAAAGTACTAACATTTCAGAAAAGACCCAGACTTCAGGGAAAGAGACACAATTTCACCCTTGGTACAACCAAAATTGAACATGCCACAAACTACACATACCTCGGGCTGAAGATAAATGCAACTGGTAAACTAAATTTGGCTGTGAATGAACTGAAAGAGAAAGCAAGAAGGGCCTTTTACGCCATCAAAAAATCTATCCAAATTCAAATACCAATTAGAATCTGGCTCAAAATATTCCAATCAGTCATAGAACCTATTGCATTATATGGCAGTGAAGTGTGGGGTCCTCTCCTAAATCACCAATTTGAAAAATGGGACAAAAATCCGCTTGAAGCCCTGCATGCTGAGTTCTGTAAGAGCATCCTCAGAGTACAGAGGAACACACCCAATAACGCATGCAGGGCAGAATTAGGCCAATACCCTCTACTAATGCACATTGAGAAACGAGCCATAAAATTTTGGAAACACTTAAAAATGAGCGACCCCAACTCTTATCATTTTAAAGCCCTTAAAAACCATGAAGTGAACCCTGAAAAATGTCCCCTGATTCAGATGGTCCTGAAGCTGCAAACACAAACTAACATGACTAACATCCAGCATCAGGACACTGAAATATTCATCCACAAAATTTGGCCCAACCAAATTATAAAAGAACAAAAAGAAAATTATCTAACCTATTGGAAAGAAACAACAGAAAAACAAAGTAAACTTGAATGTTATTTGGCCCTAAATAGAGATTACACAACTGCAGAATATCTGAGTACAGTGAAAGACTGTAAACTAAGAAGACAGATGACGAGGTACAGACTGAGCGGTCATACTCTGACTATAGAGACGGGCAGATATCGACAGCACTGGCTGCCCAGAGAGAGCCGCATCTGTCCATACTGTACCCATGGAGAAGTGGAGACAGAGCAACACTTCCTCACCAGCTGCCCTAACTATCAAGACATTAGAAATACATTTTATCCCAAATTTGAAACACTTTACCCTGACTTCAAAATGTTAAACGAGAAAACACAACTTCAGTATTTATTAGGTAAAAAACAAGATTGTATCTCACTAGCAGCAAGATACATTGATGCCTGTCACAAAAAGAGGGAGGAGTCAACAAATCAGTGATGCGCCCACATACACAAACACACACACACACACACACACACACACACACACACAAACACACAAACACACACACAAACACACACACACACACACACACACACACACACACACACACACACACAAACACACTTTTAAACTGTTCACAGAATTCTAGAATTGATTTGTTCTATTTTGTTTAATTATATATACACATGCATGTATTTATTTATTTATTATTATTTTTATTTATTTTTTTATACATATTTGTTCTATATTTACAGTTTTTTTGGATTGCTTAAGCACGATTTTCAAAACAGGGCCCGTGTTTTCAAAACACTACACACAATTAGCACAACCACACACCCAATTAACAAAACACTACAGATCCTTTGCATAATTAAACACTCTTGTAAAAACTATACACTTCTGTTTAAAAACCACACTTTGTTACCATATGAAACACACGTTTCACATTACTATACTCTGTTTGCACGAGTTACACTCTGCTGTGATAAACCTAAAACACTTTTAGCACTTCTACTTCCCTATGATTAGAGTAGGCTACCATCAACAAAGTACAAATATAATGTAAATCCACCAACCACTACACAAGACCAATGTTGCAGACTGAAGAAACTCATTTATTTCTCAACACGCCCAAAATGTTGACATGGAGATTCATAATACTGTAACAAAATGTCACTTTACGTATTGTACTGTAAGTTTACTGTAAAAAAAAAAAAAAACTAGACATTGTCTCTTCGCCTAGCTGGATCTGGCCAGAGAATTTCATCAAAATCGCAGGCAATGTTGTCATTAGCAAGACACCTTGGAAAGAAACGTCTTGAATGACGAATCCATCCTTGCATTGCTGCTACCTCCATCTAGTCACAGGCCTCCTCCATGGCTTGGATGAGGGGTACCTCAGCCTGGAGACGGAGATCATATACCTTCCACCGCCATGCCGAGAAAAACTCTTCTATAGGGTTGAGGAATGGAGAGTATGGTGGAAGATATAGGACGGTGAAATGTGGATGTTGCTGAAACCAGTTCTGAACCAGAGCAGAGCGGTGGAAAGACACATTGTCCCAGACAACAATGTATTGCATATGATCGATTTGATTTGCTGCTGTTATGTTGTGCAATTGGTCCAAGAATGTAAGTATGAGTGCTGTGTTGTAAGGGCCCATATGGGCATGGCGGTGGAGGACCCCATTCTGTGTAATGGCTGCACAGAGTGTTATATTACCCCCACGTTGCCCTGGGACATTGACTATAGCCCTGTGGCCAATGATGTTTCTTCCCCTCCTTCGTGTTCTCGTCAGGTTGAACCCAGCCTCATCTACGTAAATGAACTCATGCTGGATCTCCTCTCCATCCATTCGTAAAACTCCCTGAAGAACAGTGTCAGGCAAAATTGTGTAGTTCAGTGTAGATCTAGTATACATATTACAGTACAGTAAAAGATTATGAGACAGTATGCAAGATCACACTGCTAAAGTGAATACATACCTCTGCATAATCATGCCGCAGTCGTTTCACCCTTTCAGAATTGCGCTCGAAAGGCACTCGATAAATTTGCTTCATTTGAATATGGTTTTTTTTTAGGATGCGTGCCAGTGTTGATGTTGAGACCTGATGGATATCGTTGAAACTGGCATGGTTATTGGCAATGTTAGCTTGGAGCTGATTGAGTGTTATAGCATTGTTGGCCAAAACCATGTTTACTATCTCCCTCTCTTGCTGTTCTGTGAACATAGGAGGCCTTCCCCCTTGTCGTTCCTGACCCTCAATCCTATGTAGAAAAAAACCCCAGTATACAATAGTACAGTAATTTCACAGGAAAAGGTAACAGAAGTGCTGATAGTGCATAGAATACAGTACTGTAAGCAGTTACTGAAACCGTGCAGATGTTTTTGATATGATGATACTTTTACAATACCTATTTTCCAGTCGAAATGTTCTTATCACACTTGCCACTGTGTATCGGCTTAGATTTGGCTGTACTCGCAGTCCAGCCTCCCTCAGCCTCAGGCCGTGGTTGACAACGTGGTCAACCAGTGTTGCGCGGATCTCATTTGTCAGATTCGGTCCTCTTTGAGCACCTTCTTGTCTTCCTCTTCCTCTTCCTCTACCTCTACCTCTACCTCCAGCATGGCCTCCATCTCTTCCTCTTCCTCTGTTGATTCCTCCTCTGTTGATTCCTCTTCCTCCCCTTCCTCCTCCTCCTTGTCCTCCTCCTCGTCCTCCTCCTCGTTCTCCTCCTCGTCTTACTCTTTCTCTGACTCTTTCCATTGTGCTTGAAGACCGATGAACTCACCTGCTGCTTTTTATAGTGCTTATACACCTGATTGGTGTGTCTACAATTAAGCAAACAAGTGTTTGCACACCTGATGTCTGTGTTGAACCAATTGGTTGGACGGTGCGGTAATTTGACAGTCAGTGCTTTGGTATTGCAAGGAAGTGACTTATGATAGATTTTTGTGTGTAATGTATGTTAAGTGTGTTTAGTGTTTTGCAAATCACAGTGTGTAGAGTTTTGCAACAAGTGTGAGGTTGACAATGTGCTTATAGTTGTGCAAATATGGGCTGATGTTTTGCTTCTTGAGTGTAAGGTTTTGCTAATAGTGTGCTACTTTTAATTTTAGTGTGTAAGCAATCCAAAAAAACTGTAATGTAAACACTATGCTTTGGCAATACATTTCAACAATTTTCATGCCAATAAAGCACATATTGAATTGAATTGAATTGAATTGAGAGAGAGAGAGAGAAGTTCCATGAACTGGAAAGTCATGATCCACTTGAGCTCCTAATTTTTTTGCAATCTTTGATCTCTAGAGTGAAACAGACCTAACAAAACATATATCAAACCGAAGAAAAAGTGAGAGGAATATTAAGGTGACCGTGATAGCTGTGAATTTCTTTGCTGCTTCTTCAACAAGGCAACTAAAGAGCACTGAAACAGAACAATCAGGAGGAAAACTGGATAAACTGAAGATACTGGAGTCAGTTCACATCCAAATAACAGGCAAGACTGAATCTGAATCTCCTTCTACACTGCATTTTAAAAGACTATTACAAATTAGTGAGACAGAACTAAAAAAAATATTTTAGTTAAGTTGAAATATAGTAAAGTATAGAAAACTAGCAATCTGAGAGTGACAGTTAAAAAGTGACAGTTACAGAAAAATCAAACAACAACAACAACAATGGAAGCCATTGCAGGAGAGCCCCTCCCCCACTCCATCACATACCAAAGATTGTCAAGAGCGCAAAAGACAAGAAAGCCTATAAATACAGCCTGCTGAAGAACAACCCAGAGACCCTAATGGCAGACGTTTCACAAAAAGGGGACAGAGCCATCATCACTAATCTGCTCCTACACAACAGACTGCAATCTTTGGCACACGGTCATCTGTAAATACTACAAAAGTTATAGAAAACTAGGCATCTGCAATGGCAGACAAATTCAAATTTATGAAGAAAATGACACTAACAAGGCATTTCTAACTGTAAATATCTACCATAATGGAACCATAATGTTCCAGGGGACTGAAACATGTCTCAGCTCTGTCCAGGCAAACTTCACCAGCCTAAAAGCTCTGGCAGACGCTGAGAAACAAACACAAGGAGGGCACAGCAGGAGTGAGTGGCAGATTCAGTGACATGGGTGGCCATAAAAGCAACACAAACCTTCCCGACTTCAAAAGTAGTTATCTCCACCATCCTGCCCAGATCAGACTTCCATCCTCGCACCATTCAAAGAGTAAATGCAGACATCTCTCGTAGATGTGCTGGAATGCCAAATGTTCACCTGGCACATCATCCTACACTGGACCTCTTCCATCTCTACGACCATGTCCACCTCCATAAAGACAGTGTTCGTGTGTTTGCCAAAACTCTTAAAGACGTAGCCCTGGGCCGAACCCCTAGCAGCCCCCCAAAGAACGCTAGAGCAGCCACTACTCTTCAGCCAGTGAGACGCTTTCCCCCAACAGCACCACAAAACATCACCTCTCAGGCTCGGCTGAGCAGTACTCTACAAACCCTACCCACAGGCCTGTACCCTATGGCCAAGCCACTATGCACCCACCCCACCACCCTGGACCTGTACTTCAACCTCAGCCTGGACCTGGACCTGGACCTGTACTTCGACCTCAACCTCCACAGCCTGCTCTCTACTACCATCAGCCTACACCGCAGCAGCTGAGACCCCAGCAGCAGCAGCAGCAGCAGCACCCTGCACCACAGGGCCCTCTCTCCTGGGACCAACATCAGCACAACCACAAAAGACCCAGAGCAGCTCCAGCGAGGAACAACAGCATCTCAGCAGAGCAGCAGCCTGGTCCACATCCACAACCCCACCGGCCCGAGCAGCAGGAGCAGAGGAGTTATGCTGCAGCCCTAAAAGGGCCAAACCACACCAACCTAGTAGAGATTAAGGACCTGCTCAGATTTATATGCACACGGCTGGAACAGTAGTAGTGAGTAAAAGACATATACACAATATATGTATATACAAAAAAAACAAAAAAAAACATGTACATCTGTTTACACATGCACTCTTTGATCCTTGATACTGTGTTGAACTTGGGTATATTGATCTAGAACAATATTAAGATTGTTGAATTTTTATATTTGTTGACAAAATGAAATCATTAATTATTACAATGTGGAACATACAAAGTATTAACTCATCCAGTTTTGGTAACAAAACCCAAACCTCAGATTTCAGAAAAAACATATCAGATATGGACATAATAATACTACAGGAAACATGGCGCAAAACTGATGAAGTCACTCTTTGTCCCTCAGGATACTGTGAAATATTTGTATCCTCTAGAAAACATGAAAAAATCACACATGGAAGAGATTCAGGGGGGATCATAATCTGGCACAAACAAGAAATTGACAAATACATCCAAACAATTAAAAAAGAAGAATCACATATCTGGCTCAAAATCAACAAGCATCTTACCCACACCACTAAAGATGTTTTCTTATGTGCTGTCTATATTCCTCCCTCTGAATCTCCATACTATAACGAGGACATCTTTGAATCTCTCCACAGTGAAATTAACCACTTCCAGGCCCAGGGAAGTGTGTTGATCTGTGGAGATCTAAATGCCAGGACAGGATCTCTTCCCAACTACACCACAGATAACAGGAATAACTATATTTTTGGACAGAGCTTCCCACAAAACACTGTAAACTTCCCAAGAAATAACTCTGATGGCCAAGTGAATAAAAACGGGAAACTTCTGCTGGAGCTCTGTCAAAGCCTCGGTCTGTACCTCGTCAATGGCAGGGTGAGAGGTGACTCTCTTGGAAGGTACACCTATAGTTCATTTCATGGTTGCTCAACGGTTGATTACATGATAACAGATCTAGATTAATTCTCTTTCAGAGCATTCACAGTCAAACCTCTAACACCCCTATCAGACCACAGTCAAATTACTCTATACCTAAAAAGGACAACAAATACGAGCATACACTCACAGCCCAGTAAGCTGTACAACATATATGAGAGAGAGAGAGTGTGAGTGTGAGTGTGTGTGTGTGTGTGTGTGTGTATGTAATGTTTGTGCAACATTGTGGAACAAATGTCTCCACAAGGATAGTAAAACCTGACATTTTTGACATTGTGGGGACTGGCCTGAGGTGCCCACAAGTGAAATATATATATATATATATATTAAGAATAGTAAATAATGTTTATCTGAAAGTGTAATAATGCAAACAGGTTTTCTGTAAGGGGTACGTTTAGGGGATAAAAAAAAAATTGTTTGGTCAGTATAAAAGTAACAGGAGTCTATGGAAAGTCCCCACAATTCACAGAAACAAACGTGTGTGTGTGTACACAGAAGTATTGAAACACCTGACCATTACACCAACAGGGACTTTATTGACATTGCACTGTAAATACATAGACATTAATGGAGTCGGTCCCCTCTTTGTAGCTGTAACAGCTTTCACTTTTTTGGGAAGGCTTCCCACAACATTTTGGACTAATTCTGTGGGAATATTTTAGCATTAGCATTTGTGAGGTCAGACACTGATGATGGATGAAAAGATCTGTTTCAGTTCATTCCAAAGATGTTTGATGGGTTTGCGGTCAGAGCTCTGTGCGGCTCTTCCACACCAAACTCATTCAACCATCTTTGTGCATGGAGTACAGTCATGCTAGAATAGAAAAGGGCCTTCCCCAATGTATTCCCACTAAGTTGGAAGCATATCCAAAATGCCATGGTATGCTGAAGCATTAAGAGGTTTCCACTGGTGGCTGCTTTACAGCACTCCATCTGATGCTTGGTGTTGTGAGGCTTGCATGCAGATACTCGTCCATGGAAACCCATTCCACGAAGCTCCCGTCACACAGATTTTGTGCTGATATTAATGCCAGTGGAAGTTTGGTACTCTTCAGCTCTGGAATCAGCAGAGCGTTGGTGACTTTACAGACCATACACCTCACTCGGTGACCACCGCTCTGTGACTTTACCTGGTCTTCTGCTTCATTGCTGAATTGCTGCTTTTCCTAAATGTTTCCACTTTCCAATAATACCACTTACAGCTGACGCAGAATATGAAACGGAGATGAAATTTCACAAACTGACTTACTGCAAAAGTGCCATTATCAAAGTATGACTCTTGAATTCACTGAGCTCTTCAGAAAGACCATTTTCGCCTTACTAATGTTTTTAAATGCAGACTGCATGGCTAGGTGCTTGATTTTATACACCTGTGGTAATGGGTCTGATTGAAACACCTGCATTCAATGATGAAGAGCTGCGGCCCAATACTTTTGTCCATGCATGTAGTGTACTTTGTTGTATTGTAGCCAACATTTTTTCCAGGTATTCCTATTTAAAATATGCATATACATACTACACATGGTCATTACTGCAAAAACAGTATGATTAATAGGCTATTCTATTAAAAAAAAAAAGACTAGTATAGTAATAGTTGCATTTTAGTATTCTTTTACCAATCTGAATATACCTCCTCACAGTCTTTCATATGTCTGTATGCTAAATTCCCAAACCAGTATCATTTATTTTAATTGGTTAATTTATGTGACTGGCACAGTTGTGAAGTAATCAGATAAAACAGATTTAAAACAGACTGGTTAACCAGGTTGATCTAATACAGTAGTTCAAGAAATGTAATACATTTTTTAGGAGAAGGCAAAGAACAAGAAAATGTACAAATAAATGCTAGACTGGGTGCTGAGAAGATAAAGTATTTATTTATTAATTTCAAAAGCAGTTATTAAGATCTATTTCTTGCTGTCAGATTAAAGCAGTACAGAGCAATAAACATAACTGCAACCGTTATCAACCGAGCTGTCAAAATCCTAATCATGACGTTTATCAGTAGTGTTACTCTGACAGAATTTTTGAATCCAAATGTTATTTAAGAAAATTAGCCTAACTTATATGCTCTTAGATCTGTACACTTACATTTTAATAAACACATTTTTTTTCTGTAAAAATAAAGCTTTATATTTATGAGTACAGGCATTCATATGACCAATATTATAAATGCTTTATAAATATTTTACATTGTCTAATTTCCATTTAGATGCATAAAGTGCATACTCCATTTGTTTGACGTTAGCTGGTTTGAACATAACTATTATTTTTACAAGCACACAGGGTGAAATCTGCCTGATTGGACAACCTATTTTTTATTTCATATAATTAGTTTCAGAAAATGGATTATCTGAGCATTCTAATAATATTCTTTGGAGTATTTTGAGTAATATAGAATAGACACATTGCTTTTAGAAAGCACAGACCCTATGTACAGTGGACACCAAACAAAACACGAGTAAGAAAAGAAGCTTTAGATAACTATGATTGACTGTAATCAAAATTCAAACATATGTACACTGTAAGAAAAGTCCATAAAAATACAGCACAATGTACCATGTTAATATGTATTGATGTCCTTAAACTTAACGGAAACAATAGTGGTCATTTTCTGTCAGGACATAGTCCGTTTTCTACATATTTTTTTTTCTTACAGTGTACATTAATGCCAAAAAAAGAGCTAGAATTAATCAAAGATACACAACTCGTGAGAGGAAGCAAACCTCATATTTGTCACTGCAGTGTTAATATACTCCTCTGTGGATCATTTCTGTCTAACTCTGTGATATAAAGAATCCAACATGTTTCCACTTGATGTAACTCTCTACAGATGCCAACAGTAAAGCTTATTTGGCATCTATACACATATATATACACACACATTATGCTTCTCATGCTGATCTTATACACACACACACACACACACACACACACACACACACACACACACGTTCAATTGCTTACATCACAAAGAGTGTAAAAGTGACAGTAAAAGAAGTACAATCAGCTTTAAAACACACATACACTCTCCTAATAGAAAACGGCGCTTCCCTGGATTGCCTATTAAATGTGACTTTGTTACGCTCAAGTGAAGACTTTGACTTTGACTATCCAGAAGAGCAGCAGAGAGGCTGTGAGCAGTGCGGGACAGTGAGCACCCCTGGTGGCGGAGCTGGGCATGTTCACTTCACCTGTCAGTTTGAGGCATGAGGTGGTTATAGTGGCGTTGCAGCACTCCAAGAGACAGGCAGTAGTGGTGCTTGAACAAACTGTCATCTTTCTGCAATCTGTACTGCAACCTGCCTGCCAGCTCTCTGTGCTGCCAGATGTTGTCTTTTGTAGCTAGGAAATGAGACAATGAGTTGCTTTCATTTAACATTCATGTATAATATGGTGCATTAGAGCATGAGATGAGTATTAAACCAAATATCCTTCAACATACAATAGTTAAAATGGTTTAAAGTCAACATAAAATGAAAATCTATAAAATTAAACTTTACTCTCACAATATAATTTGAACGTGTGTGTGTGTGTGTGTCTATATTTTCCACCTTTAATTCTTAATTCTGTGTTATTGGCCATTTCTTTGTAATTGTTTGTGAAATTTACTAGCAATTTCTTTGTGAAAATTTCTACACTACTTTTTTTTTCAGTGTATATGCATAAGATCCCAGTGACATTATCCCGGACGAGCCCCCATTTATTTTAACAGTCCCTTTATATGGACAGACTCATGTAGGGGAAGACGAGGTGGGTTATTTAAATAGATTCCATATTTGATTTTTTAACAGTCTAAAGGTTACCTCTTATTATGTTATTTAATGACAGACTCAGCTCACGTGCAGGGATTTTACACAAATTGTATAGACTTCCTCAGGGAACAATGAAAACTTCTTCTGAAGCATTAATTAATCATAGTTATGTTAATTTCAACATGATATCTGTTAATATTATTTAATTGAGCTAACATGAACCAACAAGGAACAAATGGTAGATGTATTGCTCATGCTAGTTAATGCATTAACTAAGGTTAACTAAGGATGATTATTGTGTGTTACCAATTATGTTTTGGCTCAATCATAATAAAAAAACTTTTCTTTTCCCAAAGACAAAAACATTCATACAAAGAAAAAAAAAGAGATGATTTATTATTTATCATAAAGAAAGACCATATACTTTATATATTTTCTCTAGACATAAGCCAAAATGTATATATATGTACATTTAGGATAAAAGTGTCTGCTAAATGACTAAATATGTATGTATGTATTTATTTAAATATAAATGTTTATTTTAGTTTACCTTATTTCTAGTAATATATATATATATATATATAGTGCTGTTAAATGATTAATCACATCCAAAATTAAGAGTTTTTGTTTACATAATACAGGTGCATCTCAATAAATTAGAATGTCGTGGAAAAGTTCATTTATTTCAGTAATTCAACTCAAATTGTGAAACTCATGTATTAAATAAATTCAATGCACACAGACTGAAGTAGTTTAAGTCTTTGGTTCTTTTAATTGTGATGATTTAGGCTCACATTTAACAAAAACCCACCAATTCACTATCTCAACAAATTAGAATACTTCATAAGACCAATAAAAAAAACATTTTTAGTGAATTGTTGGCCTTCTGGAAAGTATGTTCATTTACTGTATATGTACTCAATACTTGGTAGGGGCTCCTTTTGCTTTAATTACTGCCTCAATTCGGCGTGGCATGGAGGTGATCAGTTTGTGGCACTGCTGAGGTGGTATGGAAGCCCAGGTTTCTTTGACAGTGGCCTTCAGCTCATCTGCATTTTTTGGTCTCTTGTTTCTCATCTTCCTCTTGACAATACCCCATAGATTCTCTATGGGGTTCAGGTCTGGTGAGTTTGCTGGCCAGTCAAGCACACCAACACCATGGTCATTTAACCAACTTTTGGTGCTTTTGGCAGTGTGGGCAGGTGCCAAATCCTGCTGGAAAATGAAATCAGCATCTTTAAAAAGCTGGTCAGCAGAAGGAAGCATGAAGTGCTCCAAAATGTCTTGGTAAACGGGTGCAGTGACGTTGGTTTTCAAAAAAACACAATGGACCAACACCAGCAGATGACATTGCACCCCAAATCATCACAGACTGTGGAAACTTAACACTGGACTTCATGTAACTTGGGCTATGAGCTTCTCCACCCTTCCTCCAGACTCTAGGACCTTGGTTTCCAAATGAAATACAAAACTTGCTCTCATCTGAAAAGAGGACTTTGGACCACTGGGCAACAGTCCAGTTCTTCTTCTCCTTAGCCCAGGTAAGACGCCTCTGACGTTGTCTGTGGTTCAGGAGTGGCTTAACAAGAGGAATACGACAACTGTAGCCAAATTCCTTGACACGTCTGTGTGTGGTGGCTCTTGATGCCTTGACCCCAGCCTCAGTCCATTCCTTGTGAAGTTCACCCAAATTCTTGAATCGATTTTGCTTGACAATCCTCATAAGGCTGCGGTTCTCTCGGTTGGTTGTGCATCTTTTTCTTCCACACTTTTTCCTTCCACTCAACTTTCTGTTAACATGCTTGGATACAGCACTCTGTGAACAGCCAGCTTCTTTGGCAATGAATGTTTGTGGCTTACCCTCCTTGTGAAGGGTGTCAATGATTGTCTTCTGGACAACTGTCAGATCAGCAGTCTTCCCCATGATTGTGTAGCCTAGTGAACCAAACTGAGAGACCATTTTGAAGGCTCAGGAAACCTTTGCAGGTGTTTTGAGTTGATTAGCTGATTGGCATGTCACCATATTCTAATTTGTTGAGATAGTGATTTGGTGGGTTTTTGTTAAATGTGAGCCTAAATCATCACAATTAAAAGAACCAAAGACTTAAACTACTTCAGTCTGTGTGCATTGAATTTATTTAATACACGAGTTTCACAATTTGAGTTGAATTACTGAAATAAATGAACTTTTCCACGACATTCTAATTTATTGAGATGCACCTGTATATGTATGTGTACTGTGTATATTTATTACGTATATATAAATACACACACATACCTTATATATTTTGAAAATATTTACATGTATATACATTTCTATATTTATGTTCTTATATTTTATATTATATATAAATATACTTAATATATAAACATACCATATATTTTTAATAATAAAGATACACAGCATACACACATATATTATGTAAACAAAAACGTTTATTTTGGATGTGATAATCGTGATTAATTGTTTGACAGCACTAATATATATATATTCAACTTCAAAACACCTGTTTTTGTGATGTCTTTTTAAAACATGCATCATATTTTCTGTTATGAATTAAGAAAAAACATACAAGGACAATAATTAAAACCTACAATGATTTCTGCATTCAGTAAAGATAGCCAGTATCTGTTCGGCATCAACACTCAAACGAAAATGCTATTTAAACAAAATTGTTTCTTTTAGTCTTTTTTTTTCAATTAGACCAATAAAAATGCACTTTAAATCGATAACACGGACATTTAGAATGATTATATAATATTTTTTTTTATAAAAAAATAATAGAGAGTTATCGATCTATGCTGTGAACGGCCCTTAACTCTAATAGACAGGTGGGTGGGGAAACTTCTAATCAAATAAAAAAAAGATAATTAGGACAATTAAACCTAACTACTGTAAGTAACATTAAATCATAAAATAAATACTAGATTGTTTTTTTTCCTTGATTGTTTTTTTACTTTACCATGCAGTAGTCCTGACCAACTGGACACATCGTGGGATTACTGGCAACAATGGTTTTGTAACACGCTGCTCCATCACACTTGAAATTATGACACTTCTTGCCCTTTTGGGAGTAAGAAAAGCAAAGAAAAGTCAGAAGGTGGCAGAAAATGTTCATTTGTGCTCTAAAGTGACAAATAGCTGTGTGTGTTCTTACATTGTTTGCTGGGCTGGTTGGAACTGTGGTCTTTATGGTTGTGGTTGTAGTAGTGGGTTTTGTTGTAGCTACTAATGACGAGATAGCAGTCATAAAAGAGTCAATATTCAAAAGTAATCACTCACATACGTTAGAGATGATAAGAGAAGGAGTTGGAGGTTACCTGTCGTACTGACTGAACTGAACATGACATGCAGAGTGTTGCTGAGGCAGTTGGTTGTGTTGCAACAGTTGACAGAGCAATTAGTGAGAGTCCCGTTCCCGCAGGGTACGCCACACGAGGCTCTGCAGCTGACAGAGTAACCTGCATCCCCTTTCATTATCTGAAGCACAACAGAGCGAGAAGTAACTCTTTAAATCAAGCCTGCATCAGTGCATGATTTGCATGGATTACTTTCCACTGGAGGATCCCATCTGAGAGCGCAGCACGGCAGACTGACCTCACAGTTATATTCACTGGATAGGCAGTGCTTCTCCGTCATGTTCATCATCTGATCATAACAATCTTTTGTGCAAGCAAATGCTGGACAGGATAGCTATAGGGGAAAAAAGCAGTGGTAGTTCAATAATTGTTACACATATTTTACACTAAGATATACATAAAGCCTTTTGAAGTAGGTTTTGCAAGAAAATACTATTTACATCTTTCAGAATTTCATATTTAATTCAATGTGTTACTTGCCATTTCTTTGCAGTTAATTGTGAAGTTTACTTGCAATTTCTGAGTAAAGATGCTTTCGAAGTAAATCCTACACTATTTTTTTAGTGTACTTGCCCAGCACTTACCGCAGGGTCATTTTCTGATGAAGATGTATTTGCTGAAACAATAGACAAATCAGGACAATAATAAATAAGAATAAAATAAAATAAAATAAATAAAATTTAGTTGCTGTCAAATTAAAACTGTAAACATTTATAGGGATTTTAGTGTTAATGTTTTTTTTATTGTTTGCTTGTTTTTTTTGGTCACTTAGGCTAAATCAGGCACAGATTTTATATATCTTCATAAATGTCATATCACCATACACGTATATACATATTGTTCTATTGTTATATTCATATTTATTATGTATATCTATCACTATATATTGTTATTCAGTACCATATTGTTATTGGCACAAACTAGTGTAGGCTATATAATACCTCACTGCTCTTTATCGTTTATAATATCTCTTTCTTCGTCATATGTCTATGCTATTTCTATTCTGCCAACCCTGCTGTGCTGCTAAACATCTTTAGTTGATTTTGAAACATTAACAATAAAGATCTATTCTATTTTATTCTACATTGTTTTGTGTATTAATGTGTATTGTTATGATTAAATCTACATGTTTATGGAAACTACACATTAGACATCACAACCACACAAGAAAGACTACCTGTCTCCATGCTAGTAATACCTGTTGAGGCGACAGTAGCACTGTTAGAAGCAGTGTTCTGAACAGTGGCGGATGAAGCTCCTGTCACTGAAGAGCCTGATGTGGCCATCTGCTCAGTAGAAATGGAGGAGGACACGCTTACTGTATTCGCAGATTGAGTTGTCGAACTCTGACCAACAGGTTCTGACATTGTAGATGATGTTGCATCTGTTGTCAGAGTCGTTGTGGAAGTTGTCCATACTTTAGAGAGCAGACTCATATGCAATAAAAGAAAAAACAGGAAGCCTGTTGGAAAGACAGATAAAGGACAGTAAATGTCTGTGACAAGGGCATTTACTGTATTTGCATGTGGTTAAATGTAACTTGGCCAGTTGAGAAATACATGGAAAATCATGCACACAAGAAGCACAAGCAGAAAGAATTTGAAATTAAAATTTTAATTAATTTCTTTACACGCAGATGGTTTTTACTTGCAATTTACACAGAAGTTCCCTCTGCTTCACACTGTTAAAAGTTGTAACCTGCAATTGTTACCATAAAGAGCTATACCCATAAATATCAGTTTATTTAGATGTTACCAAATATTGATTTAAAAAACATTCCATGAAAATGTACAATGACAAACCTGTTTTCAAAGACCTCCGAGTCTTGCTTATTTCGATAGTGCAACATATTTCTCCCAACGCCATCTGAAAGCATGAAATAATGATGAAAAACAGCAAGAATATTAGTGCTTATTAATGTTGGTGAGCTTGATTGCTGATTTGATGTGCTTAAAGGGTCCAACAACCAACATAAATCAAGGCATGTATCAGTATCAGAAAAATCCCTTTGCCTGTGAATTATTCTCTGATGGTGGTTTGCATCCATGACGTTCACCGAGAGCTATGCAAACCTGAGCTATCATAATTGGCATTGTGGAGCATGCCTAACCTCCCATGACCTCTGCTTTGATCTGCAGTGGAGCATGTCATCAGAGACCATTTCTTCTAATAGATGTCAATTGTTTGGCTGAAACAGAGCCACATTGATTCCACCGCCGCATGTATTTGAATTTGAAACAGGCGGCATCTCAGTGTGGCTATCCACGTTACATCAATGTTACATCACAGAAATCACAATCTTCATTTCAATTTCTCTGGCATACACACCGGTTCATAGTTACAAAAGTTCTCTTGCTACGAGGCCGCTTGCCCACACACAATTAACAACTTGTTTGTTCTCTGTGAATCCCACGGGCGTAAGTGCAAAGCACGGCTTGTTACCCCTTTCCCCATGAGGCGGTGATCAACTCCGTCAGGGTACTACCCTGGAAACCATGTCTTGTATGAACACATTGGTTCACCCAAATTATGACTCTTTCTCTTTCCATTCCACAGTAATACAATCATGTTTTTGGATGACTTTGACCATCTATTTGCATTTCTCCTCTTCTCTAGCTTGCTTATTAATCAAGTTGTCTAATAAACCTGGCATACAAATATTATTGGCTTTATTATTGCATGTAAATATAATTTTTGGATGCACTGAAAAAAAAAAGTGTGAAGCATTTACAATTTTCACTGAGAAATTGCTAGTAAATTTCACAAAGAATTGCAAAGAAACGGCAAAAAAAATTCAGATATATCAGATATATAATATACTATTGATGATGTCCTGTATTTACCAATGATTTGATATTGTTATTTGTTCAAAAAGTATCTCCTGGGCATTACTCACTAACCTTTATAATATAAAATATATTTTTATAACTGATATATAAGAAAAAAATGCATAGATCGTCTTCCAATTCTCATTCATAAAGCAATAAATCTCAAAAGGCATTTATAACAGTATTTTTCCAATAAATACACACATGTAATATTTAGCATCTGCCATATGCAGCATCTCGGGTCTTTTCTAGACTCTCAGTATCACCTGTTTGACAACCCTCTCACGCAACAGCATCTCTTGTGAAAATCTGTCCAGCTGCACCTATAGCCCACAGCTGGACCCAAAAGTCTATTTATACATTTGCAACATCTTAATACGACATATTGGGAAATGTTTCTTACCTTCGCCGATCAGTGGGGAAGCACAGATTGGACTGGAGTTGTAACAGCTGTGGATGAAGTTAAGAGTGTCCTCTACCCCTTCCTCTCTCTTTCTCTCTCCCTCTCTGTTGCTATTTGCTCCTCCAGTGCGGTGACATCAGAGGAAAGGTTTCCTAATTAGTGGGAACTCTGATGGGATTGGTCTGCTGATTGTGTGCTTAAACTAGAATGATGGGGTGTGCCTTTATTGAAATGATGCATTCAACTCTCTATTGATGTCATGAGTTATGTTTACGAGAAGTTAAACTGCTAGAAATAAAATAAAATGAAAATGAAAAGTGTAAAACCAAAAATTTAAAAGCACATAATTTTTATTTGATTTATTAGCATTGCAATAATAATAATAATAATAATAATAATAAAAGATATGTAAACACATAATATGAAATAAAACTAATGTTTAATTTTAGTGTTGACATGAAAAAAGTGTTGACGAGAACTCCTTTAATATTTAAAAAGCATCACAGGATGCAGGAAGTTGGTTGAAAGAACATCTATTGCTATAACAGTGCAAGCAGAATACAAAATCAGCTCCAATGAAATTGATTTAAATGAAATAGTCAAACTACAAAAAATGAAAATCAACTGATACAGCTATAGTTCCCTGGAACTAAATAATATTATTTGACTACAGGCACCACAATAAAATATCATGAACTCAAGCATGGAAACAAAATTAGAACCATGGAAAGTATGAAATAAATTGATATTTTAGAAAAAAGTCACATCGCCAACTACAGGCCTGGCATGCATAATATAGTCACTTTTGCATATCCGTGTAAACTAGGATAATTTTGACAATATTGCATGAAATTTTTCAAAAGTGCAAATGAAAAACTTTTAAATTTTTAGTACAATCATTGTCATGTAAATGTACCTACAATATCCAAACTTTTCACAATACTCCATGGCATGTATTCCAGCTTTAGTAATGCTACTCACAGATAATTTGAAACAAAGACATTCTACTCTTGTGAATTCAGGTCCATCTCATCTGTTCTGTAAATTTACAGATGACAGCTCTTTGTTCAGAATGAACATAAACTCTCTGCATGCTTGAGAACGTCTGGAGATGCTATATAGGGCAAGTTGAGAGAAGTAGAAACTGTGGCATGTCACACTGCTGTAAGACGGACTTTGAAGGTGATTTCAGCCGGTGAAATCAAGACTTTCCCACAACAATTACCCCTTTGTAGTGGTGTGTATCACAAAAATGCAGAGCACCTGAGTGCTCTGAGACACTGAAGGATTGTGGGTGCTCAGATGACAAACATGGATTTCTGGGACTTCTTAATACTATAATATCTTTCAGAGTTTATACACTCCGCTATACTTATTATTATTTTTAAACATGCTACACTGTCCTGTGTTTTTATGGGTATGGAGGATTGGAAATAAAGGGGGGTAACTTCACCAGTACTTACTGTATAATGCTGAAACTGAAATGCAAGTATTTTACAGTATCACTGATCAAATGTTTCTTTGAAAGCACAACTGATGGTGAAAAGAAAGAGAGTCAAGTTTTAGCACTAGATTTGTATGATTCAAGGTCTATGAAAACAAGATATTCAAGTTGCTAAAACAAATTTTACTGGTTGGCATAATCTATATGCAAAGCTGGTGTTCCACTATTACATTACAAAATCAAAACAAATAGAAACTGAAACTTTGTCAAGACAAATCTGTTAAAGAATGTTAGCTGCACAAAGTTCAAAACAGATTGAAGATTATTTTGAAGTCTGATGTTTATTAGGCTTTTGATTATTTGATTATGCTGTACAAATCAATGATGAACTGACTTTAACTGGAAAATTGAGTGTTTCCTATTGTCCTCTTGCATTATTGACACACTGTAAAGCTGCTTTGACACAATCTGTATTGCATAAAGCACTATATAAATAAAGGTGACTTGACTTGATTTGACATTTTTAAAAAGATTCAGGCAATGGAAAGTAGAAAAAGTTTTCATGACTAAAGACCAAATATTATTTTTATAAGAAACGTTCAGAATCACACTACTCTTTGAATGATTGAAAAGGGGAAAAAAATAATAATAATTTTTTGTTGATTGAAGCGTTGATTCTAATCCCTGTTTTTGGCCAAACATTAGAAAACATGCAGAGTTGTCTGTCCCTTGATAAGGATTGGCATGGTATCAAATGATAGATACAGTAGCTTTTGCACCTGCCATTGCCAGACTGATGATTGTGGTAGTACGAAACTTCATTAAAAAGCTACAAAGATGTTGAATTGAAGATCTAAAGTTCCAACTGTGATCTGAGTGGAGACTTCAGGGACCTCAAACCACAAGGACCTTGTCTTATTCTCTGTGGGAGCTCACATCAGAGACAGAATAAATGGACAAAACAATGGCAATACTTTATTTATATCAGTGGCGTCCAATCCTGCACCTGGAGGACCAACATTCTGCAGAGTTTAGCCCCAACCTGCTCAAACTCACAATTGTTATTTTCGATTACTTAAACACAACTAAACAAGCTAATCAAGGTCTTCAGGATCACTAGAAAGTTACTGATCAAGGTTAGGGTTTGGACCTAAACTCTGCAGGAAAATGGACATCAAGGGCCAGTGTTGAGGACCCCTAAACTTGCTACTACAATAGGGTCTTTCGCACTGGAGGAACCTTTTCATAGTTCCTAGAACTATGGCGGAAGTTACCAGCTTTTGGCGTGTTCGCACCACAGGAACTAGGAACGTATTTATTTCTAGGATCTCTGTTTGGGGGAACTAAATTAACTCCTACTTCAGAGTAGGGTCTAGAACAGTTCTATAGGAGCTACACTGTAAAAAAAAAAAAGTTGAGCCAACCTAAAAGTTTAAGGCAACCAGCTTCAGCAGATTTTTGAGTTTTCTCAACTTCTTTTCTCAACTCTCAAGCTGGTTGCCTTAAACTTTTAAGTTGGCTCAACTTTTTTTTTTTTTTTTTACAGTGTACACTGATTAGCCAAACGCATATGAAACATTTTTAAAAAGCCATGTAAAAAATATTTAATCCACGAACATGGAAAGCAGCGATAACGGTGATGATAACACTGCAAGAGATTTAGTCAGATTTTCATGCTCGTAGTGGGGGAACCACTGTTTTAGATGATGCACGAGTTGTAATGTTAGGAGGAGCATATCAATGTGACCATGGCAGAAACACATCTATAATATAGACCAGGGGGTCTATAGAACTCTTTCTGCAGACTTCCTGCTTCATCACACCTGTAAATTATTTTCAAGAAACCCTGAAGTCCTTGATTATATGGTTCAGGTGTGTTTATGGGGTTGGAGCTGAACTCTGCAGTACAGTCAGTAGCGTGTGTAGGCACCACGCAACCCATGCAATTGCTTGGGGCCCCGCAGTCCAGGGGGGCCCCCGCAGAACTTGATTTCTTCCAATGGGAACCGAGAACTGTTTTTTTTTTTTTTGGGACTGGTGCGTAATACCGATAAGCTTCAGGACAAACAATACTGCTATCGATTCTTGCGTTGTTTATCTCCGTATACTTCGGTGTTAATGGCGAATTAGAAGATTTTCTCATACACGATCTCAAGCTGATGACGCGCTGACGTGAGAGGTTTGACATGACATGCAGCGGCACCGTCTCAATCTGGCGCAGGTAAAATAATTATAATGCTAAAGGTGATGTACAATTCATATTTCTTTTTTTAAATAACTTATAAAATAATTTGAAAACTTTCTGTGAGGCGTCATTTTTTTTTATTAAAAAAATGTGCTTTATGTGCCTTTTTCTGTTTGCTTAGAGGCATTTGTAAACTGCAGTAATAAAATAGCTTGAAATATTCAACATCTTTTTACATCATTTATTTTTGCACCAAATTATAGAGAGTAGTATGGATCGGTATAGATAAAATGTAAACGATACCCATCCCTACCCCGGAATCGATCGCAAAATCCACCGAGGGGGGCACTAAAACACTAAACACGCCCCTGAGTACAGTAGATGTCTTTTTTAGGCTACAACTGTGTTATGTTTTCGACTTGAATGCATGACATGCAGGGCCATAGCTGAGGTATTCGGGGCCCCGGTGCAGGTTGTACCTGTGGGTCCTATTTGAAATAGTGTAAATAGGCTAGCACAAATAAATAAAATAAACAAAGATACAAATTAAATAATGCCTTTTCTCAAGTTTGGTGGTGTTCAAGTACAGAAATGTAATCAACGACTGTAAAACAGCATTACATAGTGTTCACTGTATAATTTACATATAGATTAATATAATCTAAACAAGGACTTCAGGAAAGAGGCACTTTGGCCCTTTTCCAAATGGCCTTTGACTGTTGGGAAGAAGTCTGCTGAAGTGGACATCAAGGGAGCATAGCCGCCACAAAGGGCACATTCACAAACACCTTTCTGAAAGCTAAAATGACAAATGGTCTCATGGATTTAACGGACAAGCCCAAGCCTCTAAAGCCCCTTTCACACAGAGATTCCGGAAAATACACGGGTAATGTGTTCCGGCATTTGTTCCCGGATCGTCAGATTTGCTGCATTCACACTGCCAGTGATTTTCCGGAATCTGTGCGTGCATTCACACACAACCCGTAAAGATCCCGTAAAGACACGTGACCTTTCATGTGACGTGTATAATGCGCGCTCACCATTTCACTAAACTGGAGAATGATTTCAGCTTCAGCGCGGATAGTGAGGAGCTCCCTGATCGCTGCTTCATTCCAGTTTACATATTTTTCGTAGTGTGAACGTTGATCTGCCTTCAAAACACCCGGTAAAACAGTCGAACGATAAAGTGCGTCATCACTACGACACACCCTTTACGGCATTGATCCGGCTTTTGTTCACACAGCGCTCGTTCCGGGACTGAACCCGGCAATGTTACTAGGTCCCCAACCCGGGATCAATCCCGGAATTAATCCCGGGACGTGTTTGCGTTCACACAGAAGGCACTCCGGCAATTTTCTGGCAATTTTCCGGGACCAACGTGCAGTGTGAATGGGGCTTAAGTGTAAACAAAAAGGTGTGTTAGAGCTAAACTTTGCAGGACATTGGCCCTCTAGGAGCTTGAATGGACACCCAAACAGTTGGGGGGGATAATAAACATAAAATTTCTCAAGAGCAATTTTTGAAGGGGACACAAATAATACAGCTAAAATTGTACTTGTAAGGATATGTATACACAGAAGAAAGCAGTGAGACCGTGCCAAATTAGACAACTTCAAGCTCTGGTGGTCACGCTGTGACAGCACTCGTATCCGTTGTAGACATTACTATCGTCACGGTGTTGCCAAGTCTTTTTGGTTTTCGTGTGGAATTGGGCTACTTTATCACTCTTGCCGTGGGTTGTTTTTCATGTCCGCGGGTTGAAGCGACCCCAGTCAAAGATTATAGAAATAGGACTTTGCCCCAGTAACGTGTATTTTAGCCACCGGAAGGCGATTTTTACCAGGGGACCCCCTCGAAACGTGGTTAGTTTGGGCTAGTTTTGAGTGGCAATTGGGCGGGTTTTGTTGTGAAAACCTGGCAACCCTTTCCGTCAAGCAGGTAACATTATTATTGCTAACATAGCGAACTCATCGAAAAATACATTGGCATCATCTGTATTAAAGAGAATATAATCACTTCATCCGATGTTTAAGTGAATAAAATAGCCTTGACAGCCTTACTTACTGGAGTCCCACAACTATTGACATTGTTCTCTCTCACCGGACTTGTGTTTGGACCAAAGCACTGTGAGCCAAGGGAGGGGAGTCTCAAAATGTTTCTAAACTTAGAAATGTTTCTAAATGTTTCTAAATGGGGCATTTTACCCCGTTTGCGATGTTTTACTACTTACACAATTATTTAAAGTATAAAACATTGTTATTTACAATACACAGCGTGGTTTTAATCATATTTTTAGCAGTCTATGTGGAGGGTCAGTTTAGCTTCAGTCAGCTCCAACATATTTGCCTGGAAGTTTCTAGTGAGTCTGAAGACCTTAATTACTTTGATTCAGGTGTGTTTAATTAGGGTCGGGGCTAAACTCAGCAGGACAGTGGCCCTCCAGGAACAGGTTTGGACACCCCGGAGCTAAAGGATAGCTCTCTGTAAGAGAAGACACAACGTAGCTGTGTCTCACAAGCAAGGCTCTAGAACTCCACCAATCACGATGACAAGGAGACATTCAGGAGATATTAACCAAAATACAGAACCACACGTGAGCCAACATACAGTGGCTTTGCAGCCTGATAAAGACTGGTTGTCTGATCTGCGGTTTGGATGGGACGCCTGTCCCCAGATGAAAGTGGAACCGAAATAGAGGAAGATGACAGGAGGCATGTTGCCGTCACATTCCCTGCAAAAACTTCCCTCTGCTCACCCAGCTCAGACCCTTGAGGTTAATCTTTGGGCAGCTTCATTTCCTTGGCACAAAATAACAAACAAATCATTCAGAGTGGCACCAACACCAACTGCTTCAGGTGTAACAGATGGTGTTGTGGAGCTGCTTGAAGGTGTTGCACTGGGACCTGGCAACACAACTGCTGTTTTCTTGACACAGGCTTTCATTATTTGCATTCAGGTAGGCTACAAGATCCATTAGTTCCTGCAATTCCTCTTCCATTCACATTGAGCACAATGATGCTTACCACAGAAGGGGAAGCAGATGTGTAGAGGAGACCACAGACGAGACCCAATACAAATGAATTGTCTCCAGGGTCGTATACTACTGTTTCACTTCTATTGTGAACAAAACACCATTTTTCTTCAGATCTAACAAAGTACTTTACTCGAGTAATGACATCTGTCATTATACTTGTTTTAGTGATCATTTTTATGCTTAAAAGTAAATTCCTTATAGACAGTTGCAATGAATTTTATGTCAAAGCAAATGTATCACTGTATCCTGTGTATATCATGCATCTATAAAACCATGTAAATTATTTGGCTAAAGACTGGCCATTTTATATATATATATATATATATATATATATATATATACTGTATATCTAAATGATAGCTCTGGGTACAGCGTGCCAGATGCTTCCAGGTAAACAGTGCAAGTTGCTCAACAAATAATAGAGACTGAGTTTTGCATTCAAAAGCAGGACATTTTTCTTGTTGACAAAGTGTGAAGCGAAGGTCAAATTTCTTAGGGAGAAACTTATTTGCTAAAGTAAATGATCAAGGATTTTTTTAATCGAATTATGTATACAAAAAAATAGCCCAGGCCCTGCAAAGAATTTGGACGGAGCAACATAATAATGAAGTAATAAAATCGTAGCTCAGTCCAATAAAGGATCTTTTTGTAAACTTTATTTAGCTTTTATATCAAGCAAGGGCGTAGGTTTGCTTTTGACATTGGTGGGGACATAAACCCTAAACAGGTTTGGAACTACTTGCAGGTGAGTAAATGATGACAGAATTTTCATTTTTGGGTGAACTATCCCTTTAATCACACATCACTTTATTTTAATATGAATTGAACTGGACCCAGGATGATTCTGAAAGAATACTCTGCTGTTGCTGTAGTAACAAAACTCGTGCGCATCTGATTAACAGATAAACTGCATGCTCTTATATCAGTGTTGTTTTTTATTTTGTGGATATTTCAGCTAACACTTTGATTTGTACATTCAGTTGAACAACATTCTTTGAACAACAAAGACTGCCCGCGGCGACTCAGGATGCTGTTCCAAATCCTGCTGCACCACAGTGTCATTTACATAGTTTACCAAAAAATAAAAAAATACTAATCACATTATATTTGTCCCAAATTATTATTGATGTTCATGACTTTATCCTAGGCTGAAAGATTGTGTATCTTTCCGCACGTTTGTCTTTCTGTCCGTATGATTTATATAGGGATCTAATAATAGCCATAGATTGCGCTTTCTCTTTCGTTTGCTCTGTTTTGTCAAACAAACACCACTTCAAACTCATCGATGCACCTTTGTTCATTCCTGAAGTGGGCTTTTATATGATCTGTTTTGGACTGCTGTCTTGAATTGGGTGCAATACCTGTGAGATCTAAACGCGGCTGCGCTTCTTGTCCGGTGTGTGACTACATTCTGCACGTATTTACTTTAACTTGTTAGGTATTATCAATGATATGACGTCTCAGATGCGTCTGAAATGACAAAAACATATACATATATTTAATTATTTGATCAAAATATTGCTAGGGACAGTTTGGTAGTGGCTGGATATTGGTAGGGACACGTCCCTAGCGCCCCCCCCCCCTAATTCTACTCCTCTGATATCAAGAGTTTATCATAGCTATGGCAAACCTAAACTGTGCTATTACACTAAAATATTCTTAATATTAAACCAGATTAAACAGGATTATACAGGTGATTTATGATGCATTATTAAATGTTTTCTTGTTTGTTTGTTTTTAGTTAAATTCATTATAGTTTTTTAAGGCATTGGATAAGTTGGCATACATATTTTTTTAAATATATAGTGCCAGTCACAGGATGTTATCCCTCTTAAAAATATAAAAAAGTATTTAAAAGATCTCTTTATCAGAACTCTATTATACTGGCTTGCTTGAAGAATGTAGTGATTACTTTATTGTGATTAATTGATTGCAGGCATCATGAAAGTGTGCCTCTTTTCTCCTTGACTAGAGGAAAACAGTTCAGTTCAACTCAATTCATTTTTTTTATTTGTGTAGCCTATTGTGCTTTTCACAATACATATTGTGAAAAGCAGCACAGAAAATGCACATTTATGGCACAATTTATGCATGTCTCTGTCATTTAGATTTAAATCTGATAATGTGGGACCCAATTGTCCAAAAATTGATAAAGAATATTAAACATCAACATTTAAAAATGTGGATTCCTCCTAAATAAATAAATAAATATTTTGTCACACACTTTATTAAATATTAAAGATCAACAGAAGAAACAATTGCTCCAAGAGGTGGGAACCCTCCATTCGTAGTAAGCAGGAGGAAATATAGTACATTTCTGTCATCTGTAAAATTTTGCTCTCAAATATGTGGCTTTGCATTTCCATTCACAACCAGGGGACACGTTTGCATTGCATGTCTCATTTTCATAATTACTGCACTTCAATTGGGACAAATGCATGCTGTTGAACTATAATCAAATTATATGGTCATGTCGAAGACACAGGCAAATAATTTTCCATCTAACTTTATAAACATAAAGCACCTTACTGTACATTGCATTCAATGTTAATTGCACTGTAAAAAAAAAAGTTTTTAAAGTTGTAAATAAAGAAAAGATTATTGGAGTGGGTTTTACAAGAAAATACAATTACAGACTTTCTACTTGTAATGTAATGTTTATTTCAATGTTTCTTGCCCTTACTTTGTAATTAATAGTGAAATGTACTAGGTATTTCTAAGTAAAAACGTTTTTCAGTGCCATTCTCATCTGTTTGAGCTACAGAAATGTATTTACTAATTATATAACAATAAATGTATTATTAACTTAATGGCATGAGAATACAATACACGCTAAAAAGTACCAAAAAAGTAAAAAGTGTTTTGTTAAATATTTTTAGTATTTCAGTTATGAAGACTAAATCAGTTAAAATTACATTAGTTAAAAATAAATTCTTAAGCTACCAATTGTCCTTTTATTCTTTTTAACATGGTAGTACCATAAAACTGAATAAATACTCTTGAAATATGTATACTGTAGTACATAAATATGGTAGAGTGCTACCATATCAAATAATGTGACACCTACTGTATCTGATACCATGGTACAGCCACTACTGATATATTTACTGGCAGACAGTACAAACACTGTAAATTGTTTTGAATGAAATGAATGAAAATGTCATTTATAACAATGCAGGTAATTCATAACTGAAGTGAATGAGGGACGTGACCTGATAAGATGCGTGCGTCTGAATTCAGAAGGCTGTATGAGCTGTTGTGTCCCGGTGGACAGGTGCTCGGAGAGCGTGCTAATGAAACCCCTGAGAGTCCAAACGCTGCTCCACAGTGAACAGCACTTTAATATCAGATACGTTATGAATGCACAGAGATTTACAGGCCAGATTTTGAAGATTTCAAACTCATTTATTTTGTGGAACTGAGAAGGTGAATTATTGAAGGACAACCTAAATGAAGATTATTTGGGTTGATTCAGTCATGTTAAATAATATTTCTGACTTGAATAAAACCACTTAATTTAGATGTGACTATGTTTAGTTTAAGTGCACAGACAGACTAAAAATATAAGTAAAATGCAGTTCTATACTGATAATCTTGGAGCTTGACAGACACATTCATTTTCATTTTATGGAAAAGAGTGGCCAGGATATTCTTCAAAAATGCACATATTTTGTGCTCCACAGATGTAGGAAAATCATGTGGGTTTGAAACGCCATAAAATCAGGTACATGGCGACAGAAAGTTCATTTTAGGGTGAACTGTGCCTTTAAGACAGATAACGCTCCCCAGTGTCTCTGTGTTTTTATGGTAACATTAAACTGCTGTTTACACCAGGCCACAATTTTCCACCCATCCCACTTCTGACAATCCAAAAATACACAGCTGACTATTTACACAGAACAATCAGTCGCCGTCATTTTAAGCTCAAATTTCATTTGAAAGCTCAGGATCAACATCAGAATTCACACTGAATGGAAAATGAGTCTTTTGTTGTGACATGTTATCGGATATGTTCAAACAGAAGTTAAATCACAACGCACTTTGTATTTTACTGGACAAACCCATGTGTCTGAAATGATGGATGAAATACTCGCAGACAAACAAGCTACGCAACTAAAGCTGAGATTTTTGTGACAATGAAATGCTGAATGAAACATAACTGAGTGGGATCATCAGGCCATATATATTACATGTCCAGGCCTTTTATGTGAAAATATGAGTATGCTGTACTGAATTTACATATTGTTATTACTTGTCTTATTATATTTGATATAATTTTAATCTAATAATGAATTTAGGTTCTTTCTTTCCTTAATACTATTTTCCATCCTTATAGACTTCTGTACTATTTGTTTAACTTAAGGCTGTAATTAGGGTCATGGCCTAATAGATAGAGAGTCTTCAATACCACGACTGAGGTGAGACCCTTGAGCAAGGCACCGAATCCCCAACTGCTCCCCGGGCGCCGCAGCAATATGACTGCCCACTGCTCCGGGTGTGTGTTCACGGTGTGTGTGTGTTCACTACTGTGTGTGTGTGTGCAATTTGGATGGGTTAAATGTAGAACACAAATTCTGAGTATGGGTCACCATACTTGGCCACACTTCACTTCACTTTCACTTTTTCACTAATTATGTTATAAACTCTCAAATGCATTGAAAAATATGCATTTTTTATAGTCACAACTATGAAGTACATTAGGAATCACATACCGTAACTGACATATTTTCAATTCAAAATGTGAACATCACTAGCCGGCGAGTAGTTTGCATCCTTGAAAATGACTGTCAGTCGGTAAAATGTTTGGCAGCATTCATCTCACCTGGAGCTTTTCCAATAGGCTTTTACAGGAATATTTTTTTCTGACTGACCGTGTCAAAAGTTTTGATAAGTGACATTAAGAAGTGACATAATTTTAGTGGGAAAACAATAGCACAGACATGCAATCTGTATTATAGAAATAGTTACTAACCGACAATATACTAACCCTCAGGCCACTCAAGGTGTAGATAAGTTTTTTTTATTCAGATTTGGAGAAATGTATCATTCCATCACTTGCTCAGCAATGGATGCTCTGCAGTGAATGGGTGCCGTCAGAATGAGAGTCCAAACAGCTGATAAAAACATCACAATAATCCACAAGTTATCCACACCACTCCAGTCCATCAGTTAACATCTCGAGAAGACAAAAGCTGTGTGTTTGTAAGAAACAAATCCATCAAGACGTTTTTAACTTCAACCTCTTTTTTTCCGGCTATTGATTTCTCCACGGAAAAAAGTTGTTTACAAGCCAAAATATTTCAAAACAAGAATGTGGGTGGATTTTGTGTGAGAGGACAACAAGGAATTGACTTTTTCATAGACGTAAGTGTTATTATGAATTATGAACCAGAGGTAAAGGTTTTTGAATTATTGTGATATTCTGACGGCACCCATTCACTGCAGAGGGTCCATTGGTGAGCAAGTGATGTAATGCTACATTTCTCCAAATCTGTTCCCATGAGGAAATAAATTCATCTACATCTTGGATGTCCTGAGGGTGAGTACATTTTTCACTCTCTCTTTTATATTTATATATATATTTTTATTCTTATATTTATATTTTTTTGGTTAACTATTTTCCTGTAAGAGTGGAGTAGGTGAATTCAGTTTTTTTCCTCTAAAAACAAACAAACAAACAAAAAAAACAATAACAACAAAAGTCATTCAGATAATACCAAAATATGGTTTTGCACCCTGTTTCCACCCTGTACTTTTCTAAATAAGTTATAATCAGTAAAGTTTCATTGTCTGTGCTTGATCAGTGTGTATTTGCAAAAGTATGCAATAAGCTGGTATAGATATATTTTCTAAAATTACAAAAACATATTATTATTATTATTATTATTATTACCAAAAAGGTCCTCCTTAACACAAACAACTTGTCTATGAGAATACCCAGAAAATATTTAATCTATACATTCATGAATATTCCATAATCCCCATGTATTTGTTTATTAACAGTAACTGTGGTGCAGTCTAGACAGCATTTAGAAGGGAAAAAAGTACATTGAAGTACATTGGACATCTGGTGGATATCTGAGCTCATTACTATTTTTAGTTTGAAATCAGGAAATGGATACTTCTGCCATCTAGTGGCAGGACTGGAGCACCTGTCCCAAAAACAGCTCACCCAAACTCAAAAAATGTCTGTATGTCACTGCAGTCTTTTAATTTTGAAAATGATTAACCAATATATATATAGTGTTGAAATGAAAATAAAATGTATTGTGACATTTTGTGGTTGTCAACCATTAGAACATGTTCGTAGTTAATGTGATTGAGGAGAACCTCATACATCCATTGAAATCTAAATAATTTAAGTGGCTATGAAAATATAGACAAATATAAATGATTTATTACTCATATTCCTGTTATCTTATAATTGTGAAAAAATAGTTAATAGATTATCTTATTAATGAATTCTAATTCATCTTTAAGTAGTCATCTATTATCAATATGATTGTGTAGTTTGTTGCAAAGGACATTTTAGGACACTGGATTCTTGGGTTTTATGGTGGCAATTATTTTACTAAAACACAAACATCTAGATAAATTGAGCTTGTTTTAGAGGAATCTGAGTGTGTTTAGTCCCTGATCACTACTCACTGCAATACACTGATATATGGACTTGGGAAAAATAGGATCAGGTACCAGAATTAGTATGTGATGGGACACTGGAGGAACACGTAACCCCGTCACTAATGAGATTAGACAGGATTATGTCTCTGGACTCTCGATGTGTCTGCAGCAGGCTTGGTCTGTGAACATGCCATCGGATAACCAAATGAAGAGAAACAAACCAACAGGTTAATTCTTATCCACGGAAGTTCAACAGGGATCTGTATTCGGCTATTGAAACATTCAACCAGGCATTGTCTGAAGGTATTTACCTGCTTCAGTGTTTTAAACAAAATAAATACCAGAATAGATTCCTGTTTTCTCAAAGCCACAGCGGTTGGCACTCTGGTGGTGAGTCTTATATCCAAACCAATCAGAATTTAGAGACCTATTATACAGAACTGCTTGGCCTGTTGTATTTCACCTACTGTATATATCGCAGGCAATAGAGCACCATGTGAAATCTTCATAAAATGGCTACTTATGTACTGTGGTCAGCAGTTGTCTGGACTCTCGAGGGCCTGTTGTGCACATGGAGGTTTTTCTGGGTAAATATGTCCTCTTCATGTTAATGCATTCTATAAATATATTATAGTTTTACTGTATCGCTACACAAATCACTGATAAATCAAATCAAATGTTATTTATTTATACTATAGGTCAGCCCATATTGTGCTCTAAAATCTGCACCATTAACACAGCATGCAGCTGACACTGACCATAAATTACCATCCAAACTGTCCCCAGGTAAATCCTAACATCACAGAAAAAAAGTCATCGATCAGTTATTATGCAAAGGAAGCAGCGTTTGCTGATTGTCTTTCACTTGCAATGTAAACGTAATGTTCATACCTGTCCAATAGATGGCAGGCTAGTTTTGTGAAATAAGAAATAGTCTGTCAATATCACATTTCAACTTGCTTAAATCTACAAATTAAGAAGCCTTTTAAACTAGAGCAAAATTTTATATCTGAATTTTTATTGATTTAAAGGGAAAGTTTACCCAAAAATGGACAATCTGTTGATTAGACACCCTCATTATCATTGATTAGACACCCTCATGTTGTACAAAACCTTTATGAATATCTTTCTTCTGAGGAAAACAAGAGAAGATATTTTGAAGATATTATGTTTTAAGATATTATGTTTTTGAAAGTAAAAGTAAATAGGGTTCCAAAGACCACTGGACTCCACTGACTTTCACTATAGAGACAAAAAATCCAGACATTTTTCATATCAACATTAGAAAAAAAGGGTTTCGAATTACATATAAGTGAATAAATAGTGACAGATTTTTCATTTTGAGGTGAACTGTCTTATTAAGTGTACTCCATTATCCATAGCAAAACAGAATCAGCATTTGCCAAAGTATTAATCTGTAAATCTGTAGTTGTCCAGGATGTCAAGCATCTGGCAAGGACAGATGTTACTGCAGCCTCAGAGAAGAAGACCAAACCAGAAAACTGTGTTCAGCCTGAACGCACAAGTGGCCTGTTCAAGAGACTGCTAAAGGCTGAGGGGGAGATTCAAGAACTGAAGATAGAGATTGCAAATCAGAGAGCATCATGGGAGATGCGGTTTGTGGAGCTGCAAAAGAGACAACATGATCTAAGAGACCAGGTATGCGGGTCTAATAATATTTCAGAAATGAAACTCATAAATTCATATAATGAACCTGTTACACTATTGCCTCTTCTGCATCGCTGCTTTGATCGCCTGGCTCTTTTGCTAAATGCAAATGAAGGCATGTTTTTTTTTTTTTTTTAATGACTGTAACTGCTTGATTATTTTGGATTAACTGGGATAGCAACAGGAACTAGCAATGCTTATGGTTGCAGTACTTAAAAAATGCTTGGTGTAATGACTAGGTGGCATCTCTGTTTATCATTAATGCTACTAGCATCTATCATGCCAGACAAGCTAGAACGCTAACTTTCATAGCATCAGTTTCATACCTTGAAGATTTGAAGAATTTTTATGTGAAGGTGAAAGATATCCCTACACAGATTTTGCAATGGGCTGAATGCTGCTTGGTTTGAAATGACTTGTGTGAGCAGTGCTACATCGCTGCACTATTAATAAAAGACAATGTAGACCAAAGTAGTTCCAAACAAAGCCAAATAAAACCACTGCAATATTGAGAAACACATCGTAGTGGTGTTTTATTCCTGAATGATTAGGTTTTGAACAAATCGGTTGAGTGAATTATTCAGTGACTATCATAAAGGCCATTTCTGAATAAATCTGTGTTTTTGAACAAATTGTGTTCAACCATAATTCATGACTAACTCAGAAATACAGTCACTTTTTTACAATGTGGGAACAGATATGATTTGAGTGGAACCTTTATAACTTGTATTTTAATTGTGTGATGTGATCTTTTCAGCTGACCTCTGAGATTCTGGTAAGGACTGGAATACTGTACAGAGACACTGATTCAGAAGAAGCAAATGAAGTCTTTCTAGAGTCTGGCTTGGAGAATGGACTTAATCCTGAGGATAGAGAGCATGAATGTTCTAGTAAGAACTTCCTTTGGTGGACTGTCTGGGTGTCAGAACTGCCTTTGTGTGAGGATAATTGAAATTAAATAAATTTGAAAAAATTAGATCATCTCTTCCAACTTTCCACAGGTGGTCTCAGACACCAGCAAAAGGGACCTGATGTGGAATTGCTTAGAGATGGTGGCAGTCAAACCTCCTGCCCATCAGACTCCAGAGCCACTTCTGTCATGTCTAACATCAGGTATCTTTGAGAGTGTTTTAAGATGGACATGTTCATGCATGCCCTGCTCCTGTCATTGGAAAGTGCTGTCACAATAAAGTTTTCCAGAGAACCGTGTTATAAACAGAAAAATCTGACTGTGGAATGCAGTGCACTGACCAATCAGAAGCACATATTCCAGAGAGTTGTTTAATAATGAATAAATTGTTTAATAATTTCTATTTGCATATGTGTATAGTAAAGTGATACATTTTGTGTTAAATTGAAATTCCAATCTTAAATTAATGTCCAATCTAAACTCAGTGCAAGGTCTTGGAGGAGTGGAGGTGGACCTCGTCGAGTGTTTGTACCCCACTCCCCTCTGGATCTGAAGATTGGGCACAGGGTCCGAATCATGTTACCCTCTGGACGGATCAGCACTGGTACCTTACGCTACCTGGGCAACATACAAAACTATCCCGAATACCATCTTGGCGTAGAACTGGAGTTGGCTGATAATGGACAGCATGATGGCACCTATGAAGGACAGCGCTACTTTTACTGGTATGATCATTTTTCTTGCCTTCAGCAATTCAGATGCTGGGAAAATGTATGTAAAGACCAGATAAGAATCTCCACAGTAAAACATTGATCTTTTCAGCAAAGTATTTATTCGATCTTTAAATATTTCAAGGTTATTTATACTTGTAGATTATTATTTATATATTTAATAATTTTTTACCAAATTTACCATATCGAACCTTCCTGCTAATATATTTGCCTTTTAAGACCGTGGTTCTGGACCAGCGACCCTCTATTCATTATCCAGATCCCGTACCGTCCTCATGAAATAAACTGTAGGTTATTGTCTTCCCATATTAAAGGGTTAATTCACCCAAAAATGAAAATTCTGTCATTAATTACTCACGCTCATGTCGTTCCAAACCCGTAAGACCTTCGTTCATCTTCTGAACACAAATGAAGATATTTTTGATGGAATCTGAGAGTTCTCTGCTCCTCCATAGACAGCAAGGATATTACCATGATTAACGCACAGAAGCGTATGAAGGACGGTAATTCGGGGAGAAGAATTGCTGAATAAATTATGTTATTATTGTTTTCTTTGCGCACAAAAAGTATTCTCATAGCTCTCAGATTTCATCAAAAATATCTTAATTTCTGTTCCGAAGATGAACAAAGGTCTTACGGGTTTGGAACGACACGAGGGGGAGTAATTCATGACAAAATTTTCATTGTTGGGTGAACTATCGCTTTATTGTTGTTTCTTCTTCTTCTATCACTAATAAAACATGTCATTGAATGCCAAATAACAAATTTGATTTGACTGGACAGTTGGAAAATCATTATCATTATAAAAAAAAAAAAAAAAAAATTAGGAAGCTCATCAGAAGGAACGTATATCAGCAAACACAAGCACTCTTATTATTATTTTTCCAATGGAAAACAAGAGCAAGGAAAAAAGCCAAAGGATTTATCTTAAATTTCTGGTTTGTTTAACGATATCAGTTTTGATATGTGTTTGGATTTTGTGTCTTGGGCTACAGAAACAAACACTAAAGTAAAGTGTTGTTACTTGGAAATGATAAACCATCTTGTCTAGTCGCTTTGGTGTAAACTGGCAGGTTTTACAGCTTGTCTACACCAGATAAGAATGGCGCGACATGTCATATCAAAAGCAAATAGGACCCATTAATGTCCGTGATACTGGCTGCGTCTGAAAGCACATGCAGCTGACTTGTTGCCTTGCTGCCCTATCAGGCAATGACTTTGCAGGCAGCATTTGTGCACCTTCCCAAACTGATTTCAGACAGACGTCTGAGGCAGCATAAAAGTTTAGTGATCTACAACAAAATAGAGAAAGCTTTGGTGAAAACTAAGCAAATATTTAATTACCACAATGCTAATTTCTTGCTAGAATTGACATCAAATGTGGAAAAAGTGACCAACAAACATATCTTTCAGATGCCATCTTTAGCTCAATTGTCACAGAAAATGCATAGCATAGTGGCATATGATAGTCAGCGAAGGATACATCAATGCTGCCTTCAAAAGTTGATCAGATGAAGGTATCACAGCAGACAAGGTGACACAGTCATCTTCAGTGCTCTTCTTTCATTCTGATATTTCTTTTTTTAATTTCCTCTTTCTCTTCAGTGACCCTGGACATGGTGCGTTTGTAGCATTCAGTAAATTGTTGATGGCTTGGGAGTAGATGCTCTTACTGGAACACTTAAGTGAAGACTCTCCAGGCCACTCAAGAGCACTCTTGCAACAGTTCGCTGTATGGATCCATAATAGAGCGCAGCAATGATGAAGTATTTTTGTAGGCCAACCCAGAAGTTAACATTCCTTAGTCAAAAACACAACAGGCTTTTGGATTATTGCAGAAATTATGAAGTAAAAAGCTAAACGTAAGTAAACGTGGTCACATGACTTCAATGTCACCAATATTACTGTACATACCAAAAACTTTATTTAAAACATTTTCCCTGAAAGTTTGAGTTTTAATAGTATGCAATAGCATGATTATAAACACAATGAGGCTGTGAAACTGGCTAGTGAGTAGATGAGTTTACCTGTTCAGTTTTGTTATTTGTTAGTGACCGCCTTTATCAAGACACAACATGCCTGCAGGACTACTTGTGTATAGTGTAACTCTACTAGTAGAACAATAACTTTGTAATTGGCAAACAGGTGACATTATATGTTACCATAAAGGTGAAGAGGGTAATTTCTGCACCACTACTGACACCAAATGTAATAGCAAAAATGATGAAAAAATTGATCTCACCCCAAAATTGTGCCATTGGATGGACATGGTAGCAGTGCTTTGAAAGTGTCATCAACCTATGAATGTATTAGCTACTTGGTGTCTCTGCCTATTAATAAGCTGTCATTTTTACCAAGAAATCACACGTGATCATGTGATTTGTATGAAAACGTATGCTTTTTAGAAAATAAGTAAGCATGAAGGTACACCCTAACCCTAACCTCAATGGGACGTAAGCAGATCATACAAAAAATGACAAATTAGCCACCAATTCTGCATGTATGTAGATGGAAATGTAAATATAGTTACAAATTGCCATGAGATTGTGTTGAATCTGCACTTTTTTCATATTTATTTATGACTGTTGGTGAAATTATGTATTAAAATATGTACTAAAATATCCGCAGAGCTGAGATAGGAAGACTCGTATCGATAGGATAAACAGATCAAATTATCCAAAATATTTCCATACAAGGAACAGGTATGTGTAAGAGAGTGATGATGGATGATCAAATTCTGTGGAATTCTGTTGACACGTATTTCATGCATGTCTGCTTTTTGCCAATATCCGTTAATGCAAATGAAGGATACACCCTATTGAACATGGATAAAGAGAACATTTAGTTTTTATCTGAGGTAAAAACCAGTCACCTCTGCTGCATTCGAAAATATTATATTCACAAGAGGCCAGGTGTGTTCTCCAGGATGCACTTATCAAAAGATTTGCCCTGTTTATTGAAGGATGTGTTCTGATATGTTTCAGGAAAGAGACTGGACCAATACATGTTATTCCCCATTCATGGAAATTAAGATGATTTTTTTGTATCAAACATGTTTACCCACGGACTTATCAGAGAGAAATGATAATGCTCACGTTACCAAATGTAATAATGTTACACACGTCTTAAGCAAAAGTGTTTGCTTTGGCTTTTTTTTTTTGGTTATTTTTGTCACTGAACTTCCTCTTACAAAGAAAGCAAATCACATTCCTATGGATTAAGATAAGGAAATAAAGAATGATCTCATGATTCACAGGGAGCTGTTTTGCATTTTCATAACACTTTTTGGTGCTTGTGAACTTCCTTCTTCCTTGTAGATGAAAATAGATAAATATATTGTCAAAAAGAGAGGGAAGGACAGAGAGAGAGAGAGAGAGAGAGACTTTGATGGTGTAATCATTCTGTATTTTATTCTGAATTCAAATGCTTTAGCAATACTGTAACACAAATGTCATGCCAATAAAGCAACTTGAACTTGAACTTGAGAGAGAGAGAGATTTATACATAATTTGACATTGAATGATGACACACAATCTCCCCAGATTTACTATTCAAATTAAATAAACTGTCATAAGCTACATCCTTTTGTAAATACAGGACATAAGTCAAATGTAATATGTTTGTATGTCACAACATTTTAACTTGTTATATTTGTATAACAGAGCTTCATAATCTCTCATTGCAACTGGCTTTCAGCAGTAAAAGCAAAAATAACATTAACAAACGTTTTTACCCACACGCAGTATATTCAGGTGGGTCATCGTTACCATCAGGTAGACACAGATAAACAATTCTTTGAAAAGCAGTAGTTATAATAATACAATTTAATAAAGTAACAAATAGCACAAACCATTTTGTGTTGAATGTAAAGGTGTGTCTAAGTAATGGATTAAATGGATTGTAGTTTCAGATGCCAGTTAAAACACTGCCATCAGTCAAAACAGAAACTATTTCACAGAAACATTTTATTTCGTGACAACAGCAGGTTTCCCAGCTTGTTAATATGCAGTTAACATAAAATACTTGTATCTGGTATTACTGGTTAATCTCCATCTAAAAACATTGTGCTATTTTTTATTTTTTTTATAATTATGATGCATGCAGAATTTCTACAGCTCATATTATTTGAGAGACTACAATATGTGAATATTTTAAAACAGGATTGCAAAGCTTGGATGCAGGATTATTTAAACCATAAACATTATAATGAAACCAATAAAGTGAACATAAGAAATATGCATATTCCTTTATAAAAAAATCATGAAGGTTGTGTTTGTCAGTTACTAATTATGATGCCACTGATTACATGGGAAATGTCTCTGTATTTTGGGGGATTTTTTTTTTTTTACTACTTTCTGTGGTTTTGTTATTATTGTCATTTTCAATTTTATTAATTACTTTACCTTTAATTATAACATTTTAATTAGTGAGGGTAGTGAGATGACGTGTACCAAAAACTGCCACATCCACATTTAGCTTTTTATTTATGCATTTATTTATTCAATTTTATTACATTTTTTTTATTGCTGTTTAAGGGACAAGGAGCAAGAAGTTAATTCTTTCCCCATTGCATTTGCCAATACAACATTGAGAACTTATTTCCTGTTCACTTTAATGATTACAATGCACTGGCAGGATATAAACATGTTGCAAGTTGCTACTTGGACACCATGAACTACACACTATGTTAAAGCAGTTAATTTGGTAACACTTTACTTAAAGCCTTTATATATAATTAATTGAAAGTAGTTTTAATTATGTCCTGTAATGCACTTTATAATGCATTGTATGAACAAATTAATAATTGGTTCCACAGTTATAATACATTACTTAAAAACTCGTTACATCTTTAGAAAGTATAAAACACATGACAAACAAACAAACAAATATTTCAATGCATTTTAAATTTGGTTACAATAATTTATTTCTGAAAAACAATGCATTACAATTTACATTATTAATACCTTTAATGCATTATACATAAAGGCTTTAAGTGTTATTGCTGATTTTATGAAATTTTTAGAACTGAAAAAACAATAAAAGCATAAAATATAATGTCTATGGAACATCTTTGCAAACAGATGCTATAATTAAAAATCTGCTAAGACTGTCTCCTCTGAAGAGAAAACATGAAACTGTACAAACTCATACTCACTGACAGTGACTTTGAATTTGTTCACATTAATATAGATATTAGAAGACACACAAGTGTGTTGCGATTACACAAATACCTATATGCTCATCTGAAAACAGTGGATAAAATATCAGCATATATTATAATAATAACTTTCATCATTATGTCGAATTGACACATCTAAAGCCTCATTTTTTATGATATTCATTGCATAATATACATCATGTCAAAACTTTGACACACAAATGCAAAGCATGACTACTTAGTGCAAAGAATTTGCTCTTCTCTTGTTTGAGAGCAGATGTTTGAACAATGAGATGATGCAAGTCAATTTTGCATAGAAGGAAAGATGTGAGATGTCCTTTGTACATTCAAATTGTCAAAATCAACAAGCTCAGAGCTACACAGCAGAACCAACCTGATATGAAACGTAACACTGAAGCACAATTAATGATGTCCAGTACTGTGGTAAGTTTCAAAAACTACAATGATCACAGAGTCAAATCACAGTGCTTGACGTAACCATCAAAATAAAAACATCAGGTGATTCCCACCCACAATAATTGAAACAAAGAAATACAACGAAAAGACTGCAGGAGACAAGGAATCACACCTACTACTATTTGAAGTCATGCTGTGGTGGAGCTGATTTGAATGAACAATTAGCAGCAGACGTACTAACAAGAAAATTACTCAGAACATTGAAAACAGGGAGGTTCCTTAATGACTGCAATTACATACTACTATATTTAGAATGCTCAAATTACATTTCAGCTTCTGTCCAAAACCAAATCTGTAGCCTTCGAGCCAAGGTACTGTACAGTTTGCTACACGTTAGGAGCAACAATTGATGCAATGTGCATCAACCTCTTAAAAAAAAAAACGTCTAGACACACATTTGACTTTTTTAGTCATACATAGTTACCACATGTACTATGTGATAAGTCATTCAGGTTTTTGAGACTTTAAAGAGCACAAAAAAAAGAGCTACCAAAGCTACAGGAAAAAAAATACAATTGCATACCTTTAGAGGTACAACAGCTTGTCAATGGGGCAGTACCCTTAAATGGACATATCTGTACCTTATCTACCCCTCGAAGGTGCATATTAGTATTAAAGTAGTATTAAATAATAGTAGTAGTAATAGGTATCTTCAAAGTACTACTATGACATTTTAAGGGTAAAAATGTACAAAGTTCAAGGAGTGCCCGAGTGACAAGTTGTTGTACTCCTAAATCGACAAGTTTGTACCTTATCTCCCCCTAAAAAGTGTATACCTTAGAGTTGAAATAGGTACCTTTAAAGGACTACTACAGACTTTTTTAAGGGTAAAAAAGTACCCCTAAAGGTACAATGTTTGAATATTCTTTCTGAGAGTGTAGATACTCTTTCTTTTGAGAAACTTGGCATGCAGTCTTTTTTAATGGTCACAAAGTTTCAATGAATCAGAAGAACTCTCCTCTGGACTTGAGTTTGAGAATCTCTGCCGCCAGCTGCTGCGCATCTTTCAGCTGCGGGAACATTTCCATAACTTTGTTTACATGATGCGGGTTAAAAATCGCATGAAGCTTCTTCCTGACCTCCTCTCTTTCTTCCTGGAAAGCATTGGACTTTGGCATGGCTGAGTGCTGCTGGTTTCCGTAGACATTGGGAGACCTGTGCGAGCTAGGACAGGCTAAAGGTTCGGGTAAACTGGTTGCCTGTGGTAAGAAGTAAGGGTAAGACCAGGCACCGTAAGCAGGGAGACTATAAGGCTGGATGGGGTTGGGTAGAGGTAGGGAGCTGTAGGCACCAAAGTTGGGCTGATAGTTGGAGAAAGGACTCATGTTGTCATAGTAGCGCTGGCCACCTGCAGGTACACCAAGGTTACCAGACATTGGTGGATGATTGGATCTCGTCCTATGCAACTCATCAATGCTCTGGGACGGATCTGAAAACTGGCTTTCGTAGGATCCAAGCCCTGAGTCAGAACTGAAAATGGATGAAGGATTTGTTGGGTAAGGTGCTTGCAGACTGGTTCTGTCTACCGAAGCACTGCATTGTCTCACTGTGGCTGTATTTAAGGGCTTTTTGTTGGACAAAATGCCATCGCAGTACTGGAGCATAACATCCCTGCCGTCAGAGCTCTTGGGATCTAAGTTGAGCTTTTGTTCCAGTTCTTGCTCCAAGGAGGGTGAGCTGGACCCAAAACCAGGGTCATTTCTTGGGTACATGCCTCTTAGTGGCCCAGTTACTCTGCTTTCCTCTTTTGAACCAGACAGCCTGGCATTCTCTCGAAGCTCATCGGCTAGAGAACGCTGTGACTGGTTTGTGCGCTCAGGGTGGTAGAACTTACACTTGATCCCATATGTGCACTTTTTTCCTGAAGAGTAAAAAGACAAATGTGTCATAAGGTCTACTACAGGAATGTGCAACATCGGTCCTGGAGGGTCGTGGTCCTGAGTTTAGTTCCATCCATAATCATAGACACCTGTCTGAAGTTTTCTAGCAACCCTGGAGACATAGGTTAGATTTTTCAGGTGTGTTTGATTAGGGATGTTGGAGCTAAACTCTGTAGGACAGTGGGTCTCCATGAGCAGGACTGAAGACCTCTGAGAGTTACACAGTTAGGTCAAATACTAGGGCTATCAATTGACTGAATTACATTCAATGCAGCTTTATTAAAGGACTTCTATTATGCTTTTTGATTTCACCTTTAGTGTGTAATAGCTTTTTGTACACATAAACCAGAAGTGTCCAAACCTATTCCAGGAGAGCCACTGTCCTGCAGTGTTTAGCTCCAACCCTAATTAAGCACACCTGAACCAGCTAATCAAGGACTTCAGACTCATAAGAAACTTCCAGGCAAGCGTGTTGGAGCTGGTTGCAAATAAACTCTGCAGGACCTTGACCTTCTGGGGGCAGGATTGGACACCCCTGATGTAAAGTTGATGCTAATGGGATTTAATCTCTTTAACAAAAAAAAAAGAACAGAAAACGCTTGCCTAAAATATCTTGTTTGTAGCCATGCTATTACATCCGTGACTTAGCTACGTCATCACATTACACATTTGCATAATGCCCGCTTACTGGCTACTTTAGCCTGCCCTCAAGGAACAGCTGGATAGGTAATTTTACTACGTCATATACACTTTGGACATTGTATGGAATTTCAATACCAACAGTTTCACGACCTTCCTTTCTATGGATTTCAGTTACCATAGAAGTCATTCTGTTTACAGCTGCCCATGAAGCCTCTGGAGCTGAAACCCAATTATGGTAAGGGGCGTTACATTTTTGTTACGCTATTTATGTGGCTGACTAATCACAACAGACTGGGCCAGCTTTCAGAAAGGCGGCCTTAAAGAGACAGGGGCTAAAACTTTTCAGGCAGAGGTTGATGAGTTGCTGCAGCAATGTGCAGTATTAGTAAAATAATGTGCTTTTTTGAACTTTAAATTATGTAACTATATTCTAGCAGACCCCAAATATAAAATTATGAAATTGTAAATTAGCATAATATGGGAAATTTAATCAAGTTAATTACCATCAAATCACATATCAGCATTTGCTAAGAAAATTCAAAGACATTCAATTATTGTGGCAGTTGAAAGCAGACTTTACAATTGTTTGAGAAGTCATAATACCATTTTGTTTGGTTTTCTTATAATTGACCATGAGGTTATCACTGGCCTACAGGGTGTTATATCTGGCTGTGAATGTCTTTGATGGCAGGAAATTCCATTATTACGAAATATGGGATGAGTCATTGGACATGACAATGATGTCCATTTTTCATTGGGCTATATTTTTTATAATTAATTGCACTGAATTAACATTAAATTGACAGCCCTATTTCAATTAGTAGTTAGTGGTTTATATGGCATACATGATTACGAGTGATAGAAACTGATAAGTACTTACCATATGGACAGAGTTGTCGCTTGTGGTCAAGCAACATCGCTTTTTTACGAAGAAAATTATCTAAATTGGGTCCATGACGGCCGAGAGGGTCATCAGGTGGCATGAACCTGTCCAAGAGGGTCGTGTTGATGGTTAGTTAAATGAATAGGAATAAGAACAGGCATTACAAAAAGCATTAGCAGCTCCTAAAGAATAGTTGTAAGAACGTACTTGTCATTAACAAAGGAGTACATAAGCAATCTCTCCTCAATGCAACGCTTCCACTCCGGACGTTCACTTTGCAGGTCACGATATGTGTCGTTGGACACTATAATGCCGTCCAGATCATGAGCTAATTTGACAATAAAGCGATCATCATAGCAGACCACGCGCTTTCCTCCGACCCTTCGTGAAGGTGTAAACACAAGAATCTTCTTCCTTTCCAGCTCTTCCAAAATATGCTGATCTGGAAACAAAGACAAACACATTTTAGATTTTTCATCATCTTTGTGGACATTTTTAGTATGATTTTGGAATGAAGGCTGTCTTTCTTACTGCACATTATTTACCAGTCGCTGATAGAATAACTGGACCATAACACCCATCACATTGAAACAATTTGACAATTATTATAGACAACTAATTTAAGCTGTAACTAATTTAGGCAATTAACCTTGCTTGACCAGTTTTCTACATTACAGATACATAACAAATGGTTATTCCACCAAAGGTGACCATATCAAATGCTACTTTGAGAAGGTGGTAAAAGGTGGTAAACTAAAAGATTCCAAAGAACACAGGCTGTCATCTGTGAAACAGGGAAGAGGCAATAATTCATCACACCGCACCAGACTCGATTAAAGATTCACAGTGTAACTGTAGGTGATAAGGAAAACTCTTGAACTTCCTGGTGGGGAATTCCCAGTGAGACCTGCAGGAAATGTAACTCTTCCTTGTTCTTCTTGTTTTGTTATTACGGTTCTTGCTCGAATTGATTTGAGGAATCTGAGCAGGGGTGTACACCACAAAAGAGAGACAGTCCAGGGACATAAACAATTGAGTTTATCATCTCCACATCAACACCTCTAGGCTGTTAAAACGGAGCCTGAATGTTTCTAAAGTCCTGAAACAAAGGTCGTTTTGTACTATTATGCTGTACTAATACCATATGTACAGAGGGAACGTTTTGCAACCACAAACTAATGAACAGCAAACTGTTAATTTTTTTAATTAAACTGTTAAACTGTTTCAGTTTTAAAGACCTTGTCAATTACTGCCATTCTGTGTAATGCATGCGTCTAAAGGTTTAGCTTTTCATTAATATATTGATGTCAGTAAGATTTTTCAATGGTTTTGAAAGAAGTCTTATATGTTCACCAAGACTGCATTTATTTGACCAAAAATACAGTAAAAAGTGTAATATTTTGAAATATTACAATTCAAAATAACTGTTTTCTTTTTTAATACATTTTGAAATAAGCTATTCCTGTGATGCAAAACTGAATTTTCAGCATCATTACTCCAGTCTTTAGTGTCACATGATCCTTCAGAAATCAGTAAACATTTTGTTTTATTATCAGTGTTGAAAACTGCTGCTTCTTATTTTTAAAGAAACTGCTACATTTTTTTTTTCGATTCTTTGATCAATAGAACGTACAGCATATATTTAAAATGTAAATCTTTTGTAACCGTATAAATGTCTTCACTGTCTCCTTTGATAAATTGAATGCGCCGTTGCTGAATAAAAGTATTCATTTCTTCAAATAAAATCTTACTGACCTCAAACTTTTGAACTGTATTGTATGTTTACTGAAAAACCTGCCAAAAATACTGCTGAAGAAAATGATTTCTTTGCAGTGTGAAGTATAGGCTTATTTGCATCTGTGCAGTCAGATGGGCGTTTTCGCTTTTCAGAGAAACCGGTCTGTTATGACTCATTTTTACCAAAAGTGCTGAGGGAGTGTCTCTACCTGAAATAGGTACATCAGGCCTGGGCTGCTCTTTTCTCCAGGAAGGCACAAATACAGTGATATTTCTGTGTCCTCGGTCAAGGAAGTAATTAACCGCCAGCTCAATCCCACGGCAGGAAAACACTTCCTTGTTCCCATGACTGAAAGAGAACAAGAGAAACAATAAAAAATAAAAAAAGAGAAAGAAAGAAATTAGTTTGGCACATGAGTAAATCAGTGAATATGCATGCCAAAAACCAATGGTCTGTATAAATGTTAGTGGGCTTTGGTGGTTACGTTGCTTTTTCAGCGTCTTACACCATGAATGTAATGTTCCTTAATGGCATGCCACATGTCAAATTATTAATTCTTACATTTTTAAAAGTCTATTTACAAGTCCTGTGTGAACGGCTCTTTAAATATCCTGTGTGGTTTGGTGCTCAATAACTATTGTTTTTAATGAAGAACATACATTTCTTGAAAGTTCATGAAGTTTTGCTAAACTGTGGTTAATCCATTTAATGCATCAACACTATCAGTTTTTTATAAATGTGAAAAGTATATTGAATTCCAAGGGTTGATTCAGTAAACCTAAAACTAAGCAGTTTGATCCATCGCAATTTTTTTTCCAGATGTGGACGTTGGAATTGCTTGTAACAATAATGCAACTAGAAGGCATGCTAAAACACAACCTGATTTGCATAACCTTATTACGGAGAACTATAACAGTACAACAACTGAATGCAAACTGTAGTTGTTGACAGATGCATGTCAGACATGTTTATAGTATTACTGATAAAAAAAACAGAGATAAAACAGACAGAAATGATGACAGAATTGTTTGCTTTGACTGGGAAGCTACATCCAACAAAACACACGAAAGAACAACAGCCATTTCCATTACGTCACGATGCTATTGCAAATATCAATGCATCAATTGGCTTTCACAAACAATGTGAGTGAAGTGTTGTAACTTACTACCATCTCTCTTAAACTACTTATAAACCCTTCATTTCAAGGAAGAATGTCTTTCACAAAATTCCCTAATGTGACCTTTGCAGCATGCATGACCAAAAATGTTGCAGTGTGTTGAGCATGAGGCCTTGGTCTCTTGGAAACGAAATGGTTAAAACAGTGCATATTATTTGCATATTGGAGAACAGAAAAGCATGGACAAAGGGGAAGTACAAACCTTTTCAGAAGAACCAGGTCTAAAGTTTAAGCCCAAAGGCAATATGAGCAATTCGCTATGGGAAGTGGTAAGTCATATTACATTAAACACACTAGTTACTACTTTTAAAAGGAATTATTAATCAATTGATGTTTCTTCCAAATAAAGAGCTATCGACAAGTCTGTATTTGTGCTATTATTTGGATGTGATATTCACATTTTTAAAAACACACTTAAAATAAAAATAAAAAACTCATAATGTTACAACAATCTAAGGTGGACCAACATAAAAAAAAGAAAAGAAACTGAAAGCCTTGTATAATTTGGGAAAAGTTTATTCACAACCAGAGCACAGCTGTCATGAATTTCCCTTTGTAACGGCAACTTGCTGATACTTGTTAAACTAGCAAAGACTCAAAACTCCAGCTTAGTTTTCAATCTCTTCTCTTTCGATTGAAAAATCACGTAAGAAAAAACAAGACAGTGGTACCATGTCCTCACCTCATGGCCACGTTGCTGCCATCAATAACAACAGGCTTCAGGTCACTTTCGGGTTCAGTGGTGTCCTCCTGTGTTGAGCCCTGTGCTCTAGATGAGCTTCCTCCCCGATGGGGCAAACTGAACCCACCATCATCACTGTCAGAGCTAGAGGAGGGCACAGCCTTGGCCCCTGAACGCACCAGCTCCCCCAGCACCGCGTTAGTGTCCGTCCCCAGGCCGAGCTTCCTCAGGGCGGCCTTCACCTCTTGTGGAGAGTAACCCAGCTTACGAAAGAAGTCGACCTTCATCTGCAGGTCATGGAGGTCAGGTCCGTCTTGGCCCAGGCCAGTGGGTTGATGGTAACACCTCGACTGCATCCCGCTGTATGTTGGATGTTTGATGTTCTGGGGTTTTTCAGTGCAAGAGCTGCTGTGTCGTCCATATGCTGCTCTGACATGTTGCTCTTGCTTCTGAATAAGACTGAAGCATAAACAAATAAATGGTAAATAAAACATAAGCCATAACAATGCAAGTTATAAACTGCAATTAAACATGTTATATTTACATAGAAAATTATAATACATAAAATGTAAACAGTAGAACAAGGTAATATTTTATTTGTTAATATCTTTATACATACACATATTTTATGCATTACATGATTTGATCTTCATAAATTCAAACATTAATTCATGAACAACACCATTATAGTGACCATATCATTTATGTATAAGTGCAATTCAATCCTCCATCAACCTCCTCCCAAAAATAATAAACAATTTCATGCATGGATATTGCAAAAAAAAAAAAAAATCATAATAATAATAAATAAAATAAAATTTTAGTCTTGTAATTTAGAATACATATTATAATAAAGTAAATATAAAGTAAATTTTAAAAAGGTTTATCTGTCCTTCAGAGGTTACATATGTTTCCGAGATGACTTTGATATTTATTTGCAATAGTGTCAGAAATCAACCCAGTAGTGACGAGCTATTTTACTAAAACATGTTGGAGATGGCTTTAAATCCGTTTCCAGACTGTCCAGTGGGCTCAAGCATCATATTTAAATAATGGTAACATGTACTCCAATGCATTTGATAAACAAAATCAGTTTATAGAGGTTTATATCAGGTGTAGTTTTCCTCTTTATTGATGTTCTACTAATTTGCATTTGCTTTTACTAATTGCTGCAATATTTACATTTAAGGCATTCTATGCAGTGAACTTTTTACTCGCAAAGTAGTGAGCATCTGTTTATTTAAATTGTACATTCCATGTGTCATTTGTTCAATTCTACATGGTTAATAAATGACATATACACTTCCCCTACTTTTACAACACTTTCCACGAAAAGTTCCTGATTCATTGATTACATAAGATATAGCATATCCAGTGTATTTAAACTGCTACACACACAGGGTTCTCTAATATACTGTACAGCTAAAGACGCGACGATACAACTAACAGCGTTCTTCCTCTCTGCGTCTCAAGACCGCGCGGACCCCGGGTGAAGTACTACACAAACTCATAACCGTTTGGAGTTTTGAAGTGAGACAGTTTAAATGCCTGTCTCAGCTGTTACACAATACACTTTCTTATATAGACGTTTCCAAAATAAAACAGAATAACTTAGACCTACCATATTCTCCCAATGATGAGTCCGGTGATCTGTAGCGCGCGCGCGCGCGAGTGTGTGTGTGCGTGCTAGAAAGTACTGATCTTGTGTTTAATGACGTGTTTTAATGTAACACCTTTCCTCCTCTACTTCCTGCTCTGCTCCAGGTAACTCGACCTGTTTCACTCCCGGAAGAGAGAGAGAGAGAGAGACTCTGCTGGCCTGTACTAGACAAACGACCACATTTACATGAAACTTATTTTTATAATCATATTTTTCATAATCTTCGTTCATTTTTTTAAAATATATTTTATACACAGTATTTCATTTTCATATTTTCTGTTCCTGTATTTCTGTTTCCAGCACCTTATTCACTTCCTATTGTATATTTTGTATGTATTGTTTTGTCCTTTTGGCACTATTAGTACTGATGAGAAAATTAAGGTTTGTGTTTTTGTATTATTTTCATGACAGTAAAGCGCATTTCCCCATACTGTACATTACCATGATTCATAGGTATATAAAATTAGATTCTCAATACTTTAATATTGCATTTTTAGGCATGATTTGTTTTACATCATTTTTTGGCTGGTAATTTACCTGGATATGACAGAAAACACTTTCAAGGAACTGCTTGAAAAAAAACCTATACAATTTCACATCAAAGACAAAAGGCTATCTATCTATCTATCTATCTATCTATCTATCTATCTATCTATCTATCTATCTATCTATCTATCTATCTATCTATTATCTATCTATCTATCTATCTATCTATCTATCTCTCTCTCTCTCTCTCTCTCTATATATATATGTTAATCAATACTGATAACCAACTGACAATTAACAAATAAGTAATAAAAGTAACTACCTTGAAACAAGCACAACAAAGTCTTTTCCAACTTCTCTTGTGTTGCATAATTTCATTCATAAAGGGGTGGTGAATTTACATTTATGGTTGCAAAACCTGTCTAAAAGAAATGTGGGAGGTGCTTCTATGAGCATACAGTATGTCATATTTTATGATCATGACATAATGCTCTTTATGAAAGCACTTGTGGGTAATATTACACTTGAAGTAGGAGTGATACGTATCAAAATACAGGTAAGACGTGATGACGTAAGGTTTTTCTCCTCTCTCGTGTGTTTTCCCTCAGTTGTCTTCTGCATGAGTACCAGAAAAGGACAGTATACATATATATTATAAACTAATATATCTATTTTTTATTTCCTCTTTTGTCTGTGAAAGTGTATTGTAATTGTATTTAGTGTACTGTGTTACTGACAGATCTGTTTATTTTTGTCAGTGCAAGTATACCTGTAATGTGTTGTGTTTTACACATGCTTACATTGATTTTGGGTGTCAAGTTTTTTTTAACAAACTGTGCATTTATTACTGCTTAATACTGCTTAATATTTTTATTTTTATTTTATTTTTTTACGTAATCTGGTTTCAAAACTAACTGACCAGTACATGTCATCAAAGTAAGCAGTATTTATGATTGATAGCATGGTATTGTATATAATGTGCATAAACTCTTTTTTATGTTTCGTTATTGATTGAAAAATGTTGTTGTTTAAATAGACCCTTTACAGAGACCTACAAAGAAAAAGAATCATAAACCTTTAGGAACCTGTCAACACAATGTCTTGGAATGTCTTTGGACTCTGATGCCTTGCCATTATGTTATTGTCATCAAAGTAACATTGGCGATTAGCTCCACTTGGTTGCTCCAAGACAAAGCAAAAAATCTGTACCTCCTTCTTTTTCAGTGCTTTACTGACTCTTTGCGGGTCAGTGTCTATTGTGTGTGCGTCTTGAGGAAGTTATTATGAGTGAGGGTACTAATATGTCCTGCTCCGTGAGACACAGGTTAATGGTGTGTACTGAGTGCAGTTCCGGACGCTGGAGAAAGCAATCACTAGGGGTTGCCAGTCCACTGCTCTCTCTGAGGTCCTGTGTCAGCAGGCCCAGGTGTCTCTGGCGCAGATATTACAGCGGGGCAATGAGCTACAGCAAACAGAGATGAGTTTCCCCGCTGACCCCCGCCGGCACACAGCTGCCATGACAACCAGCGTCCAGAGAGATCCGAGGAGAGGCTGGACCTGCAGTGTTTGCTCTATCAGGATGAAGTCAGCGTAATCTTGAAGTCAAATATCACAGCAATTAGCCACTGTTACACTCTGGATGTCACTGCATTAGATGCAACATATCAAATCAAAAGAGTTTTCACAAAGAACTAACTTTCTGAGCCATGCAGACTAACTAAGACTAACAGACCAACTAACTATTACCTACTGTATGCTCTAATAATGTTTGGCAATCACAAAATCTTCACATCTAAATTTTCTTCACATCTAATATGATAACATTAATTTTTTTAAACATGGCATTAAACGTTGATAATATGACAAACTTCTGTAAATGATTCTATTATAATGAACACAAGAGGGCAGTAAAAGTATATGATACAGAATTGGCTATGATCCATGAGTTCATGTTAAATAGCTTGTGTTGCACTTTACACTTGTTACTGAACAGAGCTGTCCAGAATAACATACTCACAGTATTTCTGTAGTGTGAAAACTGTGCAAAGTGCTCACATTTTATTCTCAATTTGATCAAATGCACGAGATAGCCTACTGTTTCCTATGATTTATTTATTTATTTTTTATTTTTCTTAAATCAGTATTCATTCAAACTAGGTCTACCAGAGGTTAGGATGTTTTTTTTTTTTAACAATTACCTTACTGACTACATGGCCAGTGAGATTTTAGCCATTTAGCCCGACAAATATGTATTATCTTTATTCCATTTTATTCCAGGATAAATTGTAGTGTTGTCCACGTTCTTGCAATCCTGAAAATAAAATCTGAAATGCAAAATAAAATGAAAATTTGTCTTGGTCTCAGTGGCAAAGCTCTGCTCTGACTATATAATCTCTCCTCATGTTGAGGACGACAATAGCTAGTAAAACGGTTGATCTGGCATTTATAAACATTATACTATCACATAAATCCAATTATTTATTGTTCATCTGAGAATAATCTGTAACGCATGTTTTTATATGCCGGTAGGTGAATTTACATCACCCTCTTCTGTCGGAAATGGGAAATGCATCCCATCTGGTCAGAAGCGGGGATAAAACCTCCAATCCGAGGAAGAAAAATAAATGACCAATGGTGGGATATCAAAAACTGATAAATAATAATAATATTATTAATAATAATAATAATATTTTTTTATTTTAAAGTGCATGCGTTTTAATCACTTCACTAGAGCATGCTAACAGAAACTATCCTTAATATGAATGGATATTCAAATTACGCAACGTTGCTTGAGATGCTAAATTAAATTTGCCTCCTTTATTAATCATTATCAGAGGTTCCATCTGTATCTTCATTATCAGAGGTATCTTTCAGAATCACGTTTGTATTCCATCAAACCTGTTAACAGGTAAAACAACAAGATCAAGGTCGAGAAACTTTCAAATTTAGCTGAAATATACATTTTTGAAGGACAAACAGGTGAGTAGGTATTTGACTCCATTCATGTATTTACAGGTCCATTCATGTACAGTCAGGTCCATATATGGAAAATGTCCATTGGACACAGGTACAATTTTTATTATTTTAGCTGTTGACCAAAACATATTCAAGTTACAGTTATATAATAATATATGTTATGTATATATATGTAATATAGGAATATGGGTTTAAAGTGCACACTCTGATCTTTAATTTGAGGTTATTCTCAATAAAATTGGAGGAAAGGTTAAGGGATTATAGCCCCCCCCCTCCCCTCAGTCCTGGAGGGCCGGTGTCCTGCAGAGTTTAGCTCCAACCCTAATCAAACATACCTGAACCAGCTAATCAAGGTCTTACTAGGTATGCTTGAAAATTCCAGGCAGGTGTGTTGAGCCAAGTTGGAGCTAAACTGTGCAGGACACCGGCCCTCCAGGATCAAGTTTGGTGACCCCTGATCCAAAGCATTACAACATCATCTGTGAAACATGGTGGAGCAGTGTGATGCATGAGCATGCATGGCTTCCAGTGGCTCTGGGTTACTGGTGTTTATTGATGACGTGACAGAGGACAGAAGCAGATGGAAGAATTCTGAAGTGTATAGAGATATACTCGCTGCCCAGATTCAGCCAAATGCAGCAAAGTTGATTGGACGGCGTTCATAGTACAAATGGACGATGACCCAAAACATACAGCAAAAGCAACCCAGGAGTTTTTGAAGGCAAAAAAGTGGAATATTCTGCAATGGCCAAGTCAGTCTCCTGATTGTAACCTGATTGAGAATGCATTTCACTCGCTGAAGACAAAACTAAAGGCAGAAAGACCCACAAATAAACAATAACTGAAGTCAGCTGCAGTAAAGGCCTGGCAAAGCATCATAAAGGAGGAAACCCAGTCTCTGGTGATGTCCATGAGTTCCAGACTTAAGGCAGTCAATGCCTGCAAAGAATTCTCAACAAAGTATTACAAATGAACATTTTATTTATGATTTTATTTATTTGTCCAATTACATTTGAGCCACTGAAAATGGGGGGTATAAAAATGGTTGTAATTTTAGTAATATAAAGTAAATAGTAATGTAATATTCTAAGCATTTTATGTTATATTTTTGTTCAACCCCTTGAATTAAAGCTTAAAGTCTGCACTTCAATTTCATCTTGATTGTTTTATTTGTAATTCTGTTCTGGCATACAGAGCCGAAATTATGAAAATTGTGCCAGTGTCTGTAAAAAAAAAAAAAGTTGGGCTACCTTAAAATTTTAAGTCAACCAGCTAAAGCAAATTTTTGAGTTTTCTCAACTTATTTTTTAGGATATTTCTCAACTTTTTGTTGTATAAACTTAAAACAAGAAGTTGAGAAAACTCAAAAATCTGCTGAAGCTGGTTGCCTTAAAATTTTAAGTTTGCCCAACTATTTTTTTTACAGTGCAAATATATATGAACCTGACTGTATAAGGCATTGTATAATTTGTTTCATAGGTTTAATATATTAATAAGTGTTGTGTTGATGAATGGAACAGTTATAATATAGCTATAAACGTGCTGCAATCAAGATTGGTTTCATCAATATTTGCCTCCTTGAAATATTCCCTCACAGGCCACCACTGTACCTAGTCACATATTAAAATGAATTGAGTATTGAAAATAAACAGAGATATCATGTGCTGGAGAGGCGTTTATCACAGATCATGTGTGATGTGAAAATGCACAGCGAACAGGTGCAAGGCAGGTATGTCAGTGCTGATGCTAATAGGTTGTCATGGAAACAGACACTGGAGATATTGTCATCATGAGTGCGTGCTGTACTGAGATTGTCGTTGCAGAAACCAGCATTGGACAGTCGCTGGGACTGGTGTGATTCACTTTGATGAGCCGCTGTTGGGTTCAGGTGTGTTCTGTCCACATGGTTTGATAGATAGATTGGAATCTGAGTCCTGTAAGCAGCAGACTGTATAATGCTGCATAGCATCATAACCATGCAATGCAAGAAAAGTCAGCGTAGGCATCTCATTCTCAGTTGAGATGGTCATTACTGTGTGCAGCAAGCTGTTCTTCCCAGTCTGTGCATCAGGCGATGCCCTTGACAAGGGTCGACTGGTGGCTGAGGTTTGTCTCTTGCAATCCAAATAGCCTTTTTTTGTAGCCCTGGAACAATTAGCTAAAAATAAAGGTTCCAAAAGGCATTTTTGCTCTGAAAAAATGGTAGCATCTAAGTAAACTGGTTTTATTCAGGTTAAAAATATTATTACTGAACCAACCTTTATAAATGTATACCAACAAAATTAATATTTATGGGAGAAATAACTTCTCAAGGTAACAATTGAAGGCTACCAATTTTTACTGTGCAGCAATGCAATATTAGAAACGTTTCTGGTTACCCAAAAAAACAAGAAACAAGAACATTTTCTACTTAAAAAAAGAACCCTTTGTATGATAGAAAAGTTCTAGAAGTTTAAGGTTCTTAATTGAACCACCAATTCCAATAAAGAACATTTATTTTTAAGAGTGAATCTAAACAGGTTCTAAACAAAATGCTAAAGGTGCTAGATGTTCTAAACAAAATGCTAAAGTTTTTTTTGTTATTGCATTGCTTACACTTGTCAGTGTGGTTTCCAATTCCATTTTTATTTATTTTTTATTTTTGTTGGTTCAATTCGGGAAACTAGTTTTAGATTTATTTACTAGCATCTCAGTTATCTCAGATACAATAGAATAGAGAACATTGAAAAACCATTACAAAAACGTATTTAGGACACCATGTATCTATTGCATGGATCATATTTTAGTCTCGCCACAGTTTTGCAATTTTGTGATTAAAAAACAAAAAACAGAAACAACAACAAAAAAAAGGAATTTCAACCAACTCCTGCATTATTTTTCATAGCGTGCAATTTTATTAATCAGCTAATTACAGCTAATCAAGATCCATCAATCCCAGGACAGTCAGACTGATCAACATGTGAATGTGCTGCTCTCTTGCTCTTCAAAAAAAAAACATTCTAAAAAAAAACATTAAAAGAACTGCTAAATAAAGCTCAATTTCCTATTTTTTCATGTAATGGTTTTACTAATTAATGTTACCGACTCACCCATAACATTAGTTTGTGCATAGTGTGTGAGAATGAGTGTGTGTGTGTGAGAGAGAGAGCCCAGGTTTATGTAATTAATCTTGATCTTGATCTTGTGATGGAAAGCTAATTTGTAACATGATGTCAAAATAAATGAATACATAAATATTGCAAAAAGCTTTTATAGCAACCATGACTCCCACTAGTTCATGTCAGTAACTAAATTATTTTTTTAACACTTGATAAACAATATATTATATATATTCTGTAGAAAACTACAGACCTGTCTCTCTCCTTCCATTCATAGCAAAAACACCCGAACGAGTTGTTTTCAACCAGGTATCATTGTTTCTTTAACAGAATAACAAACTGGATGCTAACCAGTCAGGTTTCAGGAGTGGCCATTCAACTGAGACTGCGCTACTCTCAGTCACTGAAGCCTTGCGAATTGCAAAAGCTGATTCCAAATCATCAGTCCTCATTCTGCTGGATCTATCTGCTGCTTTTGACACTGTCAATCATCAGATCCTCCTGTCCACCCTCACATCACTGGGATTCCACGTCGCTGGTTTGAATCCTATCTCACTGGTAGGTCTTTCAGGGTGGCCTGGGGAGGGGAGGTATCCACAGCACATCAACTGGTCACTGGGGTTCCTCAGGGATCAGTGCTTGGACCCCTCCTCTTATCCACATACACTACATCACTGGGTCCCATCATACAGGCACATGGCTTCTCCTACCATTGCTACGCTGATTACACACAGCTCTATCTCTCTTTTCAACCAGATGATCCAACGGTAACTGCACGCATCTCAGACTGCCTGGCGGACATCTCGGCATGGATGAAAGAACATCACCTACAGCTCAACCTGGCAAAGACTGAGCTTCTTGTCTTCCCTGCCACTCCAGCTCTACAGCATGATTTCACCATCCAGCTAAGTTCTTCTACAATTATCGCATCAACTTCGGTCAGAAATCTTGGTGTAATCTTTGATGACCAGCTAACCTTCAAAGACCACATTGCAAAGACTGCTCGATCTTGCAGGTTTGCATTACAGAACATCAGAAAGATCAGGCCCTTTCTGACAGAGCATGCTGCACAACTTCTTGTCCAGGCCCTTGTCATTGCTAGGCTGGACTACTGCAATGCTCTTCTGGCTGGACTTGCATCAAGCACAATCAAACCTCTACAAATGATTCAGAATGCAGCGGCACGACTGGTCTTCAACGAGCCCAAAAGAGCCCATGTTACACCTCTCTTTATCTCCTTGCACTGGCTACCGGTTGCAGCTCGCATCAAGTTCAAGACATTGATGCTTGCATATAGAACAGACACAGGCTCAGCACCCGCCTACTTCCACTCACTATTACGAATCTACATCCCCTCCAGAAGTCTGATATCCGCTAGTGAGCGATGCGTCATGGTACCATCACAGAGAGGCTCAAAATCACTCTCCAGAACATTCTCGTTCACCATTCCTGGCAGGTGGAATGATCTTCCCACTCCTATCTGGAATGCTGAATCCCTGTCAACCTTCAAGCAACAACTGAAAACTCATCTCTTTCAACTCTACCTGACTTCATCCTAAACTTCAAAAAAAAAAAAAAAAAAAAAAAAAAACTTTGTCTTTCTCTTTATTTATCCCTTCCCTTGCTAGTTTGTACTTATTTGAACAATGCCTGAGACTTGGTATTACGAGCATTTCCTCTGTCTGTTTGCTGCTTTAAGATGAATCGCTTTATGTATTCCCCAATTGTAAGCCACTTTGGATAAAAGTGTCTACAAAATGACTGAAAGTAAATGTAAATATATTATATAGTACTGTTTGAATATTACACAGACCATACAGAAAACCAAGAATTTTTTAAATATAAATTAAACTTTAAAATATTATGAGTAAAAAAATAACAACAGAAATTTAAAGAAAATAATTTATTATAATATTATATTATTGTCACACTTCATGGACATTTGAATTTGCTTTCATTTTCATCCCTGATGTTCCTTGACCTAGTTTCTGTCTCCCCTTGATTGTGTCATTATGTTCAGGTGTGTCTTGTCAATTATTCTCATTTGCTCTCCCATTTAAGTTTTAGTCTGTTCAATGCATGTCGTCCGGTCCTAACGTTACCTGTGTGAGTGTGTATGCTGCCTACCTGATGTGGATTACCCTTATGTGGATTATTAAAGACTGCTTACCGTTATCTTCTTCGTATTTGTGCGTTTCTCCTACACCAGTGCTTCCCAAACCTGTCCTGGAGGCCCCCCTGCCCTGCACCTTTTGTATGTCTCCCTTATCTAACACACCTGATTCCACTCATCAGCTCGTTAGTAGAGACTGCAAGAACTAAATTGGGTGTGTCTGATTAGGGAGACATACAAAATGTGCAAGGCAGGGGGGCCTCCAGGACAGGTTTGGGAAGCACTGTCCTACACCAAATCGTGACAGAAGACCGGACCGTAAACAGTAAAGCAGCATTTAAACCCTGTTTGTTTGTTTTTCTCGCGTTTGTCAGTTTTTCTTTTTGTTTATTCATGAATGACCCTGCCTGCTTCCTCCTAATGCTGGAGCAGAGGAGCCTTTCCCTTGAGGACCATACAGGACTATTTGTGGAAATCGCCAACCTTACCCACTACCCGGACTACTGCCTCTGCACTTTCTATAAGACCAGCCTGAACGACGGCGGCGGAGCGCGGTTGTCCGGAGATGGTCCTCGGGGGAATTTCGCCACCTTTGTGGAGTGGGTGCTGGTGTCCTGTGGATTGGCGCTGACTGTGGACATCGCAGACGACCACACCAGCCCCACTTCAGACCCAGAGCCCAGCCCACGATTACCCTGCTGCGCAGAGCCTCAGCCTGAGCCCACCGCTGACGGAGAGCCAGATCCCACCGCGACCAACAAGCCATCCCCTAAGAGAGCGACAGAGCTGAACATTCGCCTCGAAGCCTGAGTCTGTGACGTCAGACCAGGTGCAAGAGCCGGCAAATGAGCATGCGACGGTGGATGATGTAAGGGAGCACGAGGGCTTGGAGGAAAGCCCCGCCCACTGCACCACCGCTGAGGGTGAGCTGCTGCTGGACTTAATTGACTCTGATTTGGATTTATATGTGGACATGCCCATTCTTCTCCCACCGTCTTATGAACTGTCAGTCTTCCCTGAACTCTCTGTTTGTCCTGTTTCGGCCAAGGAGGCCGTTTATGAACTGTCTGTCTACCCTGAACTATTTATCTGTCCTGTCGCGACCACGGAGGTCGTTCCCCTGTACGCTGTGCTCCCGGTGTTGGGATTCACAATCTGGTGTGTGTGGGCAGCACACACCATCCCTGAAAACCCTGGTGCTCACAAATTAACACCCACCCTCCCTCTCCTGCCTCTTCCTGTCATCCCTGCTGCTTCAGCTCCACCACCGCTGTCTCCTGACAGCCCCTCTGCTCACCCTCAGCCCACCATCTGTGCGGTGGGATCGCCGTGGGTCTGCCAGTCTCCATCGGCATCGTGGCTGGAGGATCCCTTGTCTCCGCCTCTGAGTCCCAGACTCCACCTCAGCCCTTCGACCCATCGGCTCCACCATGGCTCCTAGGTCCCTCCGGCTCCGCCTTGGTCTGTCATCGAAAAACATATGCATCCAAAAACTTAGGCAGCTGACTTGCTGCCTCGCTGCCTTAGGAGGTAATGACTTTGAAGACAGCGTTTTTGCACAAAGACACCTCACGAAACTCATTTCGGACAGGCTTCTGAGGTAGCGTAACAGTTTATGATCTACAACGAAATAGAACGAGTAAAGTTCTAACGTTTGGTTTGATAACCAAACAAATATTTCCTTCCTACCTTGGAATGTGTCCTCCGAAGGCAGCATTTTTCAGTTTTTGGATGAAGCCCTAGTTTCTGTCTCCCCTTGATTGTGTCATTATGTTCAGGTGCGTCTTGTCAATTATCCTCATTTGCTCTCCCATTTAAGTTGTAGTCTGTTCAATGCATGTCGTCCGGTCTTAACGTTACCTGTGTGTGTATGCTGCCTACCTGATGTGGATTACCCTTATGTGGATTAATAAAGACTGTTTACCGTTATCTTCTTCGTATTTGTGCGTTTCTCCTACACCGAACCGTGAAAATTATATTATAATCTTCTTTGTTTTCTTTATTCAACTGTTCCTATTAGGGGTTGCAGTGGATCATCTGCAATCTAGTTTTATTGTCTGCATATTTGATTTGGCACATGAATTTATGAAACCCCATCTTTATGAGAATGTATTAGCTTGTGCAACCCTAGTTGCTGGGACATGGTATTGTATTATAGAGCAACATATGTAGTATTTGGGGGACATACGGCATACTAAGATTTTCTGAAGTTCATATTAAATAAGAAAAATGTGTGCTGATAAATTCAATGGCACTGCAGTATACAGGTCATCATTTTTCATCTGAAATTCATCTAATCACAGAGCACAAAATATGTTACTATTGGTTCCTGTTGATTTTGGAGACTTTTCTTTTCTTTTTTTTTTTTAGTTATGACTACTTCAGTAAAACACATTTTCCCACGATATCTTTAATGGACTACATGACAAATTAATGAAATCCACTTAACCTTTGCAAACTGCCGCTGCTTTGGTGATTCATCATTTCCACTGAACCGCTGTTTGATTTCACAAGAACTCAGACAGGACCGCTCATGTTACTACAACATGACTCACACCACTGGTCATTTCTTACTTCCATGATTTAATGCCTTTTTATTTGCATATAGAGGTATGTGATGGTATGACTTTATTATAAAGCCACTGAACTCTTATTGAGGCATATCTATTACAAAGATCTCTTGACACTGTTTGCATAATTGTATTACATTTGGTTAAAAAGTTAACTTTTTTATAAAGTAGTTCTTCATGATGTTTTTGTCAGTGTTTTTAACAGTACTCAGTAGAGCTGCAATGAATATATTGATTATTAATTGGTGACTCTGTCAGAATTGATAAATATCAACATATAATTAAAGCTGCAAGCAGCGTGGAAAGGGCCCTCGCACCCAGGCTCACCGCCACCCAGTGGCTTTAGGAAAACAGCGAACGGGGAGCAATATGTATTTAAAGTGGTAAATATAAGAGGAACATGTCAGTCATTTATATGTGCCAAACTTCCTGCTGCCAGCTGGTGGCGCTATGACTATAACTGAATATTGGCATATAGATGTCTTCAATGATCAAACATATGAAGTTTGGTGCAGATTGAACATGGTATGTTTGAGTTAGTGTAAAGCATATATCCTGTTGCCAACAGGTGGTGCTATGATTATAACTAGGGCTGGGCGATATGGGCAAAAAAATTATCATCAATTTTTCATATCAGTCGATAGCGATAATTAGTAACATCTAATCAAACTCAGTAAGATCTGTAAAAATTGTAGCAACCTCAGTTTTATATGTTAAAATTTATTCTGACCAAGGTTTTTTTTTTTTTTTTTTTTAAGCATTGGGCTCCCGTAGTAGCATACATTTAAATTATGATAAACACAGTTAAGACCACACATATAGCACCTCAATACCATGGTAAAATATATCTATATGGTTTTTAGGTAGCCTATTTGTAAGAAAAACAGAAGTCTAAAAACATTCAGTATACAGTGGATATAAAAAGTCTACACAGCCCTGATAAAATGCCAAGTTTCTGTGATGTAAAAAAATGAAACCAAGATAAATAATTTCAGAACTTTTTCCACCTTTAATGTAAACTATAACCTGTACAACTTAAAAAAACTGAAATCTTTTAGGAAAGGTGGAGTAAAATAAACTAAAATAATGTGGTTGCATAAGTGTGCACACCCTCTTATAACTAAGGATGTGGTTGTATTCAGAATTAAGCATTCACATTCAAACTCATGTTAAATATGAGTCAGTACACACCTGCCATCATTTAAAGTGCCTCTGGTCAAACCCAAATCAAGTTTAGCTGTTCTAATAGGCTTTTCCTGACATTTTCTTAGTTGCATCTTACAGCAAAAGCCATGGTCCGCAGAGAGCTTCCAAAGCATCAGATGGATCTCATTGTTGAAAGGTATCAGTAAGGAGAAGTGTACAAAATAATTTCCAAGGCATTAGATATACCATGGAACACAGTGAAGACAGTCATCATCAAGTGGTAGAAAATATGGCGCAACAGTGATATTACCAAGCACTGGATGTCCCTCCAAAATTGATGAAAAGATGAGAAGAAAACTGGTCAGGGAGGCTGCCAAGAGGCCTACAGCAACATTAAAGGAGCTGCAGGAATTTCTGGCAAGTACTGGCTGTGTAGTACATGTGACAACAATCTCCCATATTCTTCATATATCTGGGCTATGGGGTAGGGTGGCAAGTAAAACATCCAAGCCTGGCTAGATTTTGCAAAAACACATTATAAGTCTCCCAAAAGCATGTGGGAAAATGTGTTATGGTCTGATGAAACCAAGTTTGAACTTTTTGGCCATATTTGTAAAAGGTACGTTTGGCACAAAAACAACACTGCACATCACCAAAGGAACACCATACCCACAGTGAAGCATGGTGGTGGCAGCATTACGCTTTGGGGCTGTTTTTCTTCAGCTGGAACTGGGGCCTTAGTCAAGGTGGAGGGAATTATGAACAGTTCCATATACCAGTCAATATTGGCACAAAACCTTCAGGCTTCTGCTAGAAAGCTGAAGATGAAGAGGAACTTCATGTTTCATCATGATAACAACCCAAAGCATACATCCAAATCCACAAAAGAATGGCTTCACCAGAAGATGATACATTTTGGAATGGCCCAGCCAGAGCCCAGACCTGAATACGAGTGAAAATCTGTGGGGTGATCTGAGCCCTGCAAACATGTCCTTGCGGGGCCCATGCTGGCTTTTAGTGGGCACAATGGGCTAGGGCCAGCCCACACCAAACCTAAACAGGCCCAGTGTGGGCTTGCCCAGATGAGGCCCACAGATTTGGGCTCACAGCAGGCTCGCTGTGAGCAGCCCACACTAGCGGACTGCCCACATTAATCCAATGATGGCCCAGTGTGGGCCAGCCCATTCGGGCCTAGAGCAACTTTTGTATCCTTTGGGCCAATGCAGGTTTTGTGTAGGCAGCCCTGTAATGCAACTAGGAGAATACAAACAACATTGACTGGCCATTCTTTAGTTGAATTGAAGTTGAACTGCAATGGCTCAAACCAAAAGAGACCTTTTCAGAACCTATTGTTTCATATAGGCCAGGGATCCTCAAATCTGGCTCACGAGATCCACTTTCCTGCAGAGTTTAGTTCTAACCTTAATCAAACACACCTGAGCGTGTCTTCAGGATCATTAGAAATTCACAGGGGGGTGAGTTTGATCAAAGTTTGATCAGTTCCTTGCAGGAACACCCACCATGCAGTTCTTTGGATACATCATCAGCCAGAATGGAATCCTTCTGGACCAGGGGAAGGTAACGGTTATCAAAGAGTGGCCTCGCCCCCAGACGGTGAAAGAGTTACAAAGGTTTCTCGGCTTTGCAAACTTCTATCATCGGTTCATCAAGGATTTCAGCCAGCACACCGCCCCTCTGACGTCTTTGCTCCACAGAAAGCCCAAGTCCCTGTCCTGGAACACCAGCGCCCACGAAGCATTCGAAAACCTGAAATCTGCATTTATCACAGCCCCATCCTTCGCCATCCAGATCCTCATGTGCCGTTCGTGGTGGAAGTGGATGCCTCCACCACCGGAGTGGGGGCCATGTTCTCTCAGCAGTTCGATGAGCCTCCTCACCTCCAGCCTTGCGCATACTATTCCAAGAAACTGTCCTCAGCAGAGCAGAATTATGACATCGGAAACCGGGAGCTGCTAGCCATTAAGCTTGCCTTGGAGGAGTGGCGGCATTGGCTGGAGGGAGCCAACCATCCATTTGTGGTGATTACCGATCACAAGAATCTCCAATATCTTCGTGATGCCAAACGGCTCAATCCCCGCCAGGCCCGCTGGGTGCTTTTCTTTACAAGATTCCATTTCACCATTACCTACCGTCCAGGGAATCGAAACTGCAAGGCGGACGCACTTTCCCGCCTGCATTCCCCCGATGCACCATTCGAGCCTGAGCCAATCCTCCCTCCAGCCCTAATCGTGAGCCCTATTCAGTGGAACATCAACAAGGACATCCGAGCCGCCACTCTGACTGAACCTGCTCCGCTGGGAGGACCAAAAGGAAAAATGTATGTTCCCACCTCAAAACGGCAGTCCCTTCTGGGCTCAGTTCACCAAGTACCGGGTTCTGGACATCCATGCAACCAACAGACCCTCTCGCTCCTCCAACCCTGTTACTGGTGGCCCAGTATGTCCTGTGATGTCATCAGGTACGTCCGTAGTTGTTCAGTCTGCGCCCAGTCCAAGACTCCTCGTCACCTCCCCATAGGCAAGCTCGTGCCCCTACCCATTCCTCAACATCCGTGGTCGCACATCGGGATCGACTTTGTAACTGACTTACCCAACTCGGAGGGAAACACCTGTGTGTTCATGACTGTGGATCGCTTTTCTAAAGCCTGTAAGCTGGTTCCTCTCTCAGGACTACCCACCACCCTAGAAACATCTGAAATTCTGTTCACCCACGTCTTCCGGAACTACGGAATCCCCAAAGACATAGTCTCGGACTGAGGCCCGCAATTCATTTCCCAAGTTTGGAAAGCCTTCTTCAGACTGCTAGGGGTCACTGTGAGCTTGTCCTCTGGCTACCATCCCCAGACGAATGGCCAGACTGAGCGTAAGATCCAGGAATTCGGACGTTACCTCCGGGCATACTGCCACAGGGACCAATACGGCTGGAGCCGCTTCCTCCCTTGGGCCTGAGTATGCACAAAACTCCCTCCGGCATAACACCACTGGCCTCACGCCCTTTCAGTGCATGCTCGGCTACCAGCCCCCGCTCTTCTCTTGGTCGGGAGAGCTGCCCGAGGTGCCAGCTGTGGATTATTGGTTCCGGGAGAGCGAGAGAGTATGGGACTCAGCTCACATCCAGCTCCAGCGGCAGTGCGGAGGCAGAAAATGTTTGCAGATGCCGACGCTCCGCCACTCCTACCTACTATCCGGGACAACGGGTCTGGTTGTCCACCAGGGATCTGCACCTCCACCTGCCCTGTAAGAAGCTGAGTCCCCGCTACATCGATCCGTTCCGGATACAGAAGCAGATAAATGAAGTCACATACCAGCTTCACCTACCACCCAGGTACAGAATCCATTCCACCTTTCACGTGTCACTCCTTAAACCCTTCTCTCCTTCCTCATCAGAACCCAGGGAACCCAACGAGCCTCCTGCTCCAGAAATCCTAGACCATCATGGACTCGCGGCGGCAGGGTGACCGGCTTGAGTACCTGGTCGACTGGGAGAGATATGGGCCAGAGGAGCGTTCCTGGGTGGTCCGTGATGATATCCTGGATCCCATGTTGCTCAAGGACTTCCACCGCATTCATCCGAATCGTCCTGCACCCAGAGGCCGTGGTCAGGAGCCGCCCCTGGGGGAGGGGGTAATGTCAGAGATGTCACGTTGTCACAGCCTCCTCCGTCACCTCAGTCATCATCCACCACTTACACCAGATCTCACTCACCTGTGTTCTGATCATCTGCACCTGGGTTCTGATCACCTGCACCTGCCGATCTCCAATCAAGACACACTCAAGAGCACGCTGCACTCAGCCATTCACTGTCAGGTCTACCGTTCACTACCCCGAACTGTACCTGACTCCCTTGTGCTACTAACATGTGTGTACTTACCTTCCAGTTTCCTGTTGACTCTCCAGAGATACTCCAGCGATTCTCCCTCGTTGTTCCCCTTCGATCTTGGACTCCTCAGCTCCCGCTATCCTGCACGGAAATAGACTGTCAGTATTCTGCAAGACATTCACAGGACTGAATTCAGTATCATTCACTCACCTGCCATTGCTCTCCACAATATCCCATCAGCTGATTGTTCAATAAACCTGCTTGTGTTTCACTTACCTGTTTGTGTCTGGCCGGTTTTTGACATAACTGGAGTGGTGTGGATTATTGTAATGTTTTTATCAGCTGTTTGGACTCTCATTCTGACGGCACTGTTGAGGGTCCATTGGTGAGTAAGTGATATAATGCAAAATTTCTCCAAAAATAATAGTATACCGTACTTGTTGAAACTTCTGGAATCACAAAATAAATCATAGTTCATTTATTTTACATACAGCAATACTTTCAGTTTCTGCAAAAAAAAAAAAAAAAAAATATATATAATACTGCAAATATTCACGGTTGCTCAAAAAAAAAAAAAAAGTAACACGCCATTTCCGCATCCGTGCCCGCGACCGCTCGCACCTCATGTTTTCGCGTCTGAATGCAAATTATCATAATTAATGGACAACTATGCCTGTGAAAAGACAACAGCAATCCGGCGCAGAGAAAAAAAAAAAAAAAAATGATGAAAACGAAGCCCGTGCATCACTTTCAGGTAGACTACATTCATAATCCTGTGAAACTTTTTTGGCTGTTGACGTTAATAACGTGTTTTAATATCAGCAATAATATCACCACCATCAACGCATCTAAAATTCTCTCTGAGTTTTGCATTTTCCCTTACAAAAATTAGCCATGGTTTTAACATGAATAAAACCAAAAATCATGGTTCTTGTAGCCATGGTAACCGCAAATTAACCATGTTACTTCAAATAATAATTTACAAAGAAGTACTAAGATAATATTTTTTTGTGGTTATAAAAACAGACCTAAGCCAACAACAGCCTTTAAAATGACTTAAAGTGCATTATAAAAAAAATGAGGCAATAATGATTGGTTAATTAATAATTAAATGGTTTCATTGAATAATTAAATTACATAATGTAATACAAAATAAACAATTTATGTACATTACATGTTATTACAAATGCCTGCAAAGGGAGCCAAAGGCCTGGTAATTGCTGCTGTTACACTTACAGGACGATCATATCCTTGTTTAATAGGCTATTGTACGGTGGCCTAGAAGTGCAAAACAAATCACGATTCAGAAAACAAAATAACAAATTACAAACGCAAATGCAAATATAAAAAAAAAAAATAACAATTAAGAAAACACAACAACAATTCCGAAAACATTATAACAAGTCAGAAAACACAATGACAAATTCGAAAACAAAATAACAAGTCAGAAAACACAATGACAAGTCAGACAAACCGGAAGAGGCAGGTATAGTTTGAGACAGCGCCATTGGTTTGGGAATAGATTACTCACTGCTGACTGGATGAGACATCTGTCAATCAAGGTGTACAGAACCAGAAGAAGCACAGCAGAGTAAACTAAAGCGTCAGCTCCAGTGGCACAGGTGGTAAATCGTGTGTCATGTCTTTTTGACGCGATCGACCAGTGGTTCGATCCCACCTTTGGCCGAACTTTTTTTTTCTCTCCCTTTTCAAATCTCATATCGCATCGTAAAGGCATTTATTTTCAATAAAAATTATATTGTTATAATCAAAAAGTTGATAATAAAGTATCGGGTAGGGTTTTACACTATGTTAAAATAGCAGGATGTTCTGCTATGTATACTAACGTTACTTGTTGCAAATAGTGGCAATTATGCGATTATGCACTTCAGTATTGTAGTACATTATAAAACAGTATGCAATAATGAGGTATTGAGTGTAAATTATAATTTTAATTCAAATTGATTAAATGGATGCCGCCTTATTGGTACAATATAAAGCCCTCTCTGCACCTACCCTAACCCTACCCGATACTTTATTTTCAACTTTTTGATTATTTCCTTAATTTTTATTGAAAATAAATGCCTTTACGATGCGATATGAGATTTGAAAAGGGAGAGAAAAAAAAAAGTTCGGCCAATGGTGGGATCGAACCACTGGTCGATCGCGTCAAAAAGACATTACTCGTGATTTACCATCTGCACCACTGGAGCTGATGCTTCAGTTGACTCTGCTGTGCTTCTTCTGGTTCTTCCTTTACCTTGATTGACAGATGTCTCGTCCAGTCAGCAGTGAGTAATCTATTCCCAAACCAATGGCGCTGTCTCAAACTATACCTACCTCTTCCGGTTTGTCTGATTTGTCGTTGTGTTTTCTGACTTGTTGTTTTGTTTTCGGATTTGTCGTTGTGTTTTCTGAATTGTTGTTTTGTTATCGGATTTGTCGTTGTGTTTTCTGACTTGTTATAATGTTTTCGGGATTGTTGTTGTGTTTTCTGAATTGTTATTTTGTTTTTTATATTTGCATTTGCGTTTGTAATTTGTTATTTTGTTTTCAGAATTGTGATTTGTTTTGCACTTCTAGCCCACCGTACTATTGACCAAACATTTCATTCAAATATTCACTTAATATTTAATTTTTGGCCAGCTTTTTGCTATAGATGACACAGCCTCTATAATTTCTTCAACAAAAAAATATTTAGAAATCACAACCCTTACAAAAATTAACCATTGTTTTATTGTAGTAAAACTCCTTCATTTTCTTTTTCGTGGTTTCTGATTGCTTGAGACTATAAAATCAATCAGACAAGTATTAATCAAATCATAGCCATAGGTAACTGTCTAGAGCTACAATTGTAATTTGTAAATAATACAATTTATTTATTTATTATATTTTATTAAAGTTATATTTTGACCCCATGTGTTTTTTTGTTTTTTGTTTTTGTTTGTTTGTTTGTTTTTACTTCCATAATATTTGAGGGAGGGGGCACAACAATAAAATTCTGCTTAGGGCACCCATTTGGCCAGCAGCGGCCCTGGTTAAATAGATACATGTCAAGTCATAACACCTTGTATTTAGCTAATAGCATAAGGTGGCCCATCTTTATCCGTCCATCCATCCATCCATCCATCCATCCATCCATCCATCCATCCATTATCCAAAGTTTTTATCCTTTATTGTCTCTGTATCTTTATTATTTATTTAAAAATTGTAAGCCTATTTCAGTTGTTTAGCACAGCTGGGCAGTGTGTTGTTGTCCCAAGTTCATATACATGAGTGATGAGAAGCCATTACCCCGCATCTCTCCTCTATTCCCAGCATGCATTTGGACTAGGAGAGAACAATAGGATACGTTTATGATGAAATTGCCAGTAGCAGTCTGCTGAGATGGATGAATATTGCATGTAGTCTTTGTACAAGAGAAAGATAACATTTATTGACAGTCATTAGAAGTGACAACTCTTCCTCAATTCAGACCGATGAAATAAAGGATCGGAAAGTGTCGGAGCATATCTAATTTTCTGCAATATAATGTGCACTGCTTCAGGCAACATCACATTACTGTGTTCACCTAAAATAATTTATTGATACTGAAGACTACTCAGTTAAGAAAACAGCCTAAGCCACCAAGAGAGCTGTCATTCTTTCAATTTATTGAGCCGCAGAATTCAATATTCAGTGTACTTTTATCTTCTTTGATGTAAAGAGCATGTTGAAACGACATAGCATTATCGTCTCTCTGCAAGCATGGCAATCATCCACCACCTTTTTATCTGTATGTCTCATTTGTTACTGTCATTTAGTGCTTGTGGAAGTCACATAAATGGCAGCGTTTCAAGCTGATCAAAGGGCAGCCTAAACATTTTCACTTCACGTGGAGTCATTTTCTTTTGCCTGGAAGAGAACATCATTTCTCATCTCTCTTTTCAACAGTAGGTGGCTTTGAGCACAAACGCTTTCAGTAGAAACTGAAGAAAGGAGTTGGATGTTCTTTTTGATCGCCAGGACAAAAGCTTATAAAGTTTTAACTACATTTTTCTAAATGAAACCCAATAAGCCTAAGATTCGAAAATCAGCAGTGTTATGCATTTTCATATTTGTCATTCAGGTTATAGTGTACTGTATGTATAAAGTAAATCTTGATTTTATATTTTTCTGAAGAAAATGTGCTTTTTACTGTAACCCCCCCCAGAAAAAAACAAACAGTTCTTTCATTCTGTTAAACTGATAATTATATGTTCTGATGTACTACTTGTTTTCTTGTGATTCAGGATCCTGTCATTACTGAAAGCATGCTTATTATTATTAATATTACTAAAACCTCCCATTTCTTTTAAATAAACCAGCATAACTGGAATAGAGTTTCACAGTCAGGGATCACCATGCATTTTTTATTTAATTTTGCACGTGAAAGACAAGCTTAGACATTTGCAAAACAACACATTCCATGTTCCATGGGAAAAAGCTCTTTTCAAATTAAAGTTTTGGGTAGACCATATGTATAAAGACCCTTTTATACAGTGAAAATATAAGTGTAAAACATTACCTGGAGAATTTTCAATTTCTTTTACATTGAAACATTTTGTGCTACAAGAATGAATAAATTCTACAAGTATGAGCAAAGGTGATTATTGCAAACACCATTAATAAAAACATACCATTTACGATGGGCAGACAAGCTCACCGTAATTAATCCAGCTTTGCAAGTTGGATGCGGCAGCGTCTCTTAACTAGCTGTCTGTGTGGCAATGCCATATTTCAATTACAGATTACATGAAAAAGGGCATTTCAGCGGCGAGACTAACACGCCAGTCTAACATTGTCCAATTAAAAAGGAGAATTACTCTATAACTGCTTTGATAGATCATCTGCTCTGGAAAACTGCAAGCTTCTCGCTGGTTATAAAGGTGGTGGTCTGTCAGCCGTGAAATCAATACAAGGCACATATCATAATTCATGCTTCCCTGTGGTCTGAATAATAATTGTTTTAGCCATCACATTGCAATTTTTTTCTTTTCCTCGAAAGGTGAAAAGGCTGTATACTGTATGCCGCATAATATACATGCTGCGCGATCTTTGGGCCTCCGGTATATAATTGACGCACACTATGAAGCTAGGGATTTTCACACATTTTATCCCTTTCCATGAAATTATTTGTATTTGAAAAGTGCCTGCCCTTTGTTTGAGTGGTTCTGAGTGTCGGGTGAGAGCTATCGCAGGAAACAGCGCATGCTTTTCACTGGCTAGTGTGAACTTGAACTTTGGTACCAGTGCTGCTTTGGAACTCGGTCTAAATGAAGAGCTCTGTGAAACATGGCCTTGGGGTGTGATGGGGTCTGGCTATGACCCAGTTAAATCCACGTGGTCGGTGGGCACCCAACACGCTGAAGAAGAGCTGGAATACATTAATTCCAATGCAGCACTCTCTGACCCAACTCGCAAATCAATGGAAATTAAAATGTGTGGAGACACATATGAACAGGGCGAAGCGTCATTTAACCTCTTCTGCAACTAGGATAGAGTTGAGAGTAAACGCGCATAATGATGGTGTTGCCACCCACCAGCTCTCGCTGGCTGTGAATATTGTGTGCCTAATTACTCAGAGCTGGGAAATCATCAAGAGTACTAAAGGCTGGCAAATGCAAAGATATAACACAGAGCTCTATGTGTGCCTGATATGTCCACATGACTTACAGTCAAGTTTTAATTACAAGTTCTGCCATTATTTACACAAACTCACGTTGTTCCAAACATATATGATTATTTTTCTTCCATGGAAACCTAGGGTAGATAGGGTGATAGGGTTCATGGGCTTTATTCCATGACTTTCTGAAGGCAATTCTGAAACAAATCTTCCCATTTTGCCCATCAATGGTCAAGTCAAGTCACCTTTATTTATATAACACTTTATACAATAGCTAGCAATCAGCTCTAAAAAGACAATAGTAAACGGTCATTATTCAGTTGAAATCAGTTCATCGTTGATTCAGATCAGTTCAATAACTGTAGAAAGTCCATCAATTATGGAATGAGTTAAATTCATCTATAAAGCAGCTCTGGAGAAAACAGTGATGTCATCATCAGCTCATTTCAGTTCATCCAATAGTGTCTGTGAAGCCAAGTCAATCATTTTGCCAAATATCAATAGTGCAGTGATGTACAATGCACAAGTCACACAGAAGTAGGGGTGTACAATATGTATCCTCTATTGTGTAATATGTATCCTCTATAACTGTGTAACAATGTGCGAGCTGACATTGAGTATGTCACTCGGTTTGTAAGAACACAACTTTAATGCTCACTTTCACTGTGTGATTTAGCCTATTTTAATGCCCCTGAAACTCAAGATATACAGGACCATTTCCCCCCATAAGTTTTGTCATTACATTCATATGTAATGATATAGTTTAGAGAAAACCACACAAGCAAGAGCGCTGTTTTTAAATTAACATTGTTACATTTTAGATACAATATTGTTGATATTGTCTGTTTTTGCTTTAATTTGTCAAATAAAACCAGTAAAACCAGAATCAGTTTAAGGAATGGTTCAATGAGTGACTGAATCACCCTTTTGAATGAATCTTTTGAATATATGACTCGGTGACTCATGCCACCTGGCATTTTAACTTTCATATTTAAATGATATACATCATTTTTTTTTAAAATCATTTCATAATTAAATGTTTAAATAAAATACAAACAATCTCACAGCATTATGCAATTGAAAATACAGTGTAAATGCATTAATTCCACCTCTGAGCTGCAATAAAAGTCTGTGCTGTATCTATAATGTATCTAAATGCATCTAAATGCAACTTAAGATGCAGCTTCTGTGCCGCTTCTGCAGTGCAAAGATTTCCATCAAACCGATAAAAATTATTTTGACACTTAAGCCCCAAAGTAAAGTTCAGTTTTGACATGCATGTTTAGTGTACAAATAGGACACATTTTCTCAGCTGGGCAAACAGAGTTTGTGCTTTAGTTAATTCTGGTTCACTGGCTTTCAAAATATACTCCATTTGATAGCATGCACGAAAACATGCTGTAAAAAGTTACACATTAATATAAGGTGCTTTTGTGAGCTGAGCATAGTGAGTACATGCTGATAATAAAATCTGGCTGAAATTTACCTTGGGCTTTATTGACCAAACAGAATAACATATTGACTGAGAATAATTGTTAAAAATGCCAAAAATCAGCCAATATATTGACCTTAATATTTTCATAAATGACTGTGTTCCTTTTACACCAAGCAGTAATTTATGGGATTCTCTCCTGCATTTAAATGTGATTTTAACTTCTGAAAATGTGCAGTATGAATGTGGTTTTGTAGTAATTTAAGTCCTTGATAAGGGCGTGATAGTATAATTCATTAAAGATTCTGCCAGTCAAATTATTATTGTTATTATTATTTTAAATATTGTGATGACTCATCAGTATTATCCGATTAAATTATTATATTGTAGTTAATAATTTAGAGTAATTCTCATAATATGTATTAGTATTCAGACTTTTTAACAAACACGGCAGCAATTATCACAACTGCAACATATCAGAATGAAGCAGAGGAACAATGAACACTGAGACATGCAATGAAACCAAAGACAAGATTTCACAAAGAACAAATAGAACTATAAATAGATCTAATGTGTGTGACAGTGTTGACATTTAATTGCGATGTGAAATCTGGTGACAGTGACCTCTAGTGGCAAACAGCTGACTGATCTCATTACTGTTGTGAATCTGACACAAATGTATCCCACAGATGGAATGTTTTTTGAATGCACAGATTTATCAGGGTTGTGCCTGTCACATATCCTGCTAGATATCAAGATTATTTCAGTATTGTGGATAACATTTTGCCTGGATTTAGGTTCAGTAAATGGTTCCAGGACTGGGCTTTGTTAGGTGGTTTTAGATGATAATTAGATTAATTCTTGTCATTGCATCTGTGATTTTTGCCTCACAGGTTTTGCCAGCCTTAAATTCTGTTTTTATGTTATTCTGTCTGTTGCATGTGGCAATTCATGACAAACTGCAACAATTAACTGCTAATCACTGAAACCTCATCAGCAACATTTTATGGCCATTCATTTCCCTTCTCAAGAGGTCAGACAGGTCTTTCTCATCAACTCACAGCCATAGTGAATCAAATTAAGCAATTTAATGCAAAGATCATCAAGCCTTTTCTCTTTGCACTGGTTGCAGTGTTGTATATCATAACAGGCAGAGTTTTGCATTTGATATGGCTGTGTGAGCCACAGCCATATCACCCTGCAGCCCAAGACTGGTTGCCCACTGAAGCTAAGCAGGGTTGAGCCTGGTCAGTACCTGGATGGGAGACCTCCTGGGAAAACTAGGTTGCTGTTGGAAGAGGTGTTAGTGAGGCCAGCAGGGGGTGCTCACCCTGTGGTCTGTGTGGGTCCTAGCGCCCCAGTATAGTGACGGGGACACTATACTGTCAAAAGGCACTGTCTTTCGGATGAGACGCTAAACCGAGGTCCTGACTCTCTGTGGTCATTAAAAATCCCATGGCACTTCTCGTAAAGTGTATGGGTGTAACCCCGGTGTCTTGGCCAAATTGCCACCATTGGCCCTTGTCAATCATGGGCTCCTAATAATCCTCATCCACATGATTGGCTCTATCTCTCTCTCCTCTCCACCTGTAGTTGGTGTGTGGTGAGCGCACTGGCGCCGTTGTGCTGTGGCTGCCGTCGTATCATCCAAGTGGATGCTGCACACTGGTGGTGGTTGAGGAGAGACCCCCCCACATGATTGTAAAGCGCTTTGGGTGTACAGCAATACACAATAAAGCGCTATATAAATACATCTTTCATTCATTCATTTGAGCATTTACTGCTACCACAAGTAGAACCCTATAAATTATTTTCTTCTTTTTTTCCTTTGCATTTTATATAATTTTAATGGTAAATTTAATTTTATTTTATTTTATTTTTTAGGGCCCTATGCAATCTGTTTTATTTCTCACAAATTCCATGTTTTATCCCGCTTTAATTTAGCTGGATACTGTTTTAGTGGTTAAATAAATTTTAATAATCAAAAATCATGTCTAAACAATTTAATAATTTATATAAAAATTCTATGGTCCTATGAAATGTTTTATATTTTCAGGTGTTGTCTTTTTTAATTTTTCTGCTTTTGTGATTTAATAGCATTTCATCAAAATCAGTATTAAATGAAAGCTTAAAACATTAACAATTTAATTAATAATTTAAAATATAATCAATGAAAATGTAACATTTCCTTGCACAACAGAGGTTTACTGGTAAAATTAAAACATGATAGAAAAAATTTGTAATATTCCTTAAAAATAACATTCATCTTCTTCTTCTTATTATTATTATTACATGGTCAGAAGTATACATTCTACTTTACAATAGTAATACATTTCTGTCAAAGTTTCTTCTAGTTAAACTGAACTTTTATTTTGATGGGTTATAGTGAAGACCTTTGAGATTCTGTGAAAATCAGAGTTTTTCTAAAATGAAATGGTAAAATGACTTTCAGAGCAGGGGCCTGTTTCAGAAAGGAGGTTAAGTGAAAACTCTGAGTGTGTTAACCCTGAAATGAGGGATACTCTGCATTTCTTTCTGTCTCCTCCCCCTTTTTAATGTAAGCGATGTTTAAATACCTCATTCATTCATTCACGCTGCAAAATTGCTTTTTGTCTTATTTCAACTACAAATATCTAAAAATTCTTAAAGGGGTCATCGGATGCAAAATTCACTTACATTTACATGTTGTTTGAACATAAATGTGTGTTGGCAGTGTGTGGACACATCCACCCTATAATGATAAAAATCCACCCAGTGGTATTTTTTTCTTTAATCTTTGTAAGTAATATCCCCTTTTTCAAATCAAGCCATTCTCAGCTTCTTGTCTGTGTGACGTCAGATACAAGAGAGGAATGTGCAAATAGGTTGGACATGGTTGTCATGTAGCAGCAATTTCAGAAAAAAATAAAGGTAAAAGGGGTGTTTTTACACTACCATTGAGAAAGTTTAACCAAAGCATGCTATATACTTTTCATTAAGACCCTAAAGAATCATATCAACTTGTGGAAAATGGGTATCCGATGACCCCTTTAAGTTAAGATGCATTTTCTGATGACGTAAGATATTTAGTGCGAAACAAGTGCATTTTTAGTGCATTTTACCTAAAACGTAAAATTGTCCGCCATAGGGCAAGAAAACAAATCTTAATGCAAACAGAAACAAGAGACATGCAATGCACTGGACTGTAGGTCAGTGGTGTAGAAATCGTTTTAAATGATGCAAATATGATAAATGAGTTCACTTGATAACATGTTGCTGCGACCTCTGTAACCCAATAATTAGAATTTCCTTCAGGACTTCCAGTGTGGTTGGATGCATTGATGACACGCATATTCCCACCATCGCACCTTCTGAAAATGAATCGGAATGAATCAAATGACTGGATGACTCGAGCCCGTGATTCTGCAACGTGGAAATCATATGGTACAAAAGTTGGTGAAATGAGAATATTTACCAGCCATAAACATACTAGCCAATGCTTTTGTTAAAATTCTCCTTTAGTCAAAGCTCTCAGAATAACTATTAAAATAGATAAAGTTGTTAGCTTTGGTCTTGGGCTACACTAGATCCGCTAACACTACTAATGCAAAGCAAGTCTGAAGGTTTGCTGCCACTAAGAACTTACACAGAGACATGCTGTTGTGGCTGCACAAATACACATACAAAAGAGCCTGACAACAAAGCGGGCAAGCTGCATGAACGCAAAATGCAAACCCTCCCAACTAATGCAGATCTACCCAACAAAACCTAGACATTTACTGCTGCTTCTGCTCCCGCGGATGGTTTGCTCATGTGGATGGTCAAATACACAAGTTACAGTGAGCTTTATCATAATAACACAAATAATTACTGACTGCTTATTAATATGATAATGTTCTGTAATGGTGCTTTTGGTCATTGATTTAATGGTTATTCCAAAACTGTTAAATTAGATAAAATATAAATATTTAGGTGCATTTATTGAGCTTGCATTAGATGTGATGCTTAGTTATAATTTAGTGGAATACTTGATTGTTTTTCTTAATTGTTTAATGTAAGTTTACTTGTATAAGCCACTTTTCCTGTGCAGTTATGCTCAGTAATGTTATTTCAAGTAGTTGTGTTTACTGATATAGTGCATCAACAATAAAATACATTTCACCACAAAACAAAACAAAACAAAACTCTCTTCTGTGTGTGCATTAATTATTAATAAATAAATGATTAGTGTGCACTTTAATTTAAGGTTCACTTTCACCGGTTATTGATGTTCATAACTCATTAATAATTGGTTCACTGGTGATGACTTTACATTAAGGTTCACTTTTACAGGTTATTAACATTTATAACTCATTAATAAATGATTAACAGTTGTTCACTTTATATTAAGGTTCACTTTCACAGGTTATTAATGTTTATAACTCATTAATAAATGATTCACAGTTCACTTTATATTAAGGTTCACTTTCACAGGTTATTAATGTTTATAACTCATTAATAAATGATTAAGTTGTTTACTTTAATAAGGTTCACTTTCACAGGTTATTAATGTTTATAACTCATTAATAAATGATTCACAGTTGTTTACTTTATATTAAGGTTCACTTTCACAGGTTATTAATGTTTATAACTCATTAATAAATGATTCACAGTTGTTCACTTTATATTAAGGTTCACTTTCACAGGTTATTAATGTTTATAACTCATTAATAAATGGTTTGCAAGTGTTCATCATGAACTTTTGCGGAGAATCGTGGGTAAGGTACAGAGTAGATTCTGGTAAGAAACATTGTAAGAAATGTGACACGAGTCATGAGATAGAAATGATAAAAACATAAATACAACACCCTTCAGTCTTGCTATAACAATCAATGTTTGCTACATCATGAAATAAATAAGTAATCTGGTTTTGAGTGGAAAAGTATGAAGAAATATATTTATTAGGCATTTATAAAACATTCATGCATTTATAACTGCTTATCAGTGATTTATAATGCATTTGTAAACAAGTTATTAGTCATTTATGAACACCTTTTAAAGCCTTTATAAAGGGAACCTTAATGTAAAGTGTTACCAATTTATTGTGCATTTTCTAACAGCTATGCTCAAGTGGTATTTGGCTGATGCTTTAGTTCTAAACATGCTTTATGTGTGCCATGGCTGAAGGCCAAGACTCACCATACACCACAACCTGACAGAGAGAGAGAAAATAGTACAACCCCAAATCAGAAAAAGTTGGGACAGTATGGAAAACGCAAATAAAAAAAGAAAGTAGTGATTTCTAAATTTACTTTGACTTGTATTTCATTGCAGACAATATGAACACAAAATATTTCATGTTTTGTCTGGTCAACTTCATGTCATTTGTAAATATACATCCTTTCCTGTCATTCAGACCTGCAACACATTCCAAAAAAAGTTGGGACAGGAGCAATTTAGGGCTAGTAATGAGGTAAATTGGTTAAATAATGATGTGATTTGAAACAGTTGATGCCAACAGGTGATTGTAATTATGATTTGGTACAAAAGCAGCATCCAAGAAAGGTCTAGTCCTTTAGGAGCAAAGATGGGCCGAGGATCGCCAGTTTGCCAACAAATACGTGAGAAAATTATTGAAATGTTTAAAAACAATGTTCCTCAAAGAAAGATAGGAAGAGATTTGGATATTTCACCTTCAACAGTGCATAACATACATTAAAAGATTCAAGGAATCTGGAGGAATTTCAGTGCGTAAAGGACAAGGGCGCAAGCCTAAGCTGAACAACCGTGATCTCCGATCCCTCAGGCGGCACTGCATCAAGAATCGTCATTCATCTATAAGCGATATCACCACATGGGCTCAGGACTACTTTGGCAAACCTTTGTCAAGTACCACAATACGTAGTTACATCCACAAATGCCAGTTAAAACTGTACTGTGCCAAAAGGAAGCCCATGTTAACAGTGTCCAGAGCGCCGTCGACTTCTCTGGGCTCGGAGGCATCTGGGATGGACCATCACACAGTGGAAACTTGTACTGTGGTCAGATGAATCAGTATTTAGGTATTTTTGGGAGAATGGACGCCGTGTGCTCCGGACCAAAGAAGAAAAGGATCATCCAGACTGTTACCAGCAACAAGTCCAAAAGCCAGGGTCTGTCATGGTATGGGGTGTGTCAGTGCCCTTGGCAAAGGTAACTTGCACTTCTGTGATGGCACCATAATGTGAAAAGTACATAGAGATTTTGGAGCACAATATGCTGCCTTCAAGAAGACATCTTTTCCAGGGACGTCCATGCATATTTCAACAAGACAATGCAAAACCACATTCTGCACACATTACAAAGTCCTGGCTGCGGAGGAAGAGGGTACGGGTACTTGACTGGCCTGCCTGCAGTCCCGACCTGTCTCCAATAGAGAATGTGTGGCGCATTTTGAAGCGCAAAATGCGACAACGAAGACCCCGTACTGTTGCCCACCTTAAGACTTGTTTGCAGGAAGAATGGGACAAAATTACACCTGAAACACTTCATCACTTGGTGTCTTCAGTCCCTAAACGTCTTTTAAGTGTTGTGAAAAGGAATGGCAACATTACAAAGTGGTAAATGCTTTACTGTCCCAACTTTTTTTGGAATGTGTTGCAGGTCTGAATGACAGGAAAGGATGTATATTTACAAATGACATGAAGTTGACCAGACAAAACATGAAATATTTTGTGTTCATATTGTCTGCAATGAAATACAAGTCAAAGTAAATTTAGAAATCAATACTTTCTTTTTTTATTTAAGTTTTCCATACTGTCCCAACTTTTTCTGATTTGGGGTTGTAATAATAATAATAAAAAAGAGTGTTTGTGGAAAGACTGGCAAAATAATAATAATAATAATGATAATGATAACTAAACAGAGGTAGAAGTAGTATGGCTTATTGCAGCTGACAGATACTGAACACTGAAAAAAACTTGTAGATAAACTAATGGCATTGGCAACTGAAGTAATATTATTTACTTGCCAAAGCCAGATTTTTTCTTGCTTTTGGTGCTTGGCAAGTGTTAATTCTCAACCTTGGGATGCTTGGTATACATGGTACACATGCAGTGTAGTTTATATAATGAACTAATGAAACTAAATTGATTTAGTTCATATATTAACATTTTAGTTCATAACAACTCAGCATTCTACTTACAACTACAATAATAATCATATTATTATTAATAATAATAATAAAGTTATATTCATACGCTCTGGCACTGATAAATCAATTTAGTCTCTGGCCTCTGCCTCTGCCTATGCTAAACAAACCACGTGCTGTTGATGAGTGGTGTTTTGTGTAGACACGGTGTAAAATCATTTTAAAATGCAAATTCTTACTGAAGGATCTCCCTGGAGTCTTTTCCTTTAACAGGAAGCTGAGGCGCATTAAATCTGAGTCATTTATGCCCATTCCTGCCAATTATACAGAATTGATGTTCTTGCCAGCTAGTACAATTTTGGTTCCAAAAATATTTTCTAACATTCTGATGCCCACAGACTGTAGTTGTGAAGCTGATTTGACTGTTATTGAAGCAGTAAATCACGAGAGACTCGTGTGCCTAAAACACCTCTTACCCATGGTAAAATCACTGTCATTGAGTGGCTTATCACTTTTATAAAAAAGAGACACCAATGTGCAATAAAGTTACATTTTTGTAATTAATTTTTCATTAGCTCTCCTGTTACCAAAGCAGCAGCTTGGTGCATTAACATAGAATATGTGTCAAAGTTGTGTGTTTATATTAATTTTACAATGGCTTTCAACACGGCTCATCCAATCAACCTTGACTCTTTAATTAAAATTCCATTCAATAGTTCTGGAGAACAAAACAAAAGCAAGTCTTTTTTTCTGCTGTTAAAAAAAAAAATCAATAATGAAATAAGGAAATAAGGTGTTTTTGTTGCATACATGCTACTTTTGACTGCCAGTCAATGAAAAAAAAAAAAAAAAAAGAAGAAGATGCTATTTGTCCAGAGAATGGTGTAATTACAGCATCTACCAGCAGATGCTCACTGCTGAAGCTTGATTTACTGATTCCCTGGTTGATTTGAATATGATTCTTTTATGTAGACTGAGCAAAGGAAAACATTGGGACATTTTTTTTTTTTTTTTTTTACTTTTAGCAAATCAAATTTTAGGTGCATTTGAAATAAGATTCATATTGGATTTTTCTGAGGTATGCTTTAGTCCCTCATCTTTCAGAATGCTGTGTGATTTCAGCACAGTATCTTTATGCCACAGTGTTGATAAACAGTGTGCAAATGTCTTGTTTTCTGTCACCTCTCTCCATACTGCCAACTCTCTGCACTCACAGTTGTAGCAGATGAGAAAGTGACAAGAACTGGGTCAGCGTGTTGACGCCTACGTTATTACTATAGCAACCAATGTAGATACACCACATAATAACCATATGAGTCGTTGAAAAAATGAACAGTTAGTCTTTAAGTTCAGATTGGAAAAAAATAATTAGAATTACAATGCAGATGCAAACTTAATGGTGTCTAGATTTATAGTGTGCAGGACTTTTGGACACGATACTCTGAGATTGTTGGACTTAAAGATCAATAATCTGCTAAGCAATTGTAAAAATATGATACTAAATCAATTGAATTGATGAGTCTTTTATTACACCTGTGGCTTTTTTGTGTGTGTGCTGATTTTACAAAAGTAAGTCTGTTACACTTTAGGAATAATTCACCCAGAGTCATCATTTACTTATGTTGTTCAAAACAAGTACTGTATGACTTTTTTTTACTTGGACAATATTTCAGAATGTATATTTTTCATACAATGAAAGTCAATCCTTTTGTTGAACTGAAACCCCTGTTTTGTTTGGAACTCAATAGCCACAGATCTCATTTACAATGACATAAGTGGTGACCAAATTTTAAATCAATCCTAGACACACTAATTATGTGTTAAACAATTAATTGTGAATAGTTTGATTTAAGGTTTGATATTTTTCTAAAACTGATAATAGTTTAGCCAAACCTGTTGGAACCAGGACAGATTGCAGTCTAAGAGAGCTATATCTATATATATTTGTGTACAATGCATGTATGTACAATTGTAAGGTTTTATGGATGTTATAATTTCTTCATCAAGCCACAGTTGCCAATAAAACACACCTCTGTTTGTACATTTTATAGGCAGGCCATGTTGCTTGTCAACTCCAGTGTACTATACTGCTTGGCAGAAGAATTCAGATTTTTTATTATTAATAAATCAATTATTGAATAGTGGGGTGTTTAATCAAAGTGCTGTTTTCAGTCATAAGCTACTGATAAATAAGCCACAATGCAACAGAAAACTCCTAGCTGTAATAACATCAGGATTATTATTGTTAGCTAAAACTTACAAAAAACTAAAACAAACAATATATATATATATATATATATATATATATTATCACATTTTATTTTAGCTAAATTATTTTATTTCTGCATTTTTCATTTTCTTTTAGTTTAAGTTAAGGTACTACAAAAACACTAACAAATTTAACTAAAATTACAATGAAAACTATAAAATAAACTGTCAAATATATTTCAAAATATTAACAAAAACTATTATATTACTGATACCATAGTAACACTCACATAACTGTGATGCCTATCAGAGAAGAGTTATTCCTTGTAGTTAATCCTAGATAAAACACATGAAATAATATTGCCATAGCTTGTAGACCAATAGATTTCATAAGGGTCTCTCTCTGTAAAAGAATGCAGTTCCAGTCATCCTGATTCAGGAATGCAGATGTGAACTATACATCCTGAAAGGGCATGTCCAGGCATGCGGAGCAAGAGTCTTTGAGCTGTGCCCTGTGTGGTCACTTCCCTCAGGTTTAGGGCTCTGTTTATGGATATGGAACCCAGTCGGACCAGCCGTCCAGTTCTCATCCCTTGGAGGCTACAGATGGCGCTCAGGAAGAGGGCCGTTGGCTGAGGTTGGCAGGCCTGGTGCCAGAGTGATTTCATGCTTGGTTTCTCTCACAGCAGTGGAGCACGGTGTCTGCTGCCCCGCTCCTCGCCAGCAGGGGGCACTCCGGCCCCAGATTTACACTCGTGACCAGGCTAAATGACGATAACAGGAGGGGAAGTTGTTTATGTGTGCGTAGATATGAATTACAGAGAGAGCAAAACAAAGAGAGAGAAAAGAAAAAGACAGAAACGGGTTTAAAACAAAGCTGTTTGCAGTTTTAGAGCACGAAGGGAAGCAGAAAGCTCAGAAGTGTGGCGCTGAGGAGTGCTTTACATGCACAAACCTCCGGAGACCGAGCTATTTTAACAGGACAGCATGCTGTGATGGGAAGTTGTGGAGGAGACGGCACTGATCTGATCCGTTGAGGAAGCTTGGATGGATTAGTCCAATTTTTCAGACTGCTAACCCAACCATCATCCTCCTCTGCTCATCAATCTTTCAGAATTCCCCCATATTCGGCAACGGCTCGCTCCCTTCACTCAAGCGCTGCTCAGCCCGGTGAATCTGCGGAGCGCAGAACTCTTCTGTTCACACTGTCAGCTCCAACCCAGACATTAAAGATAAATGGGCTCTTGGCCACCAATGGCATCAACTTTCTCAGAGCGGGTTTGAACTTTTGCAGTTTCGTTGTTGACTTTTTTTTTATAGCCTGACACATTTTGGAGTTCACATATTGACCTTAAAGGAGAAACGTGCAATATTTGAAATGCTGGGATACGTTCTTCTATCCCTCTTTTGTTTGTTTAAGTCTCCAGATCATGGAAGTCCATAATACCTGGGGAAAGCTGGCCATTAGCGCTTCTCTCATTGCCTCAATAGCAGTTCTGCTGTCTCATGACCCTTCCCCTACGTGACCTGCTTCATGGGAATTCACTTCACTGAGCACGCTTTTTGAGTCAATCATCTGAGCCGTAAATGCATGTTGATTGGCAGATGGCATCAGAAGAACATGCCCAGCCCCACAATAGAGACTATCATGAGCTGTGACGTCAGCAGACATGAAAAAAGTATATTTCATGCTTTCAGAGCCCCTCATGCTTTAAGTTACTGGTAAGACAAATTCTAGGATATACAGCTACTTTTAAATAAACGCCAGAGGAAAACGTCTGCCTTGAAATTCAGTGCTGAGCACGGTTTTTGTGTCAATCTTCAGAGCCGTAAATGCATGCTGATTGGCAGATGGTATCAAACTAATTCATAAATAATCAACACAGTCCATCAATTAATGTCTTGTGAAGTGAAAAGCGACGTGTTTGTGAGAAACAAACCCATCATACCCCGTTCTCCTCTCACAACACAGTCACCGATATTTGTTTAGATCTGTTCTGTACTGCTTTGGTTTGTAAATGGCTCTTGATTTACATGAATGTCTGTTTTATCACTGGAGAACTTGTATATTAGGCTGAAGCAATAGTTTGAAGTTAAAAATTATCAGCCTTTAATGATGGATTTGTTTAGATTTGTTTGTGGATTACTTCGATCACTTGTGGATTATTGTGATGCTTTTATCAGCTGTTTGGACTCTCATTCTGATGGCACCCATTCACTGCAGGGGATCCATTGGTGAGCAAGTGATGTAACGTTACATTTCCCCAAATCTGTTACGATGAAGAAATATGCTCTACCTCAGATGGCCTGAGGGTGAGCACATTTTCATTTCTGGGTGAACTATTCCTTTGCCTAATAATAACTCTGCCTTTACCGCCTTGAAATCAAAATTTGGCACCACTGGCATTTTGTTACATTGACAGTTTTGGATTGAGGCACAGAGTGATATGTCATGTACAGACATTTGAATTTTGCACATTGACTAAAACTCCTGCCTGTGTCTTGCTGGAGATACGCATCTTTGACGCTTACCCACCAGTGTCAGGGATAATCTTCGTCACACATATCCCCAAACAGCACAAAGGAATTTTGATCTCTGCAAATCGGTTTGTCTGACACACAGGTGATGAAATACAGCACTGATAGGGTGAGCTGTCATTTACTTTGAGCTGGAGCATCTAAAATGACTCTTCTGTCTATAATATCATCCTGGAAACTAATCAGAGGTGCAAGTACATGTCTGTGTAAATTTGGGTGCAAAAGTGGTTCATACTAAATACCCAGAGAAAATGTTATTGTTTAGGGTTCAAAGCTCAGGAGTAGTACTAGAGTTCATATTTATAAAATTAATGGATTATCTCAATAATATTCCATTTAACGTCGACATAAAATTGATCCGATTTACTTTTTTTTTCAGTTATTCAGTTATTCAGTTAATAAAAGCAAAACATAATCTTTCTAATCTTTTGCTAGATTTTAGGGCTGCATGATTTGAGGAAAAAAATGTAATGTGATTTATCTGATGAAAAATTGCAAGTGCAATTTAAAATGTGGGTTTTTTAAGCTTCAGGTTAGCTGTGCTTGTTTTTAGGAATGCGCAGTTTCGGCAAAAACATTTGTGAATAATTACAATTATTAATTATAAAATGATTATTTTTATTTACTAAATAAAAATCTGAAACAAAATAAGAAATATTTCTAAATAAAATATTAACTGCAAAATAAAAAAAACACATTTTAAGAAAATCATTTTAATTTTATGATATTACAACTAGATTACAATAATCATAATCATGAGCTGCTCATGTGTAAAATAATACAGTGCCAATCCTCTCTCTGAAGCATGAAGTGCATATATTTTGCGATTTGATAATGACAGTATTGCATTTTTATTTTTATTTTTTTATTTTGTCTCTGAAATGACTCATTTTGGCTCCATTCTAATCTATATAATCGGCAATTTCATGATCCAGTCAATTCCTGACAGATAAAATCCATCCCGCCCCACATTTTGTTTTCTTGCTGAATATCCTGTTTAACACAGAAATATGACAGGGAACAGAAGTTTGCCTCAGATGCTTCTCAGAATTTCGTGGGAGGATTAAAAATAGACACAAATGACTTACATTAAGAGTACAGAGCCATGAACGGAATGTGGATGGCGTTATTTAGTTTTATTGCTGTCTAGGAGAAACATATATTAAAGATGTTTTTCTTTTCTTTGCATGCTGTTTTTTACTGAGATGTAATGGCTTCTGAATGTCTCTTACTTATTGCAAATAAATCTTCATTTTAGCATCCAAATCTAAAAAAAAGCCCAAAATTTGTATCCATTCCAGATATTAAAGTGATTTTGTCACCAGAAACAGAGCAAATCAATTTTTCCTTGGCACGCTGCTATCTCTTCCTCTGAATGCTCTGTGTTCGTTGGTGGGTGATTAACCCCAACATCACGATTCTAAATTTAGATGCTCCAGATTGTTCATTTTTTGACTGCAAAGAGTTCTGTTCTCACAGAAATAACATCAAGGACAAAGGACGAAGCACAATGATTTTCACTGACAGCTCCTACTGTGTACCAGACGCTTTCCAGCCCGTGACCATCAGCTTCATTCTTACGGCACACTTAGTATTTCAAAGACATATTCCCTGGAAGTACTATCTGTTTGTTTTCTTTGTGGCTTGATAGTCAACTGTCTCTGACATGCATTATTTGCACGCACACACAGCCGTACATTAGTAAGGGCAGTGGCGCTCTGTGGAGCCGCTACATAAGTGAGGGCGGTGGTGTTTTATTGCCTGCCTGCCAGAGCAGTCAGCCTCATAACTCCTCATAAGTAGAGAGCTTAGCCAAGGTGAGCGGATAGAAATGCATACTGTCCTGCCAGTGTTGATAGCTGTGTTTACATTCGTCTGGAGCCAATGACGTTTGTTTAATTCGGAAATGACTGACAGTTAATCTCTCCGCGTGTCCCTGTTAATATTCCTGGAATATCACCCACCTAATTAACAAACTGCTATGCTAGATGGCGTTGTATGAGTTGTAATTAGCCAAACATAGTGGAAATGATTAGCTATTAGAAGTTGCTGTGCTGATAAAGCAAAGATGATTTGGGATTAAATTGTTGTGAGCTTGAATAAACATGGCGTCCTGTTACCTGGTTGTGCTTCATGGGTTAAGAAGGATTAAAACAGCAACATTAGCTGGTGTGTCCAGATTGCATTATTGGCAAGTCACACTAAAGTGCTGTAATCCAATGATTTATTAGGACACAACTACATTTAAGCATTTTATGTATGTATGTAAAAAATAAATGTCTAAAAATGTGTCAAATAAATACCTGCTTTCATCATTATTGTACAGTATACACTCATTTACTAACACTAACTTGTATTCTACACTAGCATTCAAAAGTTTGGGATGTTTTGAAAGAAGTCGCTAAATTCATACCAAGAATGATAGACTAACTATAAAGTTAATGAGAACTATATTAGGGTTCACACCACTGATCTATAATAGAGAACTGTGCATTATATAAATCAGTCCACACCAACGCACAATAACGTTCTGTTTATTATAAGGATAAGCTGCAGTTTAACATATCCAACGATATAGTTTCTCTGTGTCGTTATCATTATACTTGTGGGTATGCTATTATTTAAATATTTTAACAAATTTGAAAACAATATCTGTTATCATTATAGTTATGGTCCTTGGTGTAAATGGGCCTTTATGCTTACCAAAATGCAGTTAAAACAGTAATATTTTAAAATAATATAAAAATTTACAATAATAGTTTTCTGTTTTATACATACTATTTATATATTTATTTATTTAATAAGTGGAAATTTAAAACATTTCCCATTATTATCAATGTTGAAAACAGTTGTGCTGCTTAATATTGTTTGTGGAAACTGAAACAGGATTCTTTGAATATAAAGTTCAATAAATAGCACAGCATTTTGAAATAGAAATCTTTATAAATATTATAAATGTCTTTACAGTCACTTTTGAATAATTTAAAGCATCCTTACTTAATAGAAGTTTTAATTTAAAAAAAGGACCCTGAACTTCTGTCATATATATATATATATATACACACATTTAAGAATATACTTACATATACTAATATATACTTTGAAAGGGCACCTATTATGCCCCTTTTTTACAAGATGTAATATTGGTCTTGGGTGTCCCCAGAAAGTTTCAGCTCAAAATACCCCACAGATCGTTTATTATAACATCTGGAAAATGTAATTTTTGGGGCGTCTAAAAAAAGAGCTGCTTTGGTGTGTTATCACTTTAAATGCAAAAGAGCTGCATATTCCCGTCCCGTCTCCAGAAGAGGGCATGCATTATACATCTCTGCTTTGCATATCTACAGCAATAAACAGAAGAATCATGACTGAGAGAGAGAGAACTGGTGTTCAGCCATTTATATGAGAAGCCAAACACACCGTAAGTGGGACGCGATGTTACAGAGCTTTTTACAGAGGACAATTTTGCTAGCGCCACCAAACTATCAATTATCATTGATCAATTAAAATACTTAGATAACATACGCGGACAAATATGGTTAAAATGTTAGCTAAGCACTATAACGATTTTCAGGTGCATTACCTTGAAAGATAAAAGTAATCCATTGCGTCCACAGTGGCTCAGATGTTGGGAGAAAATGAAGAATCAACCAAACACTAGGATTGCTTACGAGACATTGTTGATGTTACAGCTGCTCGAGTGCAGAGAAAATGGAGAACAGCAAACAACCAACACAACTCGCTGAGGGCGAAAACTATCGCATTGCATAGTTAAGTACAGGAAACTTTAATTTCCTGTAAAGCTGCTTTGCAACGATTGTGAAAAGCGCAAAAAAAAACAAAAACAAAAAAAAAACTGTCAGTCATCGGCCGTGGGTGGGGCCTAAAAATTGTGATGTCACACTGCTTAGAGAATCATAGTGAGACTGATTTGATTTAATGGAGATTAAAAAATAAGGAGAGGGTGGATTTTTATCATTGTAGGGTGGTTGTGTTCACACACTGCAAACACACATTTATGTCCAAACACCATATGTGGCCTTTAATGTATATATGTACAGTATTTGGGACTATATAAAATGGTTTCTTGTCATCGTCCACCTGCTTTTCGGATATCGCAATCTGCATTAGTTCTTGAAAAACCCATGTTAATAATTGCCTGTCTTTAATTTGGACGCAGTGTTCATCCTCAATACTAATGAAAAGGTTCTGAGTCTCAAAAACCATCTTTATGAATTTTTAGTGGCATCCTAGTGAAAAATACTGACAACAAGTCAGGAAATTCTTTGAACATATTGCAGTAATAAGCTCATTTTATTTGTCCACTTCGAGGAGTGCTCAGTTGGATACTTTATTTGAATTCAAAGAAACCCAACGGAGCACACCAGGAAGTTAAAGAACTCCTTATTTTTATGTTTGTATGAGGCCACTTCCATTTCCTATCTTAATTCATTTGCCGTCGGGCAGAGTATCTGTGGCCGCTTCAGCGTGTGCCGCTCGGACTCATTGTGTTGAGAGCCCAAACACATTCATTTCCCCCAATCAATGTGGCTGCTCTATTGCAGGCTGCTCCTCCAGGAAGCTCATTTCCTTTCGTCTGAGATCTCTTCCCTCATCCGATGAAAAAAGACCTTATATGAAATGACAGAATCTGGGTGCCATGACAACAGGCAACATCAAAATCCAATTAAATGAAACTTCCTCCCACTTCAACAGAGCATTGAAGAACTTCCTCTACCCCTGCACTTCCTCAACTTCAAAAGAACTTTGGCACACTTAAGTCATTCATTCTGACACTTACATGCCGCCTCATAATATCGTGCTTATGTTTCCAAATGCGGCAAATTGCTACATTACAGGTTGGTAATGAACCAGTCCAACAAATCAGATGTTACTTGAAGATCTGTGGATTTTGAGCCACTGAGACGTGTTGCTGGTCACGTCCTGACTCTGCATTTCTACACAAAACAGACGTGCTATTGTGTGTAATGCAGGGACGGGGAAGCTTGGAAACAAGTAATCTAAATGCAGTGTATTTAATGGAAGAAATAAAACAAGAACAGAACAAAACACATACTGACCAAGAAACTCAGGGAAACCAGGGCTGAAAACACAAGGGTTAACAAGGTAATGAGAACTAAACTAGAAACAGGTGAGCTGAATTAAAAACAAAACAAACAAACAACAACAACAACACATAGCAACCAAGGAAACAGGAAATTAACAGGAACTGTGAATAATGGAACAAGGATAATCTTCAAAATAAGAGTCCAAAACAAGAGACAAAACGGGGAACGACATTGTGATTTGAACCATATATATACAGTATTATGATAACAATTATTATCTCATAGATATTATCAGTTATTATCTCATAGCTGCATAGATATCCAGAAAAGATAAAATACACAAAATATGTAACAATGCAATAGTAATATATTCTGACCAGGTTTGTTATCATTAACTATAATTGAGATCATAAACGAACAAACATCAAACAAACAAACAAACAAACAAACAAACAAACAAACAAAAAAGACATGGTAAATGACAAAAACTCACAAAATAAGTAAAACTTTCCAGCAAAAAATATATGATATAATTACTAATATAATTAAAAATCGTTATTATAGTATATTAATGATACTAAAAGAACACTGGTCCAAATAACTGACTTGTAATCTTTCACAAAACTCAAAAAAAAAAAAAAAAAAAAAAGATTAAAAAAAAAAAAATTTGTGTTTCACAGAAGAAAAAAACAACAAAAACAACAACAACAACAACACGTTTGGATCAAGCAAATTACATTCTTTTTTCTTTTCTTTTCTCTATCTTTTTATTTATTTTATTTTTTTTGGTGTGAACTATTCTTTTTTCTGCAGTTTAGTTGACAGTTTTTAATACGCCTCATTCACATTTTTCCACAAAAATGATTGAAATTAATTGATTGAAATGATTGAAAACAAAAACAAAACATCAATCTGCAGGCTCTGTTTTCTCAATGCTCTAGACCTATATGGAGGCGAAATGTTGAGGCAAAATAAATGCCTCTGCACATTTAATTAAAGACTTAATTATCATTGCAATTAAATTTGTTACTTTTTAACACTTTAATTAACTATTTGGATGAAAGGTTAATTAAAAAAATGGGAATTTCTGAATGTCATAATATTTGGTATATTTTCCTTTTGTTTTTATGACAGCAGCTCTTGAGCTGGCATGGACAAAACCTGATGATCCATGTTAACCCAGCGTGATTTGAGACGGTTCCAGGGAGCATCATGTGCTTCAGTGGAGGCAAGAAAATCTGACCTTTTGTTCAGAGGAAAGAACAAATTTGCTTACATTTGATTATGACCTAGAAATGCAGAATCTTACATATTTTTCTTCCTTATATGCCATAACCTTACCTTTTTTGCATTTTTCAAAATCCTAAACTTGGTTTATTTTGGTGTTTAAATGAAAAAAAAAAGTCTCAGATTTGATGTGAGCTCAGAGTTTTGGACCCCACGATAATATGCTGTTCTCTATAAATCTTCATGCAAAGTGGATATGTTTGTTTATTCCGGGATGGTCATTTTACAATTCCACAATTGTCATTGTGACAAAATGTCTCCATGCATGCAGCACTGCTAAACCATATTTTTATTTGCGACGCTCAAATATGGCAAAGAAAGACCCATCATTTTCAATAGCAAGCAGCCGTCCATTTATAGGGGTCAATGCCAGGGTCCCGCTGGCTGTCACAGATCTACAGCAGAGAGAGGAAAACATGCTTTCAAGCCTCTGAGAGAAAGCTCACGCTGGGCCTGAGGAGGCTGTTCCTGTGGTGCGGACAGGGCCAGCGCTTCCTGCTGACTGGACGTGACACCAATCAGCACATTAACACCGCAGCACAGATTTGGCAGGCCGTGGATGCGACACATGACTCCAGAGAGACTCCAGAGACCCTGCTCATTACAACTGGGAAATGAAAATCTCCTTGTTTGTTCAGTGAATGTCAATGTAAATGGAAAATAATGTTTCCTTGTTCATGGAATAATAATCCAAATAAATAATTAGTGTTGATTTTCATAATTCCAAATATACAAGTGTTCATTTATTGATATTGCTGTTATAATCACAGAGGATGTTTCACTTAGATATGCCCTGATACTAAATGTATCTGCTGATTATTCACAATAACATCTGCCAATACCGATCCCAAAAAAAAGAAAAAAAAGAAAAATGTCCCAACTAATGCTGTAAACTTGCAGGGAAGCCTCTCATTTGGTATGTTACTATAATATTAGAGATTAAAATTAACAACAGAGCTCAAACTCTTACAACCCAAATTCCGGAAATGTTGGGACATTTTTTGAATTTGAATAAAATGAAAGCTAAAAGAATTTCAAACCACATGAGCCAATATTTTATTCACAATAGAACATAGATAACATAACAAATGTTTAAACTGAGAAATTTTACAATTTTATGCACAGAATGAGCTCATTTCATATTTATTTCCTGCTACAGGTCTCAAAATAGTTGGGACGGGGGCATGTTTACCATGGTGTAGCATCTCCTCTTCTTTTCAAAACAGTTTGAAGACATCTGGGCATCGAGGTTATGAGTTTCAGGAGTTTTGGTGTTGGAATTTGGTCCCGTTCTTGCCTGATTGCCCGTTTCCAGCTGCTGAAGAGTTTGTGGTCGTCTTTGACGTATTTTTCGTTTAATGATGTGCCAAATGTTCTCTATAGGTGAACGATCTGTACTGCAGGCCAATTCAGCACCCAGACTCTTCTACTACGAAGCCATGCTGTTGTAATAGCTGCAGTATGTGGTTTTGCATTGTCCTGCTGAAATACACAAGCCCTTCCCTGAAATAGATGTCGTCTGGAGGGGAGCATATGTTGCTCTAAAACCTTTATATAACTTTCAGCATTCATAGTGCCTTCCATGCAAGCTGCCCATACCGTATGCACTTATGCACCCCCATACCATCAGAGATGATGGCTCTTAAACTGAATGCTGATGACACGCTGGAAGGTCTCCCTCCTCTTTAGCCCGGAGGACACAGCGTCCGTGTTTTCCAACAAGAATGTCAAATTTGGACGCGTCTGACCATAGAACACTTTTCCACTTTGAAACAGTCCATTTTAAATGAGCCTTGGCCCACAGGACACAACGGCGATTCTGGACCATTTTCACATATGGCTTCCTTTTTGCATGATAGAGCTTTAGTTGGCATCTGCAGATGGCACGGCGGATTGTGTTTACCGACAGTGATTTCTGGAAGTATTCCTGGGCCCATTTAGTAATGTCAATGACAGAATCATGCTGATGAATGATGCAGTGTCGTCTGAGGGCCCGAAGACCACGGGCATCCAACAAAGGTCTTTGGCCTTGTCCCTTATGCACAGATATTTCTCCAGTTTCTCTGAATCTTTTGATGATGTTATGCACTGTAGATGATGAGATTTGCAAAGCCTTTGCAATTTGACATTGAAGAACATTGTTTTTAAAGTATTCCACAATCTTTTACACACTCTTTCACAGATTGGAGAGCCTCTGCCCATCTTTACTTCTGAGAGACTCTGCCTCTCTAAGACATCCCTTTTATAGCTAATCATGTTACAGACCTGATGTCAATTAACTTAATTAGTTGCTAGATGTTCTCCCAGCTGAATCTTGATTGACAAAATTTCTTGCTATTTCTGCCTTTTGTTGCCCCCGTGCCAACTTTTTTGAGACCTGTAGCAGGCATCAAATTTGAAATGACCTCATTTAGTGGATAAAGTGTAACATTTCTCAGTTTAAACATTTGTTATGTTCTCTATGTTCTATTGTGTATAATGTGATTTGAAAGTCTTTTTAGTTTTCATTTTATTCAAATTTAAAAAATGTCCCAACATTTCCGGAATTCGGGTTGTATAACTGCTATTTATTTTCAGATATAATAATCACACACAATAAAAACATTTGTATATGAAATATGAAGTATTTGTATAAAACTCAAATGCACATAAGGTAGTCTCATAAAAACTTGTCTTCATGACAGATTTATTCAAACATACATACATAATTAACAATAAATTAGATCCTCTCTAATGTATTTATAGCTAACTACACAGTTGTGAACACTGAACAACTTTCCTGAGGTAAATGTGACGTTGTGTGTCCACAAGCTGATTTATTGACTTCTTTCTGTGGTCGAAACACTGATTGACCATAAATGGCATTTATTGTTTGAATTTTATGATAAAATGGAAAAAATTTGAAAGCTGAGACTTTTGTTTAGCTCTTTGCTAAAATAAAGCACACAATTTTTGTGATTATTTGGTGGAAAAACAAAACAAATAATATTTGGAGAAAGCTCAAATAGAATGCGTTTAAAATGTTTAGAATATGTTTAAACCATATTGTAGTGAGATTGTGTTAATCTGATGTGTAATTGCTACATTATACATTATCACTGATAATTGCTTTTATCATATCGTGCAGGGGCACAGCTCAGTTGGGGAAAGGACAGGTCATGTGTATGGGTGGGGTCAAGTTACCTTGCCTGGTGTTTTCAAACAAATTTTGAATCTTGGGGTCAGGAACAGCTTAGGTTGTGTCACTGGCTACAGCTCCAAGCTGCAAATGGCCTCCCAATTCCTTACATTGGTTATTTAGAACTCGATGTAGAGCTATGTGGGCGAGTGGTCTTATAGGTTGCGGGCTGCTGGAGACCCTCCTGGTTCTTTTTTTGTGTTCAGGTTCCTGGGGTTCTGGGAATGTCACATCCCAGCAGCACCATGAAATTGGTTGCTGCAACCTGTTCTTCACAGTACTCAAGTGGTACAGTACTGTTTGAGCCACTAGATTCTGGTTTACCGGCAGGTTTGCTGGCTTCTCCTGCTTTAGTATGGGTGGACCGTGCTACAGTCTATGTGCCTGTGGTAATGTTGGCACAGTAGATGTAGTACTTTATGCTAGTACGGTCATGAGTACGGTAGTCAAGTTTCATGTGGTTAGTTAATTTGTCTGTGTTATCTGTGTTTTATCTTTAGAAAAGCGTAAGGTAATGGCCTTACTGGAGAAAATTCTAATTCTTAAATTCTAAGACCAGGAAGCATGCATTTCCCCTACCTGGCTGTATTGAGGAGACATTAGACTCGCTGGTGGGGACACCGTCATGGACCTTGCCAGCGGGTACAATCAGGATCCTGTTACGGAGGCAGATAAACCTACAGTAAGACTGATTTTTGTATCCTGTTCAGCCTCTTTGAATGGAATAGGATGCAGTTCAGGCTTTGCAATACCTCCAGCAACTTCCAACAATTAATAGAATGGTTGTTTTGGAACCAACAGTGAAGAGTAACCACAATGCTGATGCCCTGATGTCATTACAAAACCTTCTGGTGGTGGAAGCTTCCCAGGTGCAGCTATCCCAGTTGTGTTGCAGCAAGTCACACAACGTGAACTGATGGCTCAGGTAAATCAAATTACATTATTTCCCTGTTTTTCCATAAGTGATATGGGTGCTCAGCAGGAGACATATTCAGTCATTGGGGAGTTGTTGGTATTCTGGGGGCGAAGTCACCCCCAGAGCAAAGACACTCTCCAGGTTGGCTGTGATTCAGCTCCAGCAGTGGGATCACCTGGTGGTGAGGGATGGAGTGCTTTATCATCGGGTGTTTCACCTAGATGGTGGAAAGGAGGTCCTTCAAGTTTCATTGGCAGCGGCTATTGAGTCTCAAGTATTGACACAACTTCACCAACAGCACGGTCACCAGGGGGTGGAACGGACAACCCAACTGGTGTGTCAGCAATGTTACTGGTCTGGGATATCCTCAGATATTGCCTACTGGTGGAATAGGGAGTGGGGAATGTTGCTGTCTGGTTTCATTGTTTATGGTTTTGTTTTGTTTACTTTATCGTTGGTGAGACATGTTCATCGAATGCTGTAGAAACAGCTATGCAGGTGCTTCATATAAGTCTTGTTTACCTCCTTTAACGTGTTGAGTTTTATCATTTTCTTTTGTTGTGTGGATATATATTAATGTGGTGGGGTTTCTTCCATTAATTTCATTTTGGATGTGTGTTTGTATTTCATGTTTCATTTTGTGTGTTTGTATTTTCCTTTGTTTCTATTGTTATTGCATTTTGTCCCAAACTTGAGTTGCCAGCTGATATACAGTAATCAGTGAGATTACTTCCAAATCTTCATTCTTTCACTCCGCTTTCTTTTATTTCTTGTATTGTTATTGGTTTTGTGTAAACCTCAGTCTTTTTGTTAAATTGCTTTTTATGTGTTGTATTTCTTTGTTTCTTTATTGTTATTGTTGTGCTACCACAGAAACCGGGAGCTGTTAGACACTGCATAGTTGTTGCCGGTATTTAAAAAAGTAATTTTGTCTTTTTAAAAATGATTAGTGAAGATTAATAAAGTTTTTGTATTTGTGTGTTATAGCCACGTCTCTTGCCTACCATCTTCAAAATAAAGTTGAACCTGTGTCAATCTTTGGGTTTTTAACATATTTCCCTGGGTGAAATTCCTAAGGGTGGTATAGTCAAAATTCTAATAGTAAGAGGAGCTTGTGTTTAAAACCTGTACTACTCCGTCACTAATATACTGTAAGATTTTAAAAGATTCACAAGTTAATGGTTTTGTTAAAAGTGCCTTCAGAATTTCATGAGTATACTTTATTTTCTTTAATTTGTTTTACCAAGTAGCTGACAAAGCTTTGAAATTTCTGCTGCCCCCAAATATTCAACAGATTTAACTGCATCACAATGAAAAACATGATGCCCAAAAGTGGTTGCATAGATTATTGCTCTTCAAATAAAGACAAAAATCCAGAACTGAATTTTTATCACCTGTATATTAGGAAAAAAATGCCAAAAGAATATTGCTGCAGCCTCAGTCAGCAACAGGTCACATGCTAAAAAACATCAGACTGCAGTCAAGACTGAATTGATCATCACACCCTTTTCCCTGCAGAACTCCATGCGGCAATGCATGAGGAATGTTCCTCATGGTCCAAGACGAAAATGAGGACCAAAATTATGTCTACATATTTTTGTTTCAGGTGCCTGTTCACTTAGAGATGAGAGATTCAACATTAATGATTTCATGTATGCAGGTATGTATGCATGAATTTATTTATTTCCTGTAATTCAATATCTGCTTCAGATATTTGACAGATGTGGGTTTCTACAGGCATCCATTAAAATCTGGCAGGCAATAAAATTTAATTTACATCAAAATATGCAAAAGTTTTTTAGCATGTTTTACCAGACTTTATGCTGATGGTCAAATATGGCTGTGTATACTGTTCAAAAAAAAATTATGAGGTTTAATTTTTCACAGGTCTTCTTGTACTCCGATCGCAAATAATAGATAGTATTTTATTGCAAATAAAGGATTTGTAATAATGCTATAACCATATTGTGTTTTTATAGTGTTAGATATTTTGGATAAATAACAGCTAGTTGCAAAGGGGTGGATGATATGGGAGAGAAACAGGAGGAGACAACATATGATGGGTGGAGCAGATATCTGTTACCAGCACTTAGAGAAAGAGAGAGAACACAAACACATCAGTCTGCTCAGATAAAATCTTCTGTCTTCGTATCTGAGCATCACTAATTGAGTAATATCTACTTAAGTATTTCAGAAACTGCACTACATTTGCAGTAGAAAGTCCATAATTTACTAAACGCACTTATATTTTAAAAAAAGGCAGAGCTAGTGGTCAGGATAGTGTGTGAGGAACACCAGATTTAAAAAGTCCCTTGTAAGGTCCTCTAGTGAATGGTCCTTCTGCTCCAGGTAGAACAGCTGAATGGTCTAAGGCAAGCCTTGCAGCGAACGGTCCTAGACAGGACTTCACTGCTTTTGTGGAGTGGGTGCTGGTAAATAACAATTCGGTGTTCACCATTTGCCGCATGCAAACACTCATTAAAATAAAATAGTAGTTTTCACCAGCCCCACTCCAAGTCCAGAGCCCAGCCAGCCAACCGCCCTCCCTTCTCTTCATGGAGCTGTTATCTGAATGTCCTGCAGACTCGGAGCCTGAACCTGCTGCAATGTCAGCACCAGAGCCAACGCCAGAGCCCATCATCGCTCCGGAGCCCGAGCTCTATGGAGAGTCTGACTAGGAGCGCGAGCCAATAATATTGCCTGAGGGAGTCCTAGTGGAATATGCGGGTATGAAATGGAGCCCTGCCCACACTCCTGCCACTGCAGGCAAGCTGACTCTGTAATATTTTATGTTTTTCAAAGTATGTGTCCATATTTCTCTAATCTCCCCTGGTTCTATCCAGTTCTCAGTCTCCTACGTCTCCTGAATCTCCGCTGACTCCACTCAGCTTAGAATCTCCTGTACACCTGCTGGCCCATCCTTGAATCTACTGCGTCTCCTGAATCTCCTGTATCTCCGCTGGTTCCGCCCAGCCCCTGTTCTCCTTTGTTCCCTCCCAGCCTCCCTCTCCCACACCCAGGCAGTTCCTCAGCACCTCGGTCATCCGACCCATCACCATGCTCCCTCGTCTCCACTATGGTCCATCATCCCATTGGCTATTAGGACATCCTCTGGGCTCCCTCGTCCTGTTGGCACCGCCTTGGTCAGTTGTCAACCTGCCTCCTCCACAGGATTGCACTCCTTTTCTTTCATCTCATCCCTACATCACTCTGGCTCTGTCGGGCTCCTCCTTCCTCCAGATCTGCCTTTGGCCTCTGTCGCTCCTCCTCTGCCACGGTCACATGAGCTGTCAACTCCACCGAGGCCCTCCAAGCCTGCAGTGTCACCCTGGCTCCGTGTCTGCTTGGCTCCAACTGGATCGGCGCATCCAGTGTCTTCCATCAAGTTGTCGGCACCATGGCTCCTCCCGCCTTTGACTCCGCCCTGGGGCCTTGTCCTGGATGGCCTCTGGTTCAGCATCTGGCTCCTCCTGCTCCTGGCTTTCCCCTGGCTCCTCCCACACTCCACTCTCCCATGGACTTATTTGTTGGACTTGGTTTTGGTTTGCCCCTCTCCAGCTCCTCGCCCTCCTCCAGAACCCCCGCTATCCCTCCATAGATGGACTATTTACGGCACAAAGATGTACCTCCTGGGAGGATGAGCGACTGTAACATGTATGCTCCGTTTTTTTGTTGCATTGTGTTTTGTTTCAGTCAGTTGGTCCAAGTTCCCCTGTTTAGTCAATCATCCTGTTCACCTGTTCTCTGATTAATTATCTCATTAGATCCCTTTGTTTGGTTCATGCTTATAAGCTCTCAGTTCTCCCTTAAGGTCCTTGCACACTGAGTCTGAAATTTTCATATGCGTTTTTTTCATATTCATCATCCTAAAACTTCATCATGCGCAGAAACTTTGCACACTGAGTTTGATGCATATTAATTAATCCGTTGCCAAAAAATAGCAAAACAACACAAAATGCAATGATCAAACAGTGAGGATGATTTTGTTGTCCTTGTTTTTCTTGTCTTATCTTTTCTTGAAAAGAGAAAAAGAAAGAGGGAATTTTCCTATCTCATCCAAACCTGAGATAGCGTTGGGAGGAAGGAGAGTCATCCTCATCAAGGAGCTGTGGGATTATCCCGGGTGATTCAAAGTTTACTGCGGATGTCAGTGCCTCGGTTTGATGCTATGCTAGCAATACTAGAGCCACATATTAAAAGGAAGACCACCAATTTTCGTGAACTCAGTGTGCAAGGACCTATACAATGCTTTGTGCTGTGAGATAAAGTGGATCAACTTGTCAGACGCCATTCTGGATTTTGGTGTTTGCATGTACGGTGGCTCTGAATTGTCAAAACACCTCTCAAAATGCTTGATACGGATGTGAAAAACGCAGAAAATCAAACCCGATTCGAATTGTACTATGACGGACGAAAGTTTCGGAGGCAGTGTGTAAACGTGATTGACAATGTGAGGTTGTATTTATTTTTTAATGCGCAAAATTTTCAGATGAAAATTATGGCATCAGTTTGCAAGGACCTTTAGTCTCTGTTCATTCTCATTTGTAGTCCGTTCTCATCATAGGCATTTATAAAATTTTATATTTAAAAAAAATATTTTGTTAGTCAATTTTAGCTTAGTTTCACTACTTACCATAAACTGACAAACCAACCATTTGTGTGAGCATGTTTTTAAGTGATTTTCTTGTTTGTAATTTTTTTAAGGAGGCTAACTGAAAGGGTACACAATTCACAACACATTGCATATCACGCCTATAACCAAGTAGTAGAGATGGCTCAATCACACTGAGTCAAGTTTGAGACATTTCACAAAACACAGTGACTCAAAATGTGAGCAGAACTTTAAAGGGTTAAAATCACACCACTGGTTAAGTCGATGTTGCTGTGTTGGTCTGGTCAGGATGCTCAAACAAGAGCAAATCAAACTTCACCTATGTTTGCTGCCTTTTTACCTGCTTGAGTAGGATGCAGCCATTATTATTCACACTTCAGAGATAGTTCTCTTTCCCCAGGCGTGAGAGAAGAGCATCTGTTTGTGTGTTTGCATGCTTTACTTTAACCTGTTATCCACCGAGGAGCCATGACACCAGCCACACACACACTCAGATCAGGAATAATACATTGTAAAATAAATCAAAGGTGCAGTGGAAGGCCTAGTTGATAAAATCCTCAGACAATTGAATGATAAATTTGTGGTCCCATGCCTCGTTGTGCTGCAGGTTGCCTGGAGGTTATTACTGTGTACTTTATCCAGTTCTGCCCATTCATCACCTGGGCACGCTGGCGGTCATGCTTACAGACAGAAAACAGAGAGAGAGAGAGAGATTGTAGTCCTCACTGACTTGAGCACTGTAGTGTATTTATATACAGTGGGATTGCCCTAGCTCATTTTTTTTAACATAATCATGGCAAGATCTTAAAACTATATATAAAAAAATTAATGATCAGAATGAATCTTATAAGGCCGTAATGCTGTAACTCTGTCACTTTCAGAACATTCATTGCTCAGTCTGTTTAAGCAACCAGGCCGACTCAGCAACACTGACTCAACCAACAGTGTGAGTTAGGGTGGGGCCATGCTTTTGTGTGACCAGTGGCAGAAGTTCAATTCAGGAAACTTGTTTGAAAACAGCCATTATTTTTGCAAATCCATTTGGCAATGCTGGTGGTCTGGAAATCACACATTTCACCTTTTAAGTCATTAAAGGGACATACAGGTGCATCTCAATAAATTAGAGTGTCGTGGAGAGGTTCATTTATTTCAGTAATTGAACTCAAATTGTGAAACTCGTGTATTAAATAAATGCAATGCACACAGACTGAAGTAGTTTAAGTCTTTGGTTCTTTTAATTGTGATGATTTAGGCTCACATTTAACAAAAACGCACCAATTCACTATCTCAACAAATTAGAATACTTCATAAGACCAATAAAAAAAACATTTTTTACTTGGTAGGGGCTCCTTTTGCTTTAATTACTGCCTCAATTTGGCGTGGCATGGAGGTGATCAGTTTGTGGCACTGCTGAGGTGGTATGGAAGCCCAGGTTTCTTTGACAGTGGCCTTCAGCTCATCGGCATTGTTGGGTCTGGTGTCTCTCATCTTCCTCTTGACAATACCCCATAGATTCTCTATGTGGTTCAGGTCAGGCGAGTTTGCTGGCCAATCAAGCACACCAACACCATGGTCATTTAACCAGATTTTGGTACCTTTGGCAGTGTGGGCAGGTGCCAAGTCCTGCTGGAAAATGAAATTAGCATCTCCATAAAGCTTGTCAGCAGAAGGAAGCATGAAGTGCTCTAAAATGTCCTGGTAGATGGCTGCGTTGACTGTGGACTTCAGAAAACACAGTGGACCAACACCAGCAGATGACATGGCAGCCCAAATCATCACTGACTGCGGAAACTTTACACTGGACTTCAAGCAACATGGATTCTGTGCCTCTCCACTCTTCCTCCAGACTCTGGGACCTTGATTTCCAAATGAAATGCAAAATTTACTTTCATCTGAAAAGAGGACTTTGGACCACTGAGCAACAGTCCAGTTCTTTTTCTCCACAGCCCAGGTAAGATGCTTCTGACGTTGTCTCTGGTTCAGAAGTGGCTTGGTAGCCCTTTTCCTGAAGACGTCTGAGCGTGGTGACTCTTGATGCACTGACTCCAGCTTCAGTCCACTCCTTGTGAAGCTCTCCCAAGTGTTTGAATCAGCTTTGCTTGACTGTATTCTCAAGCTTGCGGTCATCCCTGTTGCTTGTGCACCTTTTCCTACCCAAATTCTTCCTTCCAGGCAACTTTGCATTTAATATGCTTTGATACAGCACTCTGTAAACAGCCACACCTTTCAGTAATTACCTTCTGTGACTTACCCTCTTTGTGGAGGGTGTCAATGTTCATCTTCTGGATCATTGCCAAGTCAGCAGTCTTCTCCATTATTGTGGTTTCAAAAAACAAGAGATACCCAGAATTTATACTGTATGGATGGTTATTTATTGAAACTCAAATGTAAATATTCTAATATTTTGAGATACTGATTTTTGACTTTCATGAGCATGTTTCATTAGATTAACAAATCAAAGCTCTAATCATCAAAATTAAAACAAAAAAATCTTTTGAAATGTTTTACTTTACATGTAATGAATCTAAAATATATGAAAGTTTCACTTTTTGAAATAAGTTACAAGAAAAAATGAACTTTTTCACGACATTCTAATTTATTGAGGTGCACCTGTACAGTACATTGAAAAATGGTATGTTGGAAAAAAGTAAAAGAAAAAAAGTTACAGCCTATTTATTTAATTATATTTATGGTTTTATTCAAATATTACATTTATTGATTTAATATTATAATTTCTTTAATCAAATGAAAAAAAAGACATGCATACATTCATACAAATGTTATATATTATAAAGGCCTATAACATACTTAATCAATATATTTTATATAAAGATCTAAAACTGAAAAATGTTGTTAGAAAATGTTTAGTTTACTTACTATAAAAAATACAGCTTTAAAATACCTTAAAGTTTATTGTGATGTCTTTTTAAAATATGCTTCATATTTTTCTGTTATGTACTAAATATACTATTTGGTGTACATAGAAAAAAGTCTTAGATCTTTGAGTTCAGCTCATGAAAAATGGGGGCAAAAACAAAAGTGTTGCATTTATAATTTTGGTCAGTGTAAATATATGTACTGTAATACTTTCATCTACTGTACACTGTAAGAAAAATACCAGAATATTTCTACCAGGAATTGTGGTAGAACAATCTATGGTACAACTAAACATCTGTTAAGTTGATGGACATTTCCTTACCCTAAAACACAACACAATGCAGTGTCTAATTCAAAGTACAGGTGACAAGTTATTTGAGGATTCTTGCCTCAATGTCAGCCCAAACTTGAAAAAGGATTAATTCAACAATGAAGGGTGCATGGAATAACTCAAAACATCTGATTCTCGATTGCTGATGCAATTTATTTGAAGATCCTTCAAACAGTAACTTGATCTTCTTTGCATAAATTCAGTGATTCAATCAGATCGGTTTAGCTTAATGATTACATCCATGCAGTTTTAACAATCTGTCTCCATTGGTTTTACAACCAGCAGCACCAACTTGGACCTCTGCACGCTGACAATCTGACACACCTGCCTCTATCAGACTTGATCATGACAAAGCATTGGCCAATCAGCTTTCCTTCTTGCTTCCATGTTGCCCTACGTGTTCCAAACCAATAGTTTTTCTGTTTATAATTTCAAGGTTAAATTCATTTTATCAGATAGACATTTCCTTACTTTAATAATGATGTATTTTCACTCAATTCCAAAATGAACATAACAACAGGTAATACACCTGTGGAAAATCAATACTGAAAATTCCTGCATAATAACATAATATACTAGTCCCTATTTTTACCAACTTTTCTTAGAATATATAGAATGTAATGTCTCATAATGTCACCGAGTGACATTTTTCAGTAAGTTCATTTGGGCGATGTGCAGCATATGGGCTGAATGAATTTCTTCGTGGGTAGATCTGTTTCTGTGTCTCCTTTCTACTGCACATGATAGAAGAGCATAGCTGATCACATGTATGGAGCCCAAACCACAAAACCCTCATTTATTTATGACCCACATTCAAAGTGAATGATTTTTCTTGACTTCATATATAACTACAGTACGTTTCCAGAGAAACAGACGTTATTGCAGTTAAAGGGCATTTTCTTCCTGGCTTAATTTCAAAAGTTACTGAAACTCACTTTGCATTTGTAAAATATATTTAAGACCAGACAGTCAAATCATCTAGTGACAGTTTTAGAGCCAAACTAGTCCTATTCAAAATTTGCACAGCACTCACAGTTACATATATCTGATAAATTTAATTTAAATAGATCAATTTAAATATATATATCATTTAAGTCTTAAGACAGAACCATACAGCTTATCATTTAAATTAACATTCATCTTTAAAACACAAATCTCACAATTAATTTGCTATACAAAAAAAAAAAAGAAAAAAAAATGGTGTAGAATAAATAAATAAATTCACTAACAATAACAAAAGGAACAGCTAGTAACACACTGAATTATACATAAAATCTTGGAATAGAAAAACTGAAAGTATTCTCTTGTAAAACATCAAAACCTCAATAATAATTTGTTTTATTTACAAATTTGAAAATCAGTTTTTACAGTGTCAAAACCACTACTCATTTTTTATTATTTCTATTTTACACATACAATAATATAAAGTCATCAAAACTATGACATAAAACAAATGTAAGTATGGAAATTATAAAGTGACCAAAAATGACCCTTTCTAGATTCCAGCTCGAATATTTTTAAACAGACTGAAGGAATGAATGAAGCATTTAAAACAGTTTTAAGTTTTAAAATATTTTCAGTTTCAATTCATTTATATTTCTCCAGAAATTTGTTCGCAAAAGCATCACTAGGTTTTTATGAGCAACACAAATATTTCCAAATTTATAGTGCATGTTTAAATAAATAACTTTATAGATGTGTGATATGGTTTGCATATAATTGTATTTATTAATTTAGTACATACAGTTTCAATAATAACAATAAAACAACATGCAATACTAACACATACTCATCAACCACAGCAATATGTTAATACCTAGTAACTGAATCCACCAATGGTATCATAAGCTACTAATAATGTTGGTAACAACTGCTGCATGTCCACAGAGTAAATAGCAAAGACGTCTTTCTCCATGTCAACTTACTTCACTATATCCTGATAATGACAAAACAAAATACATCAAGTATTAATTAGCTCTAAAGATGGCGGAAATGTTATGGGTTTGTACAGGTACTTAACAGATCGGATAGGCATTCAACCAGCATGTGCATGTCTTCAATCTCTCAATTTGAGCCCGATCTCATGAAAATGTGTATAAATAGTACGCTAAATAAAAACAAAAACTCGTGGTATTGATACGCAAAAACGGACTTTGGCATGAGTATGATACGCACGTGTTTGGCGTGCATATAATACGCAGTTTTCATGTGCAAATGATACGCATCTAGCCCACAACCCTAATCCTACCCATTGCGTAGCATATACACGCCAAAGTCAATTTTTGCATATGAATACCACGATTTTTGTTTTTATTTGGCGTTCTATTTAAACGCACATTCATGAGATCGGGTTGCTCAATTTACAATGCCATGTTCAGCAGGCGAAATCAGATTGCTAGCAGGACCATTTTACATTTACATTTACATTTAGTCATTTAGCAGACGCTTTTATCCAAAGCGACTTACAAATGAGGACAATGGAAGCAATCAAAATCAAAATCAACAAAAGAGCAAAGATATGCAAGTGCTATAACACTAAGAGTGACCAGATACTTCTGGTTAAGTCCCAACACATGTCAGACTCTTAATGCTACTGGGAATTCAGGCTGGTGCAATTTTAACCACCACCCCATCTACAACCCCAAATCAGAAAAAGTTGGGACAGTATGGAAAACACAAATAAAAAAAGAAAGTAGTGATTTCTAAATTTACTTTGACTTGTATTTCATTGCAGACAATATGAACACAAAATATTTCATGTTTTGTCTGGTCAACTTCATGTCATTTGTAAATATACATCCTTTCCTGTCATTCAGACCTGCAACACATTCCAAAAAAAGTTAGGACAGTAAAGCATTTACTACTTTGTAATGTTGCCATTCCTTTTCACAACACTTAAAAGACGTTTAGGGACTGAAGACACCAAGTGATGAAGTGTTTCAGGTGTAATTTTGTCCCATTCTTCCTGCAAACAAGTCTTAAGGTGGGCAACAGTACGGGGTCTTCGTTGTCGCATTTTGCGCTTCAAAATGTGCCACACATTCTCTATTGGAGACAGGTCGGGACTGCAGGCAGGCCAGTCAAGTACCCGTACCATCTTCCTCCGCAGCCAGGACTTTGTAATGTGTGCAGAATGTGGTTTTGCATTGTCTTGTTGAAATATGCATGGACGTCCCTGGAAAAGATGTCTTCTTGAAGGCAGCATATTGTGCTCCAAAATCTCTATGTACTTTTCAGCATTAATGGTGCCATCACAGAAGTGCAAGTTACCTTTGCCAAGGGCACTGACACAATCCCAAACCATGACAGACCCTGGCTTTTGGACTTGTTGCTGGTAACAGTCTGGATGATCCTTTTCTTCTTTGGTCCGGAGCACACGGCGTCCATTCCTCCCAAAAAATACCTGAAATACTGATTCATCTGACCACAGTACACGTTTCCACTGTGTGATGGTCCATCCCAGATGCCTCCGAGCCCAGAGAAGTCGACGGCGCTTCTGGACACTGTTAACATAGGGCTTCTTTTTGGCACAGTACAGTTTTAACTGGCATTTGTGGATGTAACTACGTATTGTGGTACTTGACAAAGGTTTGCCAAAGTAGTCCTGAGCCCATGTGGTGATATCGCTTATAGATGAATGACGATTCTTGATGCAGTGCCGCCTGAGGGATCGGAGATCACGGTTGTTCAGCTTAGGCTTGCGCCCTTGTCCTTTACGCACTGAAATTCCTCCAGATTCCTTGAATCTTTTAATTATGTTATGCACTGTTGAAGGTGAAATATCCAAATCTCTTCCTATCTTTCTTTGAGGAACATTGTTTTTAAACATTTCAATAATTTTCTCACGTATTTGTTGGCAAACTGGCGATCCTCGGCCCATCTTTGCTCCTAAAGGACTAGACCTTTCTTGGATGCTGCTTTTGTACCAAATCATAATTACAATCACCTGTTGACATTAACTGTTTCAAATCACATCAAATCACACCAATTTACCTCATTACTAGCCCTAAATTGCTCCTGTCACAACTTTTTTTGGAATGTGTTGCAGGTCTGAATGACAGGAAAGGATGTATATTTACAAATGACATGAAGTTGACCAGACAAAACATGAAATATTTTGTGTTCATATTGTCTGCAATGAAATACAAGTCAAAGTAAATTTAGAAATCACTACTTTCTTTTTTTATTTGCGTTTTCCATACTGTCCCAACTTTTTCTGATTTGGGGTTGTAAAACAGGAATTCACAAACAGTAAATACAGTAAATCCTGTAATATTTTCTCACATCACATTTATTAATTTCACTCCATTTTAAAATGGCATTTCAGTTGACTAAAATAACATTAATTAATTTACATTTACCCTAATTCATTTATCAGACACTTAAAGCGTTTTACTGATTTAAATGTTTTAAACGTTAAGTATTTGAATTAACATGCAGATAATGAGTATACAGTAGCTACAGAAGTTGGCATTTTTAATTCTTCATGTTTTAAATCTTTAATTTCTATGGGAACTACACATGCACAATTTAAATGACAGATTCTGACTAGCACAAAACCTAGATCCAGTTAACATTTGCTGCATTCTCAGTTCTGCTGTAAAAATACCTGGTTATTCTGCTCTTGTAGATATGATGCATTTAGAAAGGTGGTTCATATAACCAGTTTATCTGAATTATTTTAATCAATTCTGTCTATATTTTTCATCTTCCAAACTAAGTTTTGTCTCATTATATTTTAATTAACAGTAATTTTTAATTAGAAAAGTCATTATAATGTGTGAATTGTCTTAATTAGCATTTACGGAATAATAATTATTATTATTAAAAAAAAGTAATAAAAATGTAGCTTCAGAATTAATAAATTAGAATTGTAGTTTTCCTTAAATCCGTAGTGTAGACATCACATACTAATAAAGCCCATATTAGTGCCATTACAATGCATCTGGAAACTGACCGCACTACTTTCGTTATAAAACAGGTCCTGGTAAAAGAGACTTATAGCAATTCACAAATGCATCTCTAGACTGAAATAAGCGAGGAAAACAGCATTACTAATTCACACCGGGGGACGCGGTCTGCATGGAGAGAAGCTGAAGAACAGAATGTGAGTCTGTGAATAAATGAGTGAAGGAATATCTCTGATGCAGTATCATCTCAGCTGGAGGATTGGCTTGCTTAAGTCGCTTTTACTTATATCTTACAATAGACTTCTTTAACAGGGTCGAGAATTCGTATGGGGATATTTTTAGACTAATCATTACAGGATCCAGCTGGTGGAGGCTTCCAGAGGCACACAAAACAACTACAAACAGAAACCGTAATAAATAATTTAGGTGTGAATGTTCTCAGACAAGGCATCGGCATTATGAATGATACCGCATATATAACATGCACTGAAAGACAATGACAAAGATAATCAGGTTAAATTATGGTATGTTCAATTCACACAGATTTACCTTAATAAAGGCTTCTTCATTGGTACACTATTGGCTCCTCTGCTTTACCCGTGATGGTGGCTCACACAGGATCAAAGTGTGAAAATCAAACTCCACACTGGCACAAAATCAATACATATGCTACAGAATATTGGCTGTAGCCTGTAGTAGACCTTGAAACTAGAAGTACTTTGAAATAAAACTGTGCTGTAGTAATACCACCGGCAGTAATCAAGGTTTAATAAGACTATGTTCTACCATGACTACAGCAAGATCACAAGTGAGACGAATGACACAAGGTCACCACTGTAAACATGACACTATGTCTCATACTGCAAACACTTCCTGATTAAAGCCAAATATATGATTAAAAACCTCTGACACTCATATTTCAATATCACAACAGGGTGACCATGATTTTGCCAGTAGATTATATTGAGGCTCGCCCATTTCTTTTTAGTGACTTTGCTTCTGGAAGTAACGTTTCCATTCATTTTTTCCTCATAAGGACTACAAAAGTCTTCATTAAAGCATTATAAGCCTTGAACCAAGCCAAGCAGCTATGAGATAAATAACAACATTACAGACTTTTAAAAATGTACTCAATGGCTTTAGTGAAGTAAAGATATAAATCCCATAAAGCACTGTGAATAACATAACCCTAATTTAATTTAAAAATTACGGTGAAATATTGTATTAAGCTGTTGTCACGTTTTGTCAAAGATGATGGGATAGAACGAATCAGGTTTCCAAATAATGATAATATTTATTATAACAAACTCAAAAGGCTTAACAAACTCAAGACACAAACACAAACAATACCAGACAATGAGGGAGAGGAAGTGAGCAGCTTAAATATACAATGGTGATGAACTAAATCCAAACAGGTGCTTGTTATCGAATGTGCATTGAAACTTATGACTGGCGGGAGAACTAGGCTGCGTTCCAGTCGCCATTTTTTATGCCCTTCACTCACAAACTTCCCTCTGACTCGTTTACTCAGATGTACATCATTGATGACCAGTGTTGGGCAGAAACTAGTTACTAGTAACTTAGTTACTGTAATAATATTACTTTTTGCAGTAATTAGTAGTGTAACTAATTACTAATAAGATTTAAGTAATAATATTACTGTTACCATCCATAAAACAGCTTAGTTACTTTTGATGCCTCAACCCTGCTGAATTAAAATCCAACAATCAAATATTTCCTAGATTTATTTTCATAATTCTCATGACTCGCACATGCATGTGATGTCTCCAGTGCAGCAGGCAAGCTTGGATGGAATATGGAAAAGCTTACATTCAGCAGATGGAAATATTGCATTATATTGATTTTGTCTGGAAAAATGATGATCTGAACACTGTTGTGTATTACTTTACTCTGGCATTACATCCCATCCACATCCCTCTGATCAGCATGTGGTACATTATATTACTATAATTAAAAATATTTTTGGAAAATTAAACAGTTTCTTACAAACTTATTTGATTTGATAAAATACATAAAGAAATATAATCGTATATGGGTAACGGAGAAATTACAATTAGCTTCAAGCTACACATGACAATTAATGAGATTAATACAACACTTCTACTTGAATGTCACTATCAATCACTATTGAGTGTTTGTAATAACTTCTGACTGCGATCCAATGTGTATTTTGGTCAAATGATGAGGCAGAAATATATTGTTAGTAACATTCTAGAATACTTTTATGTGGAAGATACACAGTTACAACTTCTGTGGGGCGTGAAGAAAAAGTAATGTTACTAGTACTGTAACTAATTACTGTTGCCAGAAAGTAACAAGTAAAGTAACAATATTACTTTTGAAAGGAGTAACTAGTAATGAGTAATATATTACATTCTTTGAGTAACTAGCCCAAAACTGTTGATGACGTTGCATGAGTGCCCATTTCTGCCGGAACCCTTGGAATGGACTGAATTGGACCGTCCTAAGCCCTTGATCACTTAGAATCCGCTATGGAGTTAGTTTCTTATTTACATTTTTTCCCTAACAAATTTGTTTGATGCAGCATTCTATATGTATACTAGTATGCTGGGGCAGTTATAAATATATATAAAAAAATCATTTATATATTGTTTGGGGTGGGGATAAATTAAACGCAATCTGTGATAACGTCATAATCGTGTTGCATTATGGTCTAATGAGCGGCCTGAAGTGTTCATATGAAGCAGACTCACTCCCTCGGTCAAAATCGAGGGGTCAAGTGTCTGCCCATATAAACTTCCCTCGTTCACTTCACAAAGTGGAATGCACTTCAAAATGGCAGCGGGGATTCCCCCGAGGGGAAGTGCTCAGCAAAGTTTGTGAGTGCATGTCTAAAAGTGGAGTGGAACGCAGCCCTAGAACAAAGGAAACAGGAAACTGACTGTGAACAAACTAAAAGTCCATGATGAAGAAACTAGCAGAACACATTAGTGACAGGTATTCATGTAACACTGTCAAATATATCTATAGAAACAATATATTCATCAACAATAAGTTCATCACAAAATATTCATATACTGTATATACAAACATTTAAGTATTTCAAGAGCTCAGGGAGACAGAATAGATTATATCATTGGGCCTTCCCTGTTAGATTTTTGGTGCATTTTGCTGACCGTGACTCTGATTGGTGGATTTTTTTTTTGTACAGCATCATGGGCAATGAAGTTTTTGCACCAAAAACAGTAAAACATTTGTAAAAATTAACATTTTCCATCCTCATTTTCACTTTCTTTGAAAAAACACTCAATTTCAAGGGGCGGTACTTCTTGCAGAAACGGAAATAAATGCAACTGCTGTGACTGGCCAAATTCATCACACCATACCCACGCTCTCCTTTACAACATGTTGTGTGTTTTGATACCCAAAATGGCAAGCGCTGTGATATATGCTTGAGCCCCGAGTCGGATCCTGAAGCAGAAGAATTTGAAACAATGCAACCATGATGATAGCAACAGTCTTAGTGTGGTAATTGCTTTTTATTGCTTAATTGCTTAAATCTCGGTATATAGTTTATAAGTGCTATATTATTATTAATTACTATTATTACTTGTATTACAGAAGAAGCTACAGCTTTAGCAAATATTTCTGATGTGGGAACACTCAAACAATGATGCACTTAATAGCGTTAAATACTGGTTTGATGTTTACAAACACAATAAATGTACTCACCTGTGTTGTAACTGAGGACAAAATGCAACTGCAGTATCTTTCAGTAAAATTATTTTGAAAAACCTCCAGCTTGTTGAGAATAATTCATAAAACAGTCTGTTGTGAAATGTGAAGAACAAACTAAAACTTTATCCTTCAGTTGCTCAGGCTCATCATTCAAAATAAACTTAAGCCCTGCATTTATAATGCTTGGATCTTTAGGAAGGTTATAAAAAGTTTTTGGAGGTGCAGGTATTTAATTTTTTTTTACATCCACTGACAGAACAATATAAAGTCGGTTGGTCTTACTCAACATCTTTTTCCAACAGCAGTTCCTGTGTTCCTGTGGCTCAGTGGTAGAGCATTGCGTTAGCAGCGCAAAAGGTTGTGGGTTCGATTCCCAGGGAACACACATAGTGATAAAACATGTATAGCCTGAATGCACTGTAAGTCGCTTTGGATAAAAGTGTCTGCTAAATGTAAATGTATCACTCTTGTAATTAATAGAGTTCATCAACATGAGTTGATCAGAATACACATCCTTGTTATATATACTATGACGCATGTTAAGAGGTGTGTTGAAGAGAATCGTGATGTCACGATTTCAAATCCAGCCATTTCAGAAGTATAGAAAAGAATGCAAGATTTCAGGTGCAAATTGGGTTATGGCATGCTTTTTTTGCCATTTAATAATGGTGCAAATATAACTGCAAAAATTAGTAAATCTCCTTGAATGATCTAAGTAAATGCTCTCCTCTCATAAATTTTGCATCTAAAAGGTAAACTCCCACAAGTACATGCAATAAGATCAGTCACAATAATAACTGTCCACACCTTTTCATTGCTAATGTTTCTCTGCATGTTTTTAATAAATCCTGACTTTTTAAACACAAAATTAGGGTTTTCATGTGCACAAGCTGTTGGTAAATCTGACCCTACATTTTGATTCGCAGTTTCATGACCCCTTTCAAAATTTATAAGTTATCATTAAAAATCAATTTCCCTATGAAAAAAATGAATGGAGTTCCCTTTCAGTCAGTCACTCTGAGTCACGTCGGATGACCGACGAAATTGGGATCTCGCCAGAGAGACCAATCCACTTCGAGTGTAACTAAATGAGCCAATGGACATGCGACTATTGCATCCAGCTGCCGCTGATCACAGCGTAAGTATAAGAGGCAGCAGGTGCACCGCATTAATTCATCCATTCGCTTCGGAGCTGAGCGGCGGTACATCACTGCCGCTCTCCTATCCTGCGGGTGAGAAAGAGCGAGCGAGTGCGGGCATTACAGCGCAGCAGCGGTGGTCGCGGTCTCACGGGAAGAAGAAGCGATTTCCGTGAAGACAGTCTCACTAGAAGTGTGCGGTGGCCAGCTCCCCTGCGTGCTTCAGCACTGAAAGAGCAAATTTCTCTAAAAGAGCAACACGGGTGATCACGTCTTTTTAAAGATGTCTTATCACTCGTGCGTTTCTGGGTGTGGTCGTTTCCTGGCGCCTCAGGAAGGTCACGATCGCTGCCTTATGTGTCTGGGCATTCAGCACGCTGAGGAAGCTTTCGTGGATGGCTCATGTTCTTCTTGTGGGGACATGACCATCTCGGAGTTGCGTAATAGACTCCGCTATGTCAAACATAGCCAAACATAGCGGAGTCAAACATATGTCAAACATAGCGGAGTCCCTCTGCCTCTGCCGCGATCCAGCGTTCGTCCCGGCACCCGGGGTGGTGCTGCATCCGGTGGAGTCAGAGGTGATTTGAGGATCACCGTGAGGGCTTCCCCAAGTGGAACTCCTCACCCCTCAAGCACTCCTCAACGGGTGGAGCTGCCGAAGGAGCGCTGGGCCTTCTGCTGGACAGGGTGCACCACGCGTTTCCTTCGGTGCCCCCTCTGACGACCAAATGTCGATCTCTGCATCGGAGGGCGAGCCCTCTCTCTCTGGGGATGACGACCCGGCTGCGTTGCCCCTTTCGGGTGTGGTAGCGTTGTCCGAGCATGCTGCGATGGACCTCGCGCTTCGAGCGACGAAGGTGACCGTACAGTCTCTGGGTTGTGCGATGTCCACGCTAGTGGTCCAGGAGCGCCATCTCTGGCTGTGTCTCGCTGACATGAAGGAGCAGGAGAAGGTACAGTTCCTGAATGCTCCCGTGTCACAGACCGGCCTCTTCGGCGACGCTGTCGAGAGCTTTGCCCAGCAGTTTTCGGCAGCACAGAAGCAGACTGAGGCGATGAAGCACATCATGCGCCGGAGGAAACCTGCTGCTTCCACTCCGGCTGCAGCCCCTCAGACTGTTCGTCGCCGTGGGAGCCTCCCTGCGGCTGCCCCCGCTCCCACGCAGCAGCAGCAGCCTTCCACCAGGCAGCGTCGTGGAGCTGGTCGCAGGCAGGACGCCCAGCCCATCCAGGCCCCCGCCAAACCTGGTGGCAAGCGCAAGTGCAAGAGGCCCTGAGACGGGCGACCCGGAGATGGAGGAGACTGCTCGTCGGGAGTTGGTGACCGCACCACTAGTGTTGCTTTCGTCAACGAAAATTATGACTAAATATCGTCGTCAATGAACCTTTATCACATGACGAAAACGAGACAAGACGCTACGTAAATGCTTGTCATGTGACGATGACTATAATTAAATGTATAATGCAATATTGTTGACGACTAAAAACAAGACTAAATGTGGTTTACAAAATAAAAACTATGCTAAAATGTCTCTTCATTTTCGTTGACCAAAACGAGACGAAACAAAATGTTATAACGTTATTTTGTCTCGTTTAGTCGCGTTATTATTATTATTTTGCGGTATTTCTGTTTCCTGTGTCTCACTAGGGGTTGCCAGGTTTTCGCAACAAAACCCGCCCAATTGCTACTCAAAACTTGCCCAAAACTATCCCAATCGCATTTCGAGGGGGGTTCCCCGGTAAAGTTCGCATTCCAGGTGCTAAATATCACGTTATTGGGGTCGCTTCAACCCGCGGACATGAAAAACAACCTGCGGCAACAGTGTTAAAGTAGCCCAATTCCACGAGAAAACCGCGGACTTGGCAACACTCTGCGCAGACGCAGGCGACGTCACTTCCTCAAGCCCTACTCGCGGCATTATTTAGAAGATGACAACAAACAAAGTTAAGTATGACACAGAGAAAGGGACCGATGGCCGGCTTCATCTGACTTCAGTTTACAAGCAATACAAGTAACAGACACACACATTTTATTTGCACTTTTTAGTATGTTATTGTAGCTCGAGCATTCAAGCACCTTGTTTCTCTTTGTTAAACTTGAATGTATTAATTTTTTTTCTGGCATTGTCATGTGATGCTATTTTATTTTATTTATTGTTTTTATTTATTTAAATTTATGTGTGTGTACTTCTAACATGTTTGGTTGGTAAAATAATTGTTGTAAATTCAAATCAGAGCATCTTCCGTGTCTGGAATGGATGTATTCTTGAGTTTATAAGGTAACAATTATATAATAAGATAACCTTGTTTGAAATGGGTTTGGCTAAAATAAAATTTTGGTTTCGTCTATACTACTTGGTACTTATACTATATTGACTGGGTTAAATAGAATTGCATTACTAAAAAGAGACTAAAATGCAATTTTTATTGACTAAAACTAGACTAAATGTCATCAGTTTTCGTCGACTACAACTAGACTAAAATGTCATCAGTTTTCGTTGACTAAAACTAGACGAAAATAGTCATGGATAATTCTGACTAAAATAGGACTAAAATGCTCAGACTTTTAGTTGACTGAAACTTGACTAGACTAAAAAGAGTATGAACGTGACTAAAACAAATAAAAACTAAAATGACAGCTTCACACAAAGACTAGACTAAAACTAAAATTAAAACAGGCCGCCAAAAACAACACTATGCACCACTCCCTCCCCCGGAGGAGGGCCGGGCGGAGAATCTTTTGTTTCATTTTGTTTTTGTTCCGCCGGTACCCAAAACATCAATATTAGAGCAGTTTCCTCAGTCTCTGGGTCTCAAGAGGAGGAGAGTGGTGGACCGTGCATCACGGGATCGCTTCCCTCCTCCTCTCTCGCCAGCAGGCAGCAGTGGGTTACCCAAGAGCATCCCTCCTGCCCATTCGTGGAACCAGGTAAGGACGTTCTGGTCCGTACGGACAACATGGCGACCGTTGCGTATATCAACCGGCAAGGTGGTTTACGCTCCCGTCGCATGTCGCAACTCGCCCGCCACCTCCTCCTCTGGAGTCAGAAGCATCTGAGGTCCCTTCGTGCCATCCACATCCCAGGAGTGTTCAACCAGGCGGCCGACCAGCTGTCTCGAGCGGCACTTCCTGGGGAGTGAAGACTCCATCCCCAGGCGGTACAGCTGATTTGGAGTCGGTTCGGAGTTGCTCAGGTAGACCTGCTTGCATCTCCAGAAACCACCCATTGCCAGTGGTTCTACTCCCTATCCGAGGCAACGCTCAGCACAGATGCACTGGCACACAGCTGGTCCCAGGGCCTGCGCAAATATGCGTTCTCCCCAGTGAGCCTGCTAGCACAGACACTGTGCAAGATCAGGGAGGACGAGAAGCAGGTCCTGTTAGCCCTGCTGCCTCTTATACTCCCGCTGTGATCAGCGGGAGCTGGATGCAATAGTCGTATGCCAATGTACATTTTTCGTTTAGTTACACTCGAAGTGGACTGGTCTCTCTGGCGAGATCCCAATTTCGTTGGTCATCCGACGTGACGTCTCCGTTCCCTCTTTCAGGGAACGAGGGTTACATACGTAACCGAGATGTTTTCACTTTCAAGGTGTGTTTCCATAAGTTGTAGCCCCAGCCCAAACCCTAAAGCCTGACTAGTTGATAAAAATGTCCTTCCAGCACCATCAGTGTTGATCCAGGAACAGGTCGTACATGGCAAAATCACAATCAACGGTAAGGTACAACAAACTGAAAGCTAATGCATGGTCTTTCAATAAAGTTTTTTTTGTAAATGAAATTAAACTGATGTGGGTTTTGAATCAATAGACTGCTTAGGAGTAAAAGCAGTGCATCAGGCAGAGCCGGTAAACACATTAAACGGCACATCAGCAAGAACAGAAATGTGACGTGCTTGCACCTTTTCATTGTGGACATCTTCTCAAAGGGTTTGCTTCACTTGCAGAGGGTTTGTACACCGTGTTCGACTCGCCAACCTTCATTTTTCACCCATCTGTCAAGATATAGGCTTAGCATGACTGCATTGCACGTATTAGCGCTATTTTGTGAATTCAATAACTTAAAGGGCGACTGCAGAGTTTCCCTTTACACAAACAGACAGTTGACTGTTCCCCCAATATATTTGTAGTTGTAGCAAGTTGACAAGTTGTAGCATTTGCTGTACAGAAGATTTGAAGTCATTTAAACATTTAGAAAACGGAATAAGTGGCAGTATTTTGACAGCCTGTTGACAGGTGCATGTCATAAGTTGTAATGGTAATAACAGTTTCAGGAGATTCATTTGAGTTTTTCACCCTAATATTCAATCCAAAATAGGGAGTCAACGCTTGGTTTGCAGTATATGACTTATCGATTTTGAGATTATGAAGGCTGAATCGTTTAATTGCATCTAAACGCACAGCTTGTTGCAGCATGTCTCTGAAAATTAGAGCTCCTTTGCGACTCCAGGGATGAAAGGCGGCTCTCCGCCCCACTGAATTCATCTGACTGGAAAATGAAAAGTTTGGCCAGATCGATGTCTAATGACTGGAGTAAAAGAATACAGTGCTGCTAGACTGCGCACCCTGCATCCGAATCAATAAAGAAATCTGGATCACAGCAGGGAAGGTGGATGATGAATCAATGATAAACAAATTTCCAGGAGTTTGAAAAGCCTGGACTATTGAATTAGACCATTCACTCAAAAAAACTCCACATTATGTTGCATCGCTTTGAGTTATTCCTGATGACGCTAGCATCTGAAACGCATTCAGTGTGCTCAACTTAAATTGACGGATGGGTCTTCACCATGTGTATATTTGTTATTCATTGTAATTGCTTGAGCGAGAACATAACGTGACCATTATCATAGAGGGTCACCATCTCAAAGCCTTTGAAAGCAGTTGAAAAGAGGCCTGTTGTTAGAGACTTTTGTGTTTGTTGTGCACTTACATACAGTTGAGAACACACAGGATGCAGAAGCCATTGTCCTGCTTCACAAAGCCAGTCTCTGACTCATTGTTTCTGTCGCACTCTACTCTATCAGCTTGTTATGTTTAGCTGTTATGGCAAACCAAAGGGTATTAGTTTTTGGAAGTGTCAGATTTTTTAAAGGTAAAGCTGAGAAGAGGAGAACAAACTTTCTTTTAAGGTAAACTCTTAAAAATAAAGGTTCCAAAAGGAAATTTTTGCATTGAAGTCAAAGAAAAAAAAAAATTGGTTCCCCAATGAACCTTTCAGTGAACAGTTCTTAACAGAACCATTTTTTTCTTTTAACTCTTTCCCTGTCCACCAGTTTTTTTGTTTGTTTGTTTTTTTGAATGAATGAATGAATAAATTAACAAATGAATGAATGAATAAATAAATAAATAAATGTGAAAAAATGAAGCTTCATGCATTCTTTTTTATGACTTGAATGTGGGTAAATGTAATAACATTTTGCCAAAATAAATAAATAAAATGAAATAAAATAAATAAATAAAATAAAATAAAAAATTCAGGACTCTTTCAGAAGATGTGTATTTAGATGTGCACCTCCTACCGTACACCAGTAAAAACACAGAAAGCTGGAAAGTTATGTCAGTGGTCTCATAAATGATGTAAACTTCTATCAATTATCAATGTCAGGGAAAGTGTTGAAAAACTAAATAAACTTTTTGTTCTTAAGGTTCTTAAAGGGGTCATATGATGCTTTTTTAAAGATCATTATTTTGTGTATTTGGTGTAACATAATATGTTGACATGCTTTAATGTTCAAAAAACACATTATTTTTCAAATACTGTTCATTATTGTAGGTCCTCTATGCCCTGCCTCTCTCAAACGCGTCATTTTCTACAAAGTCCCTCCTTCCGACAAGCACAGTCTGCTCTGATTGGCCAACTGGCACAGTGCATTGTGATTGGCCGAACACCACAAGCCGAGTCGGAAATGTAATGCCCCTTTCCATAATCGCTAGCTTCAGCGTTCAAAATTAAAGGGGACCAATTATGCAAACATCACTTTTATAAGCTGTTTGACACAGTTGTGTGGCCGCAATGTGTGAAAACAACCAGCCTATAATGTTAAAAATCCACTAACTAATTTTTTTATAAAACCAATAAATTATGAACAGTCTCTCCAAACGAGCTGTTTCAGATTCTCCCTCTGTTCACGTCAACCGAGGGGTAAAAGTCCCGCCCATTTGTGACGCTCTCTGCCCTATTAGCATAAACACAGCCCTGAGTGAGAAGCTGTGGTCCGCCATTACTGGAGATATACTGGTGCATCTCAATGAATTAGAATGTTGTGAAAAAGTTCATTTTTTCTTGTAAGTTATTTCAAAAAATGAAACTTTCATATATTTTAGATTCATTGCATGTAAAGTAAAACATTTCAAAAGTTTTTTTGTTTTAATTTTGATGATTAGAGCTTACAGCTCATGAAAGTCAAAAATCAGTATCTCAAAATATTAGAATATTTACATTTGAGTTTCAATTAATGACCATCCCTACAGTATAAATTCCGGGTATCTCTTGTTCTTTGAAACCACAATAATGGGGAAGACTGGTGAGTTGGCAATGATCCAGAAGATGAACATTCATGCCCTCCACAAAGAGGGTAAGTCACAGAGGGTCATTACTGAAAGGTGTGGCTGTTTACAGAGTGCTGTATCAAAGCATATTGAATGCAAAGTTGACTGGAAGGAAGAATTTGGGTAGGAAAAGGTGCACAAGCAACAGGGATGACTGCAAGCTTGAGAATACTGTCAAGCAAAGCTGATTCAAACACTTGTGAGAGCTTCACAAGGAGTGGACTGAAGCTGGAGTCAGTGCATCAAGAGTCACCACACTCAGACGTCTTCAGGAAAAGGGCTACCAAGCCACTTCTGAACCAGAGACAACGTCAGAAGCGTCTTACCTGGGCTGTGGAGAAAAAGAACTCAGTGGTCCAAAGTCCTCTTTTCAGATGAAAGTAAATTTTGCATTTCATTTGGAAATCAAGGTCCCAGAGTCTGGAGGAAGAGTGGAGAGGCACAGAATCCATGTTGCTTGAAGTCCAGTGTGAAGTTTCCACAGTCAGTGATGATTTGGCCTGCCATGTCATCTGCTGGTGTTGGTCCACTGTGTTTTCTGAGTCCACAGTCAACGCAGCCATCTACCAGGAAATTTTAGAGCACTTCCATGCTTCCTTCTGCTGACAAGCTTTATGGAGATGCTGATTTCATTTTCCAGCAGGACTTGGCACCTGCCCACACTGCGAAAGGTACCAAAAGCTGGTTCAGTGACCATGGTGTTACTGTGCTTGATTGGCCAGCAAACTCACCTGACCTGAACCCCATAGAGAATCTATCGGGTATTGTCAAGAGGAAGATGAGAGACACCAGACTCAACAATGCAGATGAGCTGAAGGCCACTGTCAAAGAAACCTGGGCTTCCATACCACCTCAGCAGTGCCACAAACTGATCACCTCCATGTCACGCCGAATTGAGGCAGTTATTAAAGCAAAAGGAGCCCCTACCAAGTATTGAGTACATATACAGTAACTTAACATACTTTCCAGAAGGCCAACAATTCACTAAAAATGTTTTTTTTATTGGTCTTATGAAGTATTCTAATTTGTTGAGATAGTGAATTGGTGGGTTTTTGTTAAATGTGAGCCTAAATCATCACAATTAAAAGAACCAAAGACTTAAACTACTTCAGTCTGTGTGCATTGAATTTATTTAATACACGAGTTTCACAATTTGAGTTGAATTACTGAAATAAATGAACTTTTCCACGACATTCTAATTTATTGAGATGCACCTGTATACAATGTCAGCACCAAAGATGCTTTACAAGTGTTGTGTTTTGGGATGCACTAATGTCTGTAATGGCTTCAGTCTGTTTCTGTCTGTTGTGCTGCTGTGCGGTTTGTGATTGTAGCTCCGCTTTTTATTGAATCTTTACCTTACTTTCACTCTCTGTTGTTTAAAGTGATAATATATAACTTAATTCCCACCATATTTCTGGTATTATCTATCAAACTAATTTGATCGCTCGCTTCTAAAACCGCGAGTGCAGCGCGTTAGCATTCGTTATTCGTTTATTCGTTTTCATTTCTCTCTCACTCCGTTTTTCACGAGTTCATCAAACAACAGTGGTAAGTGGTAAGTGGAGAGGTAAGTGGTAAGTTAAGTTGGTATCATTCATCAATCACGGTGAGTAATGGCTTCTTCTCCTGCTATTGTTATTTGCACAGTTTGCCACATGTACAGTTTATCTATCTCTGTCGGCGATGAAGGATTCACATGTGATAAATGCAGGGAAATAGTTAGGCTGACAGAGAAGGTTTTAGAACTAGAGACACGCATCCAAACTTTAGTTGAGGACAGTAAGAATGTGAGGGCTGTAGTAGATACTGCTTTGGATGTGACTAGCTCAGGGACTCCTGTACATTGTTCGGTTCCGGCATTAGCGCCCGTGCAGCAGGGCAACTGGGTGACAGTGAGGCAGCATAGTCGCGGGTCAAAACACCGCTCTTCCGTTCCGATCAGAACATCAAACAGGTTCTCCCCACTCAGTGACGCACCCACTGAGAAACCTGGTGAAAGTGCTCTAGTTATTGGCGATTCTATTGTACGGAACGTGAAAATAGAGACACCAGCCACCATAGTCCATTGTTTACCGGGAGCCAGAGCGCCTGACATCTTGGCAAATTTAAAAGTGCTGGCTAATGCTAAACGTAAATTCAGTAAGATTGTTATCCACGCCGGTGCTAATGATGTTCGACTTCGCCAGTCGGAGATCACTAAAAATAATGTTAAAGAGGTGTGTGAACTTGCAAGTACGATGTCAGACACTGTAATATGCTCTGGCCCCCTCCCTGCTTACTGGGGTGATGAGATTCATAGCAGACTGTCATCACTAAATGGCTGGATGTCTAAGTGGTGCCCGCAAAACAACATAGGTTTTATAGACAATTGGACGAGTTTTTGGGGCAGACCTGACCTGTTGAAAAGAGATGGTGTTCATCCCTCCTGGGGTGGTGCCGCTCTTCTCTCTAGAAATATGGCACATAACCTTAGAGTTCATACTTGACTAACTGGAGCCCAGGTCAGGAAGCAGACAGACTGGCTAAACCGACCGTCTGCTAGCCGCCTCACGTCAAAGAAGTCAGTTAATTCTCAGCACATAGAGACTCCTTCAACTAGATATCACAGTATAGAGACCGTGTCTGTTCCCCAAACTAGAAAATACAGAAAACGTCAAAACCAATTCATGAGTAACCATTTAATTGATGTTCAACAAATAAAAAATGTTTACAATACACAGAAACAATTGATAAAACTTGGCTTACTGAATATCAGGTACCTTTCTACAAAAGCACTTTTTGTAAATGATTTGATTAATGATCATAACCTAGATTTGCTCTGTTTGACAGAAACATGGCTAAAACCAGATGAATACATTATTTTAAACGAGTCCACCCCCCAAGATTACTGTTACAAAAATGAGCCACGTCCAAAAGGCAAAGGGGGAGGTGTTGCTACAATTTATAACAATATTCTCACTATTTCTCAGAAGACAGGCTTTAAGTATAACTCCTTTGAAGTAATGGTGCTTCATATAAAATTATCTAGAGAAAAAAGTATTAATGATAAATCCCCCGTGATGTTTGTACTGGCTACTGTATACAGGCCACCAGGGCACCATACAGACTTTATTAAATAATTTGCTGATTTTCTATCAGAGTTAGTGCTGGCTGCAGATAAAGTCTTAATTGTGGGTGATTTTAATATCCATGTTGATAATGAAAAAGATGCATTAGGATCAGCATTCATAGACATTCTGAACTCTATTGGGGTTAGACAACACATTTCAGGACCTACTCATAGTCGAAATCATACTCTAGATTTAATACTGTCACATGGAATTGATGTTAATGGTGTTGAAATTCTGCAGCAAAGCGATGATATATCAGATCATTATCTAGTCTTGTGTAAACTCCATATAGTTAAAGCTGTAAATTCAACTCCTTCTTACAAATATGGTAGAACCATCACTTCTACCACAAAAGACTGCTTTGTAAGTAATCTTCCTGATTTATCTCAATTCCTCAGCATATCCAACAGCTCAGAACAACTTGATGATGTAACAGAAACTATGGCCTCTCTCTTTTCTAGCACTTTAGATACAGTTGCTCCGTTACGCTTAAGGAAGATTAAGGAAACTTGTCCAACACCGTGGTATAATGAGCACACTCGCACTCTAAAAAGAGCAGCCCGGAAAATGGAGCGCAACTGGAGGAAAACAAAACTAGAGGTATTTCGTATAGCTTGGCGGAAAAGTACCCTATCCTACAGAAAAGCTTTAAAAACTGCTAGATCTGATTACTTTTCGTCTCTTTTAGAAGAAAACAAACATAACCCCAGGTATTTATTCAATACAGTGGCAAAATTAACAAAAAATAAAGCATCAACAGGTGTTGACATTTCCCAACAGCACAGCAGTAATGACTTTATGAACTATTTTACTACCAAAATTGATACTATTAGAGATCAAATTGTAATCATGCAGCCGTCAGCTATATTATCACATCAAATAGTGCACTATAGATCCCCTGAGGAACAATTCCACTCATTCTCTACTATAGGAGAGGAAGAATTGTATAAACTTGTTAAATCATCTGAACCATCAACATGTATGTTAGACCCTATTCCATCTAAACTACTAAAAGAGGTGTTTCCAGAAGTCATAGATCCTCTTTTGGCTATTATTAATTCGTCATTGTCATTAGGATATGTCCCCAAAAACTTTAAATTGGCTGTTATTAAGCCTCTCATTAAAAAAAACACAACTTGACCCCAAAGATCTAGTTAATTACAGACCGATCTCGAATCTCCCTTTTCTGTCAAAGATATTAGAAAAGGTTGTATCCTCACAATTATATTCCTTCTTAGAGAAAAATGATATCTGTGAGGATTTCCAGTCAGGATTTAGACCGTATCATAGTACTGAGACTGCTCTCATTAGAGTTACAAATGACCTGCTCTTATCATCTGATTGTGGTTGTATCTCTCTATTAGTTCTACTGGATCTTAGCGCTGCGTTCGACACTATTGATCACAACATTCTTTTGAATAGACTAGAAAACTTTGTTGGCATTAGTGGAAGTGCATTAGCATGGTTCAAATCGTACTTATCTGACCGCCATCAATTCGTAGCAGTGAATGAAGAGGTATCATATCGATCACAAGTGCAGTATGGAGTTCCTCAAGGCTCAGTACTAGGGCCGTTACTTTTCACGCTTTATATGTTACCCTTGGGAAATATCATTAGGAAACACAGGGTTAGCTTTCACTGTTATGCTGATGATACACAGCTCTATATTTCTTCACGGCCTGGTGAAACACACCAAATTGAGAAACTTATGGAATGCATAGTCGATATAAAAAACTGGATGACGAGTAATTTCTTACTGCTAAATTCTGAAAAAACAGAGGTGTTAATTATCGGACCTAAAACCCCCACAAGTAATAACCTAGAACACTGTCTAACACTTGATTGCTGCTCTGTCGATTCTTCATCATCAGTCAGGAACCTAGGTGTGCTATTTGATAGTAATCTCTCCTTTGACAGCCACGTTTCTAGCATTTGTAAAACTGCATTTTTTCATCTTAAAAATATATCTAAACTGAGACCTATGCTCTCAATGTCAAATACAGAAATATTAATTAATGCGTTTATGACCTCAAGGTTAGATTATTGTAATGTTTTATTGGGTGGTTGTTCTGCACGCTTAATAAACAAATTACAGATGGTTCAAAATAAAGCAGCTAGAGTTCTTACTAGAACCAGGAAGTATGACCACATTAGCCCGGTTCTGTCAACACTGCACTGGCTCCCTACTAAACATCGTATAGATTTTAAAATCTTGTTAATTACTTATAAAGCCCTGAATGGTTTAGCTCCTCAGTACTTGAGCGAGCTCTTAACGCATTATAGTCCTTCACGTCCGCTGCGTTCAGTTTAAATCTAGATTAAAGACCCATCTCTTTATCCTGGCTTACACATAACACACTAATACACTTATATTATTCAAATCCGTTAAAGGATTGTTAGGCTGCATTAATTAGATCACCCGGAACCGGGAACACTTCCCATAACACACGATGTACTTGTTACATCGTAAAAAGATTGACATCTACGCTAATAGTAGTCTGTTTCTTTCTTATTCCGAGGTCACTGCAGTCACCAGATCAGATGGTGGATCAGCACCTAGAGACGACCTCTACAGCCCTGAACGTCAGCGGAGACCAGGACACCTAGATGAGCCCCAGAGACAGACCCCCAGTGAGGACCCCGTCACCTAGACAGCCATCAGGACAAGACCTCAGGAACCAGTTGAGCCTTTACAATCTGACTTTGCAGCAGTTGCAATTGAACTGCTGTGTCATCTGGCCAGAGGAGAAATGGCTCCCCGACTGAGCCTGGTTTCTCCCAAGGTTTTTTTCTCCGTTCTGTCACCGATGGAGTTTTGGTTCCTTGCCGCTGTCGCCTCTGGCTTGCTTAGTTGGGGACACTTCATTTCCAGCAATATCGTCGACTTGATTGAACAGAAACTTTTTGAACTGAACTGAGCTGGACGATGCCATCACTGAATTCAATAATGAAATGCCTTTAACTGAAAATTGAGTGTTTAATCTTGTCATCTTACATTATTGACACTATTTTCCCATTTTGATATTGTGCAGTTGCTTTGACACAATTTGTATTGTTAAAAGTGCTATATAAATAAAGGTGACTTGACTTGACTTGACTAATGAACATAGGAGTCTCCATAATCTCCCCCCATCTGAGCCGAGGACACTGTGGTTAAATTTCAATTTCGAAGGAAATATCCAGGAAAAAATCGGTAACGTCCCCTAAATGTTTAGGAATCAATACCAACTCTTTGTGCGCGAAAGTCAGCTCCAGTCAATGTAAGTATCACGCGTTTGTTTTCCAAATTGCCTTTCTGAAGGAGCTTCTTGGCACACTATAAGGCTAATTGCTAAAGCTATCATTGTCTCCATGTGTTTTCACTGATGCTGCCTTCAAGTGGTATCAGAATGATCTTGAATAGGAATGTGGTGGTTAAAAGTTGCATATGAAAGCAATGTGAGTCGATCGCTTGAAGTTGTCGAGCTCATGATCAGAAGTGGGACTTATAAAGTTTGTGATAGCATGAGACCAGCTATGTTGTTATGTTTATCCCGCCGTGCTCCCCGTCTGTGTAATTCATATAAATGTGAATTTATTATGCTCAGTATAATCAGATGACTGACTTTGAAACCGAGTAGTTTTCTGTAAAAATAACAGGCTTGTATTAATAGTGGAATGTTTATTTGCAAAGGCAAGCACTGCTAATGTGAAGCTTGAGCTCTTGAAGATCCGCCCTCTTCCGGGAGCAACAGCTCACTCGCATTTAAAGCAACATACTCAAATCAGCGCATTTTGGCTCATACCCTAAAAGTGGCAATTTTAACAAGCTATAAAAATTTGTGGGGTATATTGAGCTAAAACTTCACATATATGCTCTGGGGACATCAGAGACTTATTTTACATCTTGTAAAAAGGGGCATAATAGGTCCCCTTTAAAGTAAAGACATTAATGATGTCCTTAGTTTTACCATCAGTTTAAGCCCGAGAGGGGAACAGAGTCGTGTGACAGACACAGTGATGAAGCTCGTATGTGTTTGCAAACAAGCCGCGATTAAGACGATTTCTGACGGGTTGTACACTCCGCTGTGATGTGACCCTGTCTCTCACACACACACACACACACACACACACACACAAGCCGCGATTAAGATAGCTGATGTGCTGTGATGTGACCCTGTCTCTCTCTCGCACATGCGCGCGTACACACACACACACACACACGACGCGCAAAACATACTTACAGTCACTGATTCAGAAGCACCAGATTGTCATAGCAAAGTCAGAATTACCTCCTCTCCTAGGTTCACGAAACTGTCGTCCATAAAATGCGTTGCTGTTCTGTTGTAAGTAATCTTAATGATTCCGGGGATCATGTGACCCTTCGACAGCGATGCACGTTTAGTCTTTCGCTCTGCTCACTTTGCCACATATTGTGTAATCCTATCAGTAAATTTTAAACCACTCTACATTGGACCCATCATGAGTGCTTCGGCGGAAAAAGGCGACCGGAAAAGAGAGATTGGGCAGTCGCCAATGAAGAAAAAATTCAAGGATTCCACCATCTCCAGAGAGGATCTCGACGATGTTATTGCTAACAGCATTAAGCTGGCGCTTAAAGAGCAGCAGAGCACTTTGAATTCGGTTATGAATTCGGCAGTAAGAAATGCGGTGGACTCTGTGCTGATTCCAGCTTTGCGTGAACTGCGTGAGGACATACAAGCGACCAACAAGTCTGTTAAAGAGCTAAGAGAGGAGCTTGAGGCCATAGCTACCGCGGCAAAGCAGACACGTGACCGGGTTTATTCTGTTTAGGCAGCTGCACGTGAGGATAGGAGGACAGTCAAAGACTTAAGAAATCAGCTGGAGCGACTCACCGAGAAGATGACGGATATGGAGGATAGGAGCAGGAGGAACAACGTACGGCTGGTGGGGTTACCAGAGGGGGCGGAGGGCTCCAATGCGGCTGGTTTTCCTCAGCGTTAATCTTTCCAAGTGGATTCCTTCGTTGAGGGGCCGTGACATTGAGATTGACCGGGCACATCGCGTGTATGATGGAGGGAGGGGCTCCGATCGGCAGCGCACTCTCATCTTCTGTGTACTAAGATGGCATGACAGATCGGAGATCCTGAAAGGTGAGGCTTATCCGGTGAAATGCGCACAGGACAATGTCACACTACTATTTTTTCCCGACTTTAGTCCAGCCACAACGATCAGGAGAAAGGCGTTTAATCCGGTTTTGAAGAAGATGACTTCACTTGGTCTCCAGCCCTTCCTCATCTATCCGGCGGTAATTAAACTACGGCACAAAGGGGAGCAAAAAAGTTACGATTCTCCTCAGAAAGCGGAGGATTTTATCAGCTCCCTGTCTCAGCAGAAGACGTATGCCGCGGCTCTACGGGAAGGCAACGGGAAAATAGCGGCCACTATCTCTCCGGCCCGGCGGGAGGGGCTTGATGGACGGGATGGAGGCAGTCCTAGCTGCCCAGGAGCGGATGATGGCAGGATGGACATGAATGCTTGAACCTGTCTTTTGCTTTTTCTTCTCTCCTCTCTCCTACTGGGATATTGTCCCTATCTATCCGGTACAACGATATCTTTGCTGGTAAGACTAACACCCTTTTTTTATTTTTTGGAGGGGACTAATGGAGAGTAGGTTTAATTACAATTTTGTTTGGCTGTGTGAGCCTTTCGTTGGACATGTCTTGCGTTGGAGTGGATCGGTCAAGTACCATCACTATTTTTTTGTTGCTCAATCAGACCTACGTTCTCGGTAATGTGCGGTCTGAGTTGTTTTTTGTTTATGGTTGTCGGTTGTTCATGTTTCTATGTTGTTTTTATTTTTTACAACAGACATTTATACTTTTATTTATTTTACCCTATTTCTAAACTGATTTTTCACCTAGGAGGTTTGGTATCTAAAATGCACATCAGCGTTTACATGTTACTTACAGAATGGAAGTAGTTCTGTTTTTTTTCATTTATTGAATACAATCTTGGGATTATGAATATTCAATGCATACTCTAAATATTTTATCACTGAATGTGAATGGTTTAAATTTTGCTGTTAAATGAACCCGTGTGTTAGAATATTTACACCGTAAATCTATTTCCTGTGCCCTAATACAAGAGACACATTTAAAACAATCTGACGTGGCACGTTTCCAGAATAAGTATTATAAGTTAGCAGCCTTTTCCTGCGCTCTCAATAAAACTAAGGGGGTGCTTATCCTTGTTAACCGGAAGTTAAATTTAACAATTGAACACCTTGGTAGTGATGAGAAGGGTAGATTCGTTTTTATCCAATGCAAAATATATAATAATAGGTTAGCATTGGTCTCTATTTATGGTCCGAATGAGACAGACAGTGCATTCCTTACACAGATTTCCAAAACTCTACTTGAGGAGATTGATTGCCCTCTAGTGGTGGGTGGTGATTTTAATGCTGTAGTAAATCCTGCTTTAGATAAATCTCAATCTGATACAACAGCCAATCCATCCTCTAAATTACTGAATAAATTTATCACTGAGCTCAGCTTAATCGATCTTTGGAGAATTCAGAATACTAAATCTAAGGACTTCACTTTTTTTTCTAATAGACATAAGACTTTCTCTAGGATAGACTACATATTTCTCAGCCCATCTTTAATTTTGTCTAATTCCTCCATCTCTATATTACCAATTTTATTGTCTGATCATTCTGCTGTGTTGTGCAGTGTTCCTCTTTCCGATGTTAAAGCCAAGTCCCCTAGATGGCGCTTTAACATATCATTATTAAGTAATCAGACTTTCATTACTTCTCTAAAAGAATATATTAAGGAATTTCTTGAAATTAATATGCCCTCTGATGTGGATCCTCAAATACTGTGGGAAATGACTAAGTGTGCTATACGAGGTTTCTGTATATCTTTCTCTTCTACTCTTGCCAAAGCGAAAACTCACCAGTTTATACAATTAGAAAATACAATCCAATCATTACAAAACCTACAAAAACAACATTTTACTGAGCAACAGGCTACACAGCTGTCCTCTTTAAAAGAAGAATATGTTTCACACTCAAAGGCGGAATTTATTTTACATAGGACTAGGCAAAAATATTATTTCGAATCAGAGAGACCTAGTCATTTATGGTTGAAAGAATGCAAGTCTAAGGCATATATTAGCGCAATAAAATCATCGGATGATAAGGTCACCACGAACTCTGTGGCAATTAATGAAATATTTAAAGGTTTTTACACAAATCTGTATAAAGCCGAAACAGATTTTGATAAACCAATTTGTAAGCAGTATTTAGATAAATTGGAACTGCCTCGGATCTCACAGATAGATAAAGAATCTTTGGAGGCCCCATTAAGTTTGGAGGAACTCCATGTCGCTCTAAAAAGCCTTCAAAAGGGCAAATCGCCGGGTGTCACGGTGCACACAGCAGGGAGGAACAAGGACACGCAGACGAGGACGTAAACTCAAAACACAGTCTTTAATGAGGACAAGGCAGGACAAGGCAAGGCTTACAGACAGGAAACACCGGGAGTAACGAGTAGACCAGACGAAATCAAACTCAAAAGACAGGACTATAAATACACAGGTAAATCATAGATAATTAGACAAACACAGCTGGACACGAATTAACTAATGATCATACTTAACAAGGACAGGAAACAAACCAAATATGGACACATGAGGCGGGAACACATGACACACACAACAGAACCCTGACACCGGGTCTAGATGGTCTCACCCCTGAATTATATTTAGAAAATTTGGGATTTGGTAGGGATACTTATGCTTAATTCATTTAATTTTGCAATTGAACATGGGGTATTTCATAGAGATCAAAAAACTCCATTGATATCATTACTTCTTAAAAAGGGGAAAGATCCATTAGATTGTTCCAGCTACAGACCGATTTCGCTTATCCCATGTGATCTTAAAATCTATGCTAAAGTTTTTGCTTCTCGTATGGAGAAGGTAATTCATAGTTTGATCAAGGAGGACCAAACCAGTTTCATCAAGGGGCGCAATGCGTCTGACAATATGCGTCGACTCCTTCATATTCTTGACTTTGCAGATTCTCATCCAAGTCCTTGTGCATTGTTTTCACTTGACGCAGAAAAAGCCTTTGACAGGCTAGAGTGGAATTATATGTGGGCAGTTCTGCAATGTTTCGGCTTCGGTGAACACTTCATTTCTACGATTAAGACATTATACCACTCACCTACAGCATCAGTCATAACTGGTAATATTATTTCCCCCCATTCCCTTTACAGCGGGGAACGAGGCAGGGGTGTCTGCTTTCCCCCTTATTGTTTTGTCTATCTCTTGAACCCTTAGCACAAGCCATCAGGAAATCTGAAGTATCGATTAAGATTCATGATCATAATCATAGTATTTCATTATACGCTGATGATATTATTCTATATTTAGATCACTTTGATGTTTCAGTCTCTAGTATAATTAAGGAATTTGATCATTTTAGTAGCTTTTCAGGATATAAAATAAATTGGAGCAAATCTGCTTTAATGCCAATTAACAATGTTAAAGTTAATTCTTCTATTCCCTCATTTATCCCTATTAAGGAATCTTTCAACTATTTGGGCATTACCATATATAAAAACATTCATAAGATTGCCAGAGACAATTTTAATAATATTTTAGTTAAGGTCAAAAATGACATTCAAAGATGGAAGAATCTTAAAGTCTCTCTCCAAGGAAGAATCTCCACTGTTAAGATGAATTTGTTGCCTCGATTACATTTTTTTTTCTCTATGCTACCACTTTCTCCCCCTCCAGGTTACTTTAAGGAGATCAACTCCATAATTTCTAAGTTTATCTGGAATGATAAATGCCCCAGAATTAAACTTACCACATTACAACATACTAATCGCGCAGGAGGACTGGCTGTACCTAAATTTTGAATTATATTATTGGTCGTTCCAGCTTAAGGCTCTTCATAATTGGGTTGATCCTCAATCTACAGTTTCATGGAGGGTGATTGAAGCTGACAAGGTTAAACCAAATAGACTTCAAGATAATTTATTTACTGGCACAGGAAAAAAAGGGGATAATTATAAATTTGGTCCAGTTGTGGCTAACTCTATTAAAATCTGGAAAACGGTTGAATATCGGATAGGAGGACCCTTCAAATTTTGTAACAGTACACCTTTATGGCACAATTTTAATTTTGTATGCGGAAATCGTCCATTTGTCCAACCCTCTTGGTCTTCTTTAGGTGTAAACATGTGCGGTGATATACAGTATATGATAACCAGGGCCTCTGTTCATTTCAGACATTAAGAACCAAATTCTGTCTACCAGCATCCGCATATTTTGTCTTTCTTCAATTACGTTCTGCTCTCAAAGCGTATGGAGTTCCGTGGACTTTTCCCATTTCCTCTCATCCTATGCGGGACTGGATTGCACCATCTGCTGGTCGGCCATCTGTTTCCTTAATATATAATAAAATTATTGATTGCATTACAAAACCTCTTTCTATTAAAACTATTTGGAATAGGGAATTATCTGACCTTAATTTATCTGTCGACTGGGAGAGAGTGTGGTCTAATCTCAGTTTAACATCTAAAAACTTGTCTCATTGTCTTATTCACTTCAAAGTCATTCATAGAGCATACATAACTCCTTACAAAAGATTTAAAATGAAACTACAATCAAATTTTAACTGCCATATATGTAATACTGCCTCATCAGGCACTTTTCTTCATATGTTTTGGGAATGTCCTGTCGTCATTAGTCTATGGACACATGTAAACCTGGTTTTGTCATCCTTACTGTGAATTGATTGGTCTGTTAACCCAAGTTTGTGTCTCCTTAATGATGATTCTGGTCTCTGTATAAGTTCAATGCAAAAGAGAATGTTGTTTGCTGGTTTTACAGCTGCGAAGAAGACAATAATACAGAACTGGTTTACACCGCACATGTGTGGAAAAACATATTGGATCCGTAGCCTCCTGCAAATAGTGACTTGTGAATGTGCAACGGCGCGAGTCGGTGGGGCCAGGCCTTCGACCATTGATGCTTGGCAGTGTTTTTTGTTTGATATACGTGATTGTATAAAGGAGTGACTTTTGTGTTTTTATTGTCATTCCCTCTCTCCCTCCCTTTTGACTGGACTTTGAGATGTTGAGTATGTGTCTGTTGTTTTATTTTGTTATATTTTGGATGCTGTGTTGTGTTATGTGTGAAAAAAAAAAAAATGTTTATAACAAAGTAATCTTAATGATTCCTAAATGCATCTACTTTCGGAAGGCCAAATAAAGTACTTTTGCTTTCGCCTAGAAACACACAGCGTCTCCCTGACATGGCTGCATCAACACTACTGCGGTTACTGAAACCACGCCTTACGCAAATATTTCCACATCGTGACGTAGACATGTGGGGGCGTGTTTGAATGAGCCGTTTTAGGGGGGCGTTGCAGATTCTTAACTTTTATAAAGAATATCTCTTTGGTTTTGTGACTTTAGTCTTTGCAACTTCAGGGATATTTTCTATGCACAAACAGTTTGTAACACTCAAAAGAGAAAGTAAAACTTGAAATCGCATCTTATGACCCCTTTAATGGAACCATAGGAGCTTTATTTTTAATAGTGCACACTCAAGGTTGCCAGGTCCACAGTTTTCCCTTTACAAAAACATTATTTTTTAATGCCCCTCCAATTATCACAAGGAGCTTTGTGCTTTGTTACTTCTGACAAGAAATAAAGTCTCAGGTTTCAAATTGAATTTTATCACAAAATTCAATAAATGCTGTTTCGACGTTCTTAAATGTGGCGTGACAGATCACTGTAGCCACTTCAGTTCAGAAAAAAAGAAAACTACCTTATGTGCAATTGAGTTCTATACAAATGTTTTTATTTGAGTGTGATTACTGTATCTGAAAATAAATAGCATTGAATATAATAGCTTTGTTTTTCATTTTAACCTCTAATGTACAAAATGAGAGGACTCCCTGTATAGTTTACAGCATTAGTTTGGAGATTTTTTTATCCTTAGGAAAACCAAACTATCAGTATCAGCAGATATCATTCTGAATAATTGGTCATCTCTATCAGCTGAGACATTTTACTATCAGTGCATCTCTAGAGTCAGTGGTTTCAGCTGAAATGAAAAAGAAATGATTGGCCCAATCCAGCAGTGTCCAGTCCTGCTTCCAGAAGTTCACCTTCCCTCAGAGTTTAGCTCCAACTCTTAAACCCACACTACTCTTTAATTTTTTATGGTATTCACAAATAACTATTGACTGTAGTAAAACTTATCAAACTGAAAGTGATTCAATGACTCAAAGTAAAATCTAAGCTGTGACTTTGATAATCTTGTTTGGTGCTGATATTTTTGTTTTTGCACATTGACGTTCTGAATGGCCACTCATAATTTGTTGCCAAAATGGCTGGTGAGTGGAAAAAAATAATTTCAAACCCATGGTTACTAGGAATGTTGTTCCAGGACTGACAATGATTTTGATCTAGAAACATGCCTTACTTGGCTAAAGTCTCTTTAAGTGAAGTTAAATATTTGTTTTTGGATCTTGAGTCAAGTCAAGTCAATGCACCTTTATTTATATAATGCTTTTTACAATATAGATTGTGTCAAAGCAACTTTACAATATCAAAATAGGAAAATAGTGTCAATAATGTAAAATGACAAGATTAAACACTCAATTTTCAGTTAAAGGAATTTCATTATTGAATTCAGTGATGTCATCATCCAGCTCAGTTCAGTTTAAATAGTATCTGTGCAATCAAGTCGACGATATCGCTGGAAATGAAGTGTCCCCAACTAAGCAAGCCAGAGGTGACAGCGGCAAGGAACCAAAACTCCATCGGTGACAGAACGGAGAAAAAACCTTGGGAGAAACCAGGCACAGTCGGGGGGCCAGTTCTCCTCTGACCAGACGACACAGCAGTTCAATTCCAACTGCAGCAAAGTCAGATTGTTTTAAAGGACTCATCTGGTTCCCGTGGTCTTGTCCCGATGGCTGTCTAGGTGACGAGGTCTTCACTGGGGTTCTGTCTCTGGGGCTCATCTAGGTGTCCTGATCTCCGCTGACATTCAGGGCTGTAGAGGTCGTCTCTAGGTGCTGATCCACCATCTGATCTGGATACGGACTGGATCGGGTGACTGCAGTGACCATCTGATCTGGATACGGCCTGGATCGGGTGACTGCGGTGACCATCTGATCTGGATACGGACTGGATCGGGTGACTGCAGTGACCATCTGATCTGGATATGGACTGGATCGGGTGGCTACGGTGAGCTCTGATAAGCATGTCTCTAATATACTGTATGTTGTGTAATGGTTTAAATCATACTGTAAATCGACCGACTCAATGTGCTATTGTAAAACAGCACTTCTCTTCTGTAGCCAATCCGTGACAATCAGGGTTGTGCAAAATTTTGAGCTGGTTTTCGTGAGTTGAATTTAATCATTCTCTCTGTTTATAAGGCCTATAAACCTTGAAATTACAGTTTATTATTATTATTATTATTGTTACTACCCCCACCCCCCCAAAAAAAAGGTTATTTGCAGGTATATAAATATTATAATTCACTGGCTAACACTTCAGTATAGGGACCAAATCTCACTATTAAAGTTGCTTATTAGCATGCCTATTATTACATATTGGCTGTTTATTAGTGCTTATAAAGCACATATTCTGCATGACCATATTCTACATCCATAATCCTACCCAATACCTAAACTTAAAGGGGTGGTTGATTGCGATTTCTATTTTTCAATGTTAGTTAGTGTGTAATGTTGCTGTTTGAGCATAAACAATATCTGCAAAGTTGCGGCGCTGAAAGTTCAATGCAAACGGAGATATCGTCTTTTAAAATTCTGGCAGTTTAATGCCTACAAAAACGGCTCGTAGGGACAACAACGAGTTACTTCCTGGGTCCGTTATGTCACAAACCCAGATAGACCCCTCCCCCGGGAACATGCAGCAAAGGGGGCGAGGCCATGCTGCACTGCTTTAGAGAAGAGGAAGAGAAAACTAGGGGTGCACGTAAAAATCTATTCATATGTGAATCGCAATTCTGTCTTCTAATGATTCTAATGGATTCACAAGTTTCAAAATCAATGTTCTAAAACAGTGGCTCTTAATACTGTTCCTCGCGTCTCTGCACATGCTCTGCATCTCTCTCTCTCTTTTAGATCATCAGCAGCTCCAACAATGAACGGTTCCATTTATACACTTAATTTCACACACCTATGATAAGCGTTACACATGGAGGCGCGTGTGGTTGACATACTGTAATAAAGCTTTAATCAAAAGCTAACAGAAGCAGTAGCATTTACAAATAACAGCATATCTAAAATATGAGACAACAACAAACAAAAAACATACCATTAAGAGCCGTGACTGCACAGGTTCTGCACAATCCTCTTCACTACTATTCTCTGGGTCTCAATCGGGCTCAAATTGATAAGCAATATAGACGACGCCATTGTTTACAATACAACCAAAGCACATGCTGCTGAGAAGAGGGGCCGGACGTTCAGACGCGCACTAGAGGCGGTTTAGCCAATCACAACACACTGAGCCAGCTGACCAATCAGAGCCCATCGCGTATTTCTGAGGGAGGGGCTTCATAAAAGCAGGAAATGATCAGGGCGTTTAGAGGAGAAGGGACAGAGCGGTGTGGAATAAAGGTATATTATGTGAAAAATAAAGTTTTTTTTTTTTTTTATCAAAGCATTAACACATGTTAGACTGCACCCCATAAACACAACCAAGCCCAGAAAAAAAACAGTCAACCACCCCTTTAACAACTATCTTACTAACTATTAATGAGAAGCAAATTAGGAGTTTATTGAGACAAAAGTCATAGATAATGGTTTGTTAAAAGTGAGAATTGGACCTTAAAATAAAGTGGAATTCATTGTAATTCTGCTTTCTTACATTAACATTCGAGCTGCATTATGTTTACAAACTCATTTCCAGAGATGGGTAGTAACGAGTTACATTTACTTCGTTACATTTACTTGAGTACATTTTTTGGGTAACTAATACTTTTAGAGTATATTTAAAAATGGGTACTTTTACTCAAGTACATTTTTTGTGAATTTTTTTTACTTTTACTTCGTTACTGTGGGTGAAGCTCCTCTCGTTACTTTATCTTAATGCAATACAATTAAAAATGCCTCAATTTATTCCAAACGCGCCGTCTACTTTTCTCTGGGCAATGAGCGGTGCCCATTCGCGAATGATTCATTCTTTTGAGTCAATTCTGTTCAAAGGCTTGATCAAACCATTTTGCAAACCAGTGAATCGGTTCGCAAATCAGTTTGAATGATTCGTTCAGTTCCCTGGCGCACGCGATGACCGAGTCGTCTGAAGCGGTTCACTCAGATAACATCAAGAGCGTTGAAGACGTGGCTTTGGATCTACAGTCAATTGAAAGCAAATCTGCAAAGGCTATTGTTTGCTAGCTATGAAGATCTATATTAGATGAACACCGCATGTGCTGTCTACTGTTCCACAGGTATAGATTCGATTACAGTACACAATACCGCTATGACATTACCAGTTTGTTTTACATGTAAGTTACCTTTGACATTAAATACAATGTATAATTTATTCATTAAATAAGCTGTCACAGAGTATGAAATGAACAACCGCCAAACCCGCGTTAGTTCCAGGAGGAATGTCTTTGCCTAGACACAATTAATATTGATATTTTCACAATATTTACACTTTCAGAAATATAGGCTACATTTGTTTACATTTTGTAGAACAGACGGAAGAAGATCCGTCAATGTGCATTTGTTTCGTTATGTTCCGATGTTCTGTAGCGGTCATGTGAGGAGTTTTCACTCTTCTCCGTGTCAGAGGTTATATACATACATATATAATACATAATTAATATACTTTAAAATATAATTTAATTCAGTGATGTAAATCTGAATTTTTATCAGCTGTTACTCCAGTTTTCAGAGTCATATGATCCTTCAGAAATCATTCTAATATATTGATTTATTACCAGTGTTGTTGAAAAAAAAAACAGCATATGCTGGTTAGGTATGTTTTGAAGCTGTGATGCTGGTTTATGCTGGTCCTTGGCCGGTCATGTGCTGGTCTTAAGCTGGTCGGACCATTTTAGGACCAGCACATGACCATCTTAAACCAGCTAAGGACCAGCATAAACCAGCAAAGGACCAGCTTAAACCAGCTCAAACCAGCATCCCATGCTTCAAAACATACCTAACCAGCATATGCTGTTTTTTTCAACAGGGAACAGTTTTGCTGCTTAATATTTTTTGGAACCTATGACATTTTGTTCAGGATTCTATTATGAATAGAAAGCTAAAAAGAAAAGCATTGATAATAAATCAACATATTGGAATGATTTCAGAAGGATTATGTGACACTGAAGACCCATTCCGATAAAAATTCAGATTTGCATCACTGAAATAAATTACATTAAAAAACATAAAAAAATCTTTTGAACGGCTGTGTGTGTGTGTGTGTATATATATATATATATATATATATATATATATATATAATATATACATTTTATCTAAATATCTATATATCTAAATACAAATAGACTATATTCAGTATATGATCCAAAGTAACTAGTAACTAACTACTTGAGTAGTTTTTTTTTATCCGATACTTTTTACTCTTACTCAAGTAACTATTCAGACTACTACTTTTACTTTTACTTGAGTAAATATTTCTAGAAGTACTTTTACTTTTACTGGAGTACAGTTTTTGGGTACTCTACCCACCTCTGCTCATTTCAAATTCAGGAACTGAATTGGTATAAAGGATTTTTTTAATTGTGAATTGCATACAACTCTATACATTGCATACAACTATTAATAGTTCTGACAAACAGAAAGTTATACTTAGGGTTCACGTGAGGCTGTTTCAGCAAATATGGATTTTACCTTTATGATCTGACCTTAATTTGTTATAGTCGGGCAGTGCTTGCACTTCTTTTGCTCAATGATGCAGAAAGATATTCGAGGCTATCCAGCGATGACTCCTCTCATGATTAATTTAGGTGCAGGTATCTCTGCTGACCTTGATATCTTCTTCGGTTTGTGCTGATGTCTGGTGAAGAGCAATCTAAAGGGAGTGTACAGCCTTCAAACTGTTTTTTTTTTCTCTGTTCTTTTTTTCTGAAACTCTATGTTTTTTGCTCTTATGGGATCTTAATCAATCGTAAAGTATAAAATGCATGGACTGGGTGAAAAATAACACAGGTTTGATGTGCTACTGAGTGGAGCCACAATCCACATGAAGACAAATCTAGCCTGCATATTTTACAGCAGAACAATTAACTAAAATCACAATCACCCCACATTTGCTCACATATCATATACTGTCATGAAAATTTAATGGTACGACACCACTGTATTGTAATCAACACTAAAATGAATGGTTGGTGCACTAAAGTCAATTTGTGAGCGAGTGTTTGCTTTATGTAGGCATGAGTGTTCAGACTGGAGAATGAACTAAATTCATGTGTATGACAAATCCTCTCTCAAGCACCTACGGGGCATCAGTCGACTCATTGGACTAGTAAACATATGCTGGTTGTTGCTAAGCAAATCAGTTTTTTTTCAGTCATTGTTTTCGTAATGATTCCAGGTTTCTGAGAGATAACAGATAATCTTTTGCGTATGTATAATCTGTGATAACAGCTACTTGTAAGCACAAGAACATCCGGTTAAATTATACCAATCTACTGCTAAACAATGACCATAACGATCTGAAATGATTATTCATGATTTTTCATTTATCTGTTTGCAACATCAGGGTCCACACATGTGCATTTGTAAGGTATCGGCGCAAGTGTTCCCTTCGTTACGCCTACAGCTGAAGTGTAACCTTGTTGTTTTTTTGTGAAGTGGCGATTGGAGAGCTTTGTTTACGGCCCATGTTTGCTCAAGCGTTCTATTTTTAATGTCACACAATCAAATGCTGAAGAGGCTCCTCTTAATCCTCAAGGATTATGGTGTGTATGACTAGCACCCAAGGCCAAACCGCTCGTCTGATTCAGACAGGAGAAGCGCGCCGTACGGCACACACTGCTTGTGTAATCATATAAGAGGCATGCAAGGAAGCCTGGAGGAAGTGGAGGAGGAAACAAACACACAGATTCTGGCGTTCTTTCAAAAATATGATGCTCTTGATGGGTTGGCGTTCCAGTCTAGGTCAAACGCATTAAGTGGAGTATCATTGGGGTAATTGGTTTGTTTGAACACACTTGATACTGACAGAGTAAACTTTATTAACCCCCAAACTACTCTTATGGTGTTCTGTGCAAATGGTCGTGTGGTCACTTTTAGGGGCCATGACTACAGTATTTATAGGGTTATATAATTAAATATAATTATATATTTATAGGGTATATATATAATTAACAGGATGTTGAAATGAGTCACATTATCTGACAGACTTGACTCTGTTTATTTTAAAATGTATAAAACATAGATTTTGGAATATCAGCCAAATTGCATTAAAATTATTTTTATCTAATCTTTGCACAGAGCTCTGCAAAGAGAATGCAGTTTAAAAAGTAAATGCATTTATCCCAGCTCTTTCTATTTAACCATCTTATGCTTTGACATTTCCCTGTTTCAACATAATTGTTTGAAGTTCCAGACATCATATTTAAGGGTTTCTCTTTCAGTCTTTATCAGTATTTCTTTGTTTACACTTATACCGGTCTCATCAAGCTATAACACACACCACACATATCAAAATATGATTGTTTTTGCATAAAACAAACAAACAAAACAAAAAATATAAAAATATTGATTATTTGATTATTTGCAGTGGTTCTCAAACAGGGGACTGGAGCCCACTAGAGGGCCTCATAATGAGTGACTTTAGAGAAGACAAAACAAGCATTAAAACAATCTAAAACAACAAACACTCAAGGTGTTTCTTGTTTTAATTCACCCAATCAGCAACGTTTTTTTTCTTCTTCCCTTTTCCTTGAAGAACCAGGATTCCCACAGTGTTGGATAACCTGGAGATAAGAGGAAGCCTAATTTTAAAAGTGTGATTTTTAGACCTAGAGAAGTAATGGAAATTAATACAAATATTTAAACTCGATGAGCATTTAAATACTAAATGAAAAGTTTCTAGTTATGCCAAACTCTAAGGACTCTAAAATATTTTATATTTTAAGCAAAACAAAAACAAACAAACAAACAAACAAACAAACAAATAAATAAATAAATAAATAAAAATCACCCTGAAGTATATTCTGTTCTTAAAACTTCTGTAATGCTGAAATTTAACATACAGAAAGGGCACAGATTGGAGTCAAAATGATTGAGAACTACTGGTGTAGTTGGATGATATTTGATAGGTATGACTGTAGCTACCCATTTTTTTTTCACAGACCTTCATGACATTCAACCGCAAAGCTGAAATCAGCTAATACTATTAGAATTTAATTCACATAAAACAAATTTATGAATTCAAAACTTGCAATGAGGCTTTTGGGAGTATGCAAAATTGGAAATCCTGTACTGTGTGTGTTGACCACAATCCTTATATTTCAAAGTCTACTGTTGGAGAATCTGAACACATATTTTTGTTAGATACAACACTTGTACATTGTGCCTGAGGAGGGAAAATACGTTTCTTGAAAGTTTAGCAATGACACTGTCAAATTAAATTAAAACTTTCTTGCACAACTGGCCTGGATTTCTAAGAATGACCAAGCTAGATATGATGTTAAACAGGGTGTGCAGGTTCAGCAACTAGCATAAACCAACCTAAATCAGCATGAAAATTCACATTTGATTTTTTAATTGAGGTACTTCAAATAGTCCTTTTACTGTTAATATCACTTCCCAGCACAGTTGCAACAAGACAATTAGGAGAGTTTAACATTTCATCTCTTGTTTTAATTAAGTGTTCTGTGATGATGTGAAGTGCTGAAGTGGGTTTAAAGATGCAAACACAGCGGGAATCATATTGATGAGTTTCATAACCCTGCCAGAAGCACAGTCCACCACACCGATCACCCAGCCACTGTTAAGAATGTTAATGTATTTGGTCTTGGTGGAATAGATCTGCTACGCTGCTGCATTTTCTAGACTTGCTACTGCCAATATATCCACAACATGCTGCTGTGAGCATGTAAGAAATACTGCTGCTGCTCAAATAACATACATGAAATAACCCCCATAGCATACATGATCACCCCGTAGCAGATCTATACAGGTGGAGCTGGGGAAGGTGGAGGGTTTCTGAAGAGCGCTGCTACTGCTACAGCAAACACTGTCAAGTATTTTAATTTGAGTTGAGCAGCGAGCTCATTGGCTATCAGCAAAAGTTTTGCTCTATGAATGCCATAATAAGCATTTTCAAAAACTGGGTACAATGAGGTGACATTATTTTACTCACCCTTCAACCATCGGTCATCAAAAGTTAATTTAAAAGTGTAAAAACATCAACTAATTACTTTCAACATACCACGAATAACTCCTAAAGATCCTCCTTCTATCTGCAGCAATCATTAATGAAATATCAAAAAATAAACATCATATGTCTATAATTATATTTTACAGCATCCATGTGGAAAAATCAAAGCTTCTTCAAAGTGCATTCCAGGGAATTATTAATGGTTTATATTGGAAATTAAATCGGGACAACAGACCACAAATGCACAGTATATGTTGTCTTTTTTAATTTACTTACAGCAGAATACAAAGGAAACATGAAAATAATCAGGAGGAAAACAATGCAGCGGGCTATTCTAAAAGAGCTATTCTATAGACCTTGTTGTTATATCACGTCACATTAATATACCAAATGTAATGTTATTGTCCTGACTTCTGAAAACAGAAAATTAATGAAAATGTACAGCCCATTCAGTCAAACTTATGGATAAGGATTATTTGTAGTGCAATCTTATGATTTGAAATTATTTGTTGCAGTCTCTTTGAGTGGAACTTTCCCAAACCAGAAGTGCCTCCCATTATTTAAAATGCAGTAGGCTCGTTAGGAAAAAGGACCAGTTCAGTCCAGCTCCTGGAAGGACACTAGCTGCGTTTACATGGACCCTATAATCCGATCATAATAGGACTAGAAGCACAATCGGAATAAAAAAATTCACATGTAACCATGTCGATCGGATTGAATTGGCTAGATCTGATTAAAATTTCGATCGGATCGTAAGGGGTGGTTTATTCCTTTTGTAATCTGAATGAGAGGACATGTAAACACTTGATCGGATTGAAACCCAAAACTGGAAAGTACTGCGCATGTGCAGTGACGTAAAAATAGCGTAATGCCGTATGACGCACGGAACGAGCTGTTCTTCCCAGTGAATAAAAGTGTCATAAATGAGTGTCCAGTCATTCTAAAACACTGCTTTCACTCAGCGTATGTGAAGTAGAGCAGGGCAACTTCCCACCAGTCCTTGTTTAAGACTCTCATCCACAGACGACTGGTTTTGATCACGGGAAGGGGCACCTTTACAGCTTTCTAAAGTAAGCAGCACTGCACAATAGTTACTGTGCTGGTTGTCGCTTAATTAGGACCCGAAGTAAATAAATATCAAGTGTGCTTTTTAAAACAATACACGAGAACAGCGGGAAACTCTGAATATTCATGCAGTGTGCGCATGTCAAAAGATTAAATCCGATCAGAAGCTTGTGACATATAAACACGAATATCAACCCGATCACTTTATTTAGCGTTCATGTAAACACTACATTCGGATTCGTCAATCAGAATGAATTCATTCGGATGGAAGCAAAAAGTGTCCATGTAAACCTAGCTACTGTCTTGCAGAGTTTAACTCCAATCCTAATCAAACACACCTGAAACAGCTAATCTAGTGCTAATTACTCAAAACATCCAGGTGAGAGTCTTGGAGCCAAACTCTGCAGGACAGTGGCCCTCCAGTAGCAGGATAGGAGACCTGTGCAGTATACAGTAGTCAGAAACATCCAGATGACGTACAACATCTGCTGAGTTTCTGAAGCGTGCAGACAGTGGCCTCCAGAGCTGAGGAGCCATCGGATTTGAAAAGTTGAAGAAGGAAATTGTGACAAAATGTGCATTGAGCAGCTCTTTTCAAGTCTAAATGCCATACGTAGGTATCAATAAAGTTGTTCCATGTGGCTAAATTGTTTGCATGTTCTCTGTAAGCATATACTCTGGCATTCCCCGTGACAAGAACTGGGTGCCACCACTAAATGATAGAGTCTGAGTGAATTTCATTTCAGTCAGGTACAGATAGGAAGCGGCGGTATAGATGGCAGTGGGGTGCAGTTAGGCACATATGAGGTGGACTGTGATCTCTCTAAACATGGGAGCCCATCACCGCTGCAGTCTTCCAACCCTTCAGCCCCTTCCCGACGCTCCCCGGCAAGGCCTACACTCTCCTCTGTGGTATGACGCCTGGTTGGATGGGAATTGCTACAGCAGATAGCATCAGCTGGTGAAAGCTTACCAGTTAATGAGGTCTCCAAGGGCCGATGCCTCCCCAGCCCTCTTTCCTAACACCCACACACACACATTCCCTACTATCTGTTGCTTTCTCTCGCTCTATATTTTTTCACTCACCAGTATATCCAATACGGTTTCTCCCACACACAGAAACACACATAAGATTGTGAGAAGGTATCCGCTGTAGGTTATAGGTGATGTTGATAGAAGAGCGTGCTCATTTTTACTGACTCCAAGCCCGTCCTCAGTGATTACTATTGACCACCCGGACTCTTCGAACAGAGATGGTCATTATTAGGGTTTCCTTGAAAGCTCGAGACAAGAGACGAGGTGGTCAGAAAATCCGCTTAAACTGATGATTAGCCTGATGATGACTACAGTGATTTCACTTCCATCCAGTGTATTTCCCTCATCAATTTTCAAGCAATCTTGACATTTCAAAGTCTACTGTTGGGGAATGTGAACAGCTGTTTTCATATCTTTGTGTCCATCAGTGAGGGATAGGCAGAATTTAAGAATCAAATTGGATTTCAAATTATATTGGATGTTAAAATGCAAAGACAGGAAGCGGAATGTACTTAATTGCAGTTCAAAGAAATTCAGCACAATCACACAAAAGAGATATTTCATTGATTTTGTGACAAAAGGAATGGTATCACTTTATTTTAAGGACCCGTTCTCACATTTAACTAGTTGTCTATTATCATGCATATTAGTAGCATATTAGCTGTTTATTAGTACTTACAGTATAATGCACATATTAATGCCTTATCCTTAGATTCCTTAACCTCTACCCCATACCTACAATTAACAACTACCTTACTAACTATCAATAAGCAGTGAATTAAGAGTTTATTGAGGCAAACATCATATAGTGAGAATTGGTCCCCAAACTAAAGTGTGACCAAATTATCATTTATTTGGACTAAGTATTTACATGACATATTGGTTTGAGTTGAAATTGTTATTTTTATATGTGAAAAGAAAGAGACCATTCACAGACATGGAGCTCACTCACTGATTTGTGTTAAGTCTTGATAAACTTGTGTTTATTTTTCGTTAGACTACCTGCCAACACATTGTCCTGTTTATTAGATGGCTACTTAACAAATAAATAAATACATGATTATTGCTGATATGAGTTGACACTATTTTATTTGTATTCTTGTAGAGCACAAGCACAGCTATATTAAGTCATGTGGCAGGTGCTTTTATCCAGAGAAATCTACAAATGAGCAACATCACAAACAATTTATCATACAAGAGCCAGCGATACGCATAATGCTTAATTACAAGAATAAGCTAGAGTATAGAGTATCATAAAATAAAATGAGCACTAGAAGAGTAGTTTTTATTTAATAACAGAATTAATACTAAAAAAATAAATAAACATGTCATTAAGAAGTACTCTTGAAGCAGTTAGTCTGTAGATTCCATTCAGTTTTAATTCTGCATCCTTAATCCATTATCTTGTGTGTGGCGTTTCCATTAATAAGCCGCTTCTTCCCAAAAATTAGTGGCGTTTTGAGACAAAATGGAATATTACTGTATATTTGCTGAAGCAAAAACACATTCTCCTTCTCTCTTGCATATCAAGTTGTGTTTTTTAGAAGGTATCAGTTTAATAAACTAGATAAAAAAAAATATTACAGATTCATTTGATTCCTGTACACTGCCTGCTGCTCATTCAACTCAGTTATACAAACTAGAGTGTTTTACTTACTAGTCATTTTGGGTGCCAGGATAATTACTTTGATTGTAAAAAATAAAATATATTATTTGAAAATATATTTTCCTTTTAATTAGCATAAATGTAGTTATTTTATATTACCAACTTTGTATTTCCATTTTTGCTGAAAACTGATTCATCACTGCTGTGTACTCATTCTCCAATTTTTATCATCTTATTTGTTCCATTATAGAATGCTACATGCAGAAATATGAGAATTACAAATGCTCGGAAAGAGATCAGCATTGCAATGTCATGAAATCTGCAGGAAACACAAGCTCTGTTCTCACCTACTATCATGCTTCAATAAATTATAAAAGCCTGGATGTTATAAATATGTGAGAGCTCCAGAGATCTTATCCAGAAGAAACTGTGATCTATTTAGACATTCGGTCTGGAGACACAACAGCAAGACCCAAGACATGTATTGGCTGGTGTTGCTCTCTCTTGCAGGGCTCACATAGAGGGCATATAGCTGTGGTGCAGCGGTGCTCAAGACATAAAGGTAACGCTCCGTCAGAGATGCTGAATCGATTTAAAATCGACTGATTTCTCAAACTTCATACGTCATGCCAAAAAAGTTCTAATGTCATGATAAAAACAGGAAGACAATAGACCTTGTTTAAGAAATATGAATTCCACACTTACGAAACACTTTTCTAAATAACATTTTTTTAAAGAATAACTTTCACAAATCAAATGTTAATGCACATTTGTAAATCATTCTTACATCCACACAGAAATCCATTCTGCTTGGTTTCACAGATGTTCTATTGGACTGAATAGTAGATTTCAAAAACAACTTTACAATGTTTTTGAACAAAATGTTCTGCTCTTTGGACAATAAATGTTGCCTTCCTTTAGCTCAGACAGTAGAGGATGGTATGTTAGCAATGCCAATATCCTGGATTCAATTAGGGGATCTACCTATACATATCTATGGTTGTACCTGCATGAGTGGTCATGTGACATGCGTTTTAGGTTGTGCAGTGTAGATGGAGATCGTTTCTGAAACGCAGTGAAAATTCCAGTGTAGACATGGATCATTTTCATTTTAAAACACCATTTTAAAACCGAAAACACACTAGTGTAAACAGGGCCTCAGAGTGCTCTTAAAACTTATTTGTTTTCATTAGCATTTGAAAATGCTTTGTAAGCTGTGTATTCTTCGTCTGCATTGATTTTATGTTTTTATTCTTCTTTTAGTTTTAGTTTTTTTCTTTTTTCCTCTTTTTATCCTTCTCTGTAGAGCACTTTGGTTCCACTTGTGGTGTCGAAAGTGCTCTATAAATAAAGTTTGAGTTGAGAGAGTAAAATGTTAACAACCTGGTCTCACAGAATTCTGTGTAATGACCACGGACCCTTAACTCCGAATCTGTGGTGGCATCACGGAATCGCCGAAAATTCCGTGATGGGCTCACAGAAGTGATACCAATGTAAGTGATACCAATGTAAGTGTCACCAACGCGATACTGGGAATTTTATCGTCATAATTAAATTATATATTGGGTATCAACATTGCCATTATTGCATATATGTTGGGGTGTGATTTTTCAATGTAAACAGCCACAACAGTTTTATTTATATTACATTACACATTTATGAGCACGTAACCCAACCCAACCCCTGCCCCTAAACCTACCATTTGTCAATAAAACAGAAGATATAACAGACAGACACAACTACCGTCATAATTTATTCAAAAAGTATTAATGTTCCAAGTCTTCCGAGGCAAAACGATTGATTTGTGAGAGGAATAGACGCGATCGCCATCTCCGTCCGCCGTAAAAGCTCTTCCTATGTGCTGCAGTCTCTGTGCGTAAATTTAAAAAATGCCGTCAGAAGAAGCCTTACGTCAGCCAATGCCATTGGCTCTTGCGTGTCTCGTGATCGATTACGTCATGCTATTGTGACAGGCTATTGGCTCTTGTATGTATCGTGACCGATTGCGTCATGCTACGGGACGGGAGTATCTTTTTGAATGAGATGTGAGCGTGTTAACGGAGCGGGATCATTTTCAGCGATTAAAACCTTGTGTTTTACTCTCTTCTTCGCATAAAGACTTTGTATGGCTTCAGCAGACTTGGAATGCAACACGACTTGTTTGTAATGCTTTTATACTGCTTGTTTATGGTAATTTTTTTGCAATAAATACCTGTGACTGCACTTATCTTTGCCTGTTACGTGTTTTATATTGTTCGGATGTGGGTAGGTTTAGGGTAGGGGTGGGTTAGGTGCTCCAGTGAAAGTATACATTTATATACAAATATAACTGCATCGGAGTCACTCTTTTTACGTGGTCCACACACGTCAATTGAGGTAGCGCTGGTGTTGAACCAGTGGATCCGTGCGTGGACCACGGCTGATGCCTGTCACTGACTTACATTGGTATCACTTCTGTGAGCCCATCACGGAATTTTCGGCCATTCCGTGATGCCACCACAGATTCGGAGTTAAGGGTCCGTGGTCATTACACGGAATTCTGTGAGACCAGGTTGAATGTTAAAATTTATTTTTATTTGAGCAAGATGAGAAAAGTGTACTTGATAGTGTTTCAGTTTCAATTATGTTGGGATTTAGAACCATTTCAATTATGCTGAAGCTTTTGCTTAGGCCAAGGACAGCTACATTGCTCACATAATACTTAGCATTTAACATGCTAATATGCTATTTCACACAGTTTGTTAGCTAGCTAGTACTAACTCTTACGAAAAATAAGTTTATTCAAGTGTGCTATTAGTATACTTCGTTTAAACTAAAAATAGGAAAGTATACTTTTAGTCTACTTTTCATGTACTTCTCAGAAATAGGCTTTATGTACTTCTCAGAAATATACTTAAAATGACATTTAAGTATACTTGACTTAAAAAGTCTAAATATATTTGAGCTATACTTGTCAGCAGGTAGACACAGGACACAGAGGTAAGTGCAATAATTAACAGGTTTATTCAATGGAACAGAGGGAAATGAGAACAGTCTGATATACAGGTGAGTCGGAGGGGAATAGGAATACTTCAAGGGGCTTATCGGAGTGTAATTGTCCTTATCTGTATCCAGGAGATCCGGGGGGAGTGGTGGAGCTTGAGACGGCGGAGGACTGGAACGTAGGAGCACAGGGAATGGAACACTGGAAGGAAAGGTAAACACAAGGTAAGCGGGTCAGGAGAGTAAGCATGGAATGGTTGTCTAGCAGTGCAAACTGTAGACCAGACAGTGATGGCTTGGGAGGAGTGCGTTGATATAGTGCTCTGATGATTGCTGACAGGTGGCGGTGATTTGTAATCAGGAGATTGGAGATCGTGAACAGGTGAGCGAGATGACTGGGCTGGTGACAGAGACTCCCTGACATAACCTCCCCCTCCCGGAAGGCGCGTCCCGCGCCGTACAACATCCGACGGGGAGGGGGGGTGGGCGCTCTGGATGCCTCCAGGGAGCAGGAGGCAGGACTACCGGCCTCCAGGACGGCGCCCGTTCCGGGACCCATGGCGGAGCGGGGAGGTCGGGAGGCCATGGCGGATCCGGGGAATCAGGAGGCCATGGCGGGTCCGGGGACTCAGGAGGCCATGGCGGGTCCGGGGACTCAGGAGGCCATGGCGGGTCAGGGGACTCAGGAGGCCATGGCGGGTCAGGGGACTCAGGAGGCCATGGCGGGTCAGGGGACTCAGGAGGCCATGGTGGGACCGCCTCCGAGACCGCGGCCCCAGCCCCCACCTCGGTCTCTTCGGCCGGAGCCCTACTACCCCCCCCCCCAAAAAAAAAATTTCCTTGGGGTCAATAGGGGCTCCATCGGACACTTGGGGGTGAACTGGAGGCATGGACTCTTGGGGGCGCTCGGCAGGCGCGGGCACTTGAGGGCGCTGGCGAGGAGCGGGCTCTGGGGTGCGCTGGCGAGGAGCGGGCTCTGGGGTGCGCTGGCGAGGAGCGGGCTCTGGGGTGCGCACTGGAGGGCACTTGCGAGGAGCAGGCACTGGAGAGCACTTGCGAGGAGCTGCCTCTTGGGGGCGCTCTTGAGAGCTGGACGGAACCAGCGGGGGCTCTGGAGAGCTGGACGGAACCAGCGGGGGCTCTGGAGAGCTGGACGGAACCAGCAGGGGCTCTGGAGAGCTGGACGGAACCAGCAGGGGCTCTGGAGAGCTGGACGGACGGAACCAGCAGGGGCTCTGGAGAGCTGGACGGACGGAACCAGCAGGGGCTCTGGAGAGCTGGACGGACGGAACCAGCAGGGGCTCTGGAGAGCTGGACGGGACCAGCAGGGGCTCTGGAGAGCTGGACGGAACCAGCAGGGGCTCTGGAGAGCTGGACGGAACCAGCAGGGGCTCTGGAGAGCTGGACGGAACCAGCAGGGGCTCTGGAGGGACTGGCCCTGGAGAAGCGGGCACTGGAGGATGCTGTCGAGGAGCGGGCACTGGAGAGAACTTGTGATGATTTATGATCATTGAGCTTGCCATATTCTCTGCCGGCGGGCTTGCCACACTCACCGCCGGCAGGCAAGGGAGAGCCACGGGTGACGGGCTGGTTCCGACTCGGGCCCGGACACTTCCCAGACACCGGTAAACCCCTTCTCTCCAACACAATCCTGTGGTGTCTGGGAGGTCTAAGGGGCGATGGTAACAGGCCCCGAGCCGGAACAGGTGGAGGAGGGCCGCGTCCTGCACCTCCGTCACTGCGGCGAGCCCACAGAATTCCCCGGCGTACTCCAGGAAGGGGAGGTCCCGCCGGATGAGGGCGAAGAGGCGGGCGGCGAACTCCATTCAGTCCTTCTTTTTTGGGTCTGGTCTTCTGTCAGCAGGTAGACACAGGACACAGAGGTAAGTGCAATAATTAACAGGTTTATTCAATGGAACAGAGGGAAATGAGAACAGTCTGATATCCAGGTGAGTCGGAGGGGAATAGGAATACTTCAAGGGGCTTATCGGAGTGTAATTGTCCTTATCTGTATCCAGGAGATCCGGGGGGAGTGGTGGAGCTTGAGACGGCGGAGGACTGGAACGTAGGAGCACAGGGAATGGAACACTGGAAGGAAAGGTAAACACAAGGTAAGCGGGTCAGGTAAGTAAGCATGGAATGGTTGTCTAGCAGTGCAAACTGTAGACCAGACAGTGATGGCTTGGGAGGAGTGCGTTGATATAGTGCTCTGATGATTGCTGACAGGTGGCGGTGATTTGTAATCAGGAGATTGGAGATCGTGAACAGGTGAGCGAGATGACTGGGCTGGTGACAGAGACTCCCTGACAATACTTGTGCTCCTAGAATCCGTGTTTTCATTGTTACTGTATATGGTAGGGGCGCTAGTACACACCTTCTGTACAGAACTTCCAAAAAAAAAAACACAAGTGAAGAAGAAACCGAAACAACAGACGCTTCCACGTGTAATCTAACATGATCATCAGACATAAAACAGCATCAAAACTGTGTAACGTTATGGAATAAAATGTCAGCCAATGAAGAGGTAATAATGACTGTCAAGCTTTGGGGTGTTGATCAACTCCATCTACGTTTTGATTATCATTCTGAATGCAATTCATATTCTTTTTTCAGCTTTTTGTTCAAAATGTTATTTCTATATTTTTTATTTATGAAACTTACCCACATTCAAGTGTTTAAAAAAGAATGCATGAAGCTAGAATAAAATGTTTTTGTTTACAAGCAGATACCCTGTTCTTTCTTTTGATGTTTTGTATGTTCAGATATTCATATAACAAAATATATACAAATTAATACCTAAATAGGTACATAGTAGTATACTTAATGTATGATGTAAAGTTCACTTAAAAAAACAACAACTTACGAGTATACTATTTAATTAGTAAACTATCAGTATATCTATAAGTTCACATTTAGTATAGTTGCAGTCCAAGTTAAAAACTTTGATGTAAACTAGTTGTGTACTCAAAGTTTACTACTGTTATACTTAAAGTATACTTTAAAGCATACTTTTATATACTAGAAAGTGGGCCAATTTAGTCCCAAGGAGTATTGAAATAGTACACTTACAAGTATACTACTAGTACACTGATATTTGTATACTTACTACATGAAGTATACTTAAAAATATACTTGAACTTTACTTAAGTACACTTAATAAAATAAACTTGAAGTATACTAATTTTTGGTAAGGGAATGCAGTGATATGACACAAACAAATAAATTATATTGAATAAATTAATCCTGTCAGGAAACCATATAAAGTAATTTAACTGGCTTACTTTAAAATAACTTTCAATGATGTTGACATCACATGAACAAATTATGTTTGTGTAACATAATTGATTCATGTGGAACCAATGCACATCATTGTACAGTACATCCAACATACATGTTTTTAGTGTTGTTGACATCATGTAGAGTCTAAAGATAAGACTGTCTTTGACCTACAAATGTGATCATATAATCTTTTTAACATTGTGACAGAATCTCTACTGCTCTTCTCATATGTTCACTTCCAAGAAACGCACATGTACAGGTGTAAATGTGTTGAAGGATCGCTAATCTGAGTACATGATTACTGATGAATAGTGACAAGTAGAGCGTAATAATATGATTCAGCTGAGAGAGCAGTAACTCTCTCGATACCTCAGGTACATTCTGTTACTATTCCGTTCCACCAGTTTGTCATATGTGAAACAAGTGGGAGACTCAATTCTGTCGGCCCCTTGATAGTTGTCCCCTGTCGTACATAATTACATAGAGAAGCGCTAGATAATATATTTGGGTATAATCACAGTGTGTGTGCTTTAAATGGTGCAGACCCCTATTCCCTGATTAGCTGCTCTGATGAAATTGAATTATCTCTAATTCACTGGATTTGTGGTGATTAAGAGAGACGAATCATGCGAGAACTTAGAACGACAGCTCTGGAGCGGCAAATAAATGAACAACCTCCGTGCATTTCCCTTTGTGGGGGATGCGAGCTGAAGCTGTCTCGCTTTAATTCACACAAACCAGCGCTGCATTCGTCAAGCAAATGAGTGTTTTGAATTTACGTGGCTGTAATATGACATAATCAAGTTGTAATTTATCAATTAGAATAATTAGGAAGCTCATCTGATTTAATTAACATGCTGAAGGAAAGCAGTCATACAGATTTAATCTTCAGCAGCGCTTAGTTACAGCAGTGGCATTTACAGTGGTTAGCCAAGTGCAGTGAACATTCATTACCTAGAAAAACCCAGCAGCTTGACTTGACTTCGCTGGTTTCTGGTCCTCTTTGTGATATTTTGGGAATTGTTATAAGTGGAACTTGAGTAAACAAGTGACTAAAATAGAGATAGAATTAGAAAAAGCAAGCTACTGTAATTTCTATGGCTACACTCTAAAAAATGCTGTGTAAAAAAACAACCCAACTTAGGTTATTTGGCAACCCAGCGCTGGGTAAATATTGGACAGAACACATGTTGGGTTATTTTATTTAAGTCATCTATTAAAAATTATTATATTGCTGGCTTAAAATGAGCTGGAAAATAAAAAAAATCACACACATAATTACTATAGGCAACAGCAATAATCAAAAGTTTACCATTTATTATTAAGCAAGAACACCAATGGACAAAATACAAGACAAATTGAATTTATTTGGGTGAATACAGCATAGTTTACATTATTACATACATTTAAACTCATTTAACAAGCATTTTAGAAATAAAAGCACATTTAAAAGTAGCATTTTAATTTAAGTGTTTTCAACCGTTCTCTGTAATCGCTTTTTACCTAAATAGTGCTAATTCTCGTGCCGGTGTGTCACCGAAATCTGAGCCGGTGAAGGACTGCTGTTCGCGGGGGAACTGCGAACTTTAGACCGCGGCCTCGCGTTTCACTCATAGCTGAGAGATGGCGTGACAGACTCCAAAACCTGCCCATAAACAAACAGTATTGAGATTAGAGAACATATTTTAACATCAAATTAAATTAAACTCAGAAGTGTTACGAATAAAATCCATTTATGTTATGCAAGGCAAAATGCGTTTCCAGCGCGAAACGACCGCTTCTTATGCAGCTGACTGACATCTCGTCCTTATGTTGTGTTGCGTAAAATAATACAATTTACAGCACAGTAAAGACTTTATAAATGAAATAAAGTGTATACAAACCTGTATCTTGCTGAAGAAGTGCACCAAATCGGCGGCGCCAAAAAAAACCTGCACTTGGGTAAAAATATTGAAAACAACCCAATAAAATGACCCAACAGACTGAGAATTAAGGTTAAAAATAAAAAAAAATAACCCAGCATTTTTTTAAGAGTGTAGTATTTTCCTATTCAAAAGTATTAACTTATTTATTTAATTTTAGAGTTTAGTATAGGCTATACGGGGTCAACAGGACAATTTTGAAGCCTAACATATCCTTCATTTGTGTGTTTATTTGGATGTCTACGTGCCATAATTTTCATAATCAATCTGCTGTTGTCTACGCACATTATCCGCATAAAGCCAAGTTTTTGTGACTGTGGACAACAGCACGTGTAAGTGTTTTGAGTGCTTGAAAAACGGTTCACTAGATAATGCATACACACCAAATGTGTTTATGCACACTCATGGTCAACAGAAGAATCCTTTGAAGGTCTTGCACACTCAACTATGCTCAAGACAGAACGGATAATATTATATAACCACATTGGACAATGCTACATAGTCATACTGAATGGGTTTTATAAAAACAACAGTGTTATTGTTGCCTAAGACAGCTGAATTTACAATATGAGTTTAACTGTATTAAATCTACACATGGTAGGCCTAAACATAACAAACCCGGAACTGTTTAAAAACAATCCATCATAAATTACAATCAAAATGTTTTATCATAAATATTGCAATTACTTTTGTATTCCCAATTCTTTCATTCCTAAGTATTAGTATAGAAGACCACATACATTCAAAAAAGGTAATTGCAACTTTTTATCTCACAATTCAGACTTTATATATATCATAATTATGAGTGTATATCTCACAATTCAGAGACCTGCAATATATAAACATAGAATTGTGAGACATAAAAATAATTGTAAGACTTTTGTCTTGCAATTATGAGTTTACAGCTCAAAATAATTTTTTCGGGCAATTCTGAGAGATGTAAATTAATTACTCAGAATTATAAGGTATAAACTCAAGTTAAATTATCAAGGTAACTGACAAATCTGAGAAGAAAAACACAAATTTTAAGATATAAACTCGCAATTAAAAGAAAAAAGTCTGAATTGTGAGATAAAAAAGTCACTGCTTATGTATGTATGTATGTATGTATGTATGTGGCAGAAACAAGCCTTCATAAGTAACTGCCTGTTATTACCTGCCTACCTAAAGTACATGTTCACGTGTGTTACATTCCTGGTGTCGCTGCAGAGGGTGCTATACCAGCCATTAGTGTATGGGATGATATTAGACTCGAAATGATTTATAGATGCACGCACAATTATCCATGGACTGCATAAATTTTATGCGTGTATCTTACTAACCACAAACAAATGCCTTTCAATTTGAATCTGTGGAATTCGGGATTAAATGATTGTGCAGCGATTTATACAAATACAGACATGTTTGCGAATACAAATGTTATGTTCTGCATTAATATATCATACATTGCTCATGCAAAAAGGAATCTGTGCATTTGCGGATCCGGTGACACGCGTTCATTTATTGACGTCTTGTTCGAGTCAATCTTGTTCGGTTCATTTGGATTTTGAGACTTCATTTTCGCAGTTTACAACATTTCACGACCCTCATAACACACCTACCAATGAACAAATCCCAGTGCAATTCATTAACGCGTACACGATTTGAAAAATTCGCAAATGTGCGTCACTACACTGAAACAAATGCTTTTCAATCAGTGTCTGCAGAGTTAAGAATTGCGTTAATGTGCAGAATTTTGTTCAAATAGAGACATATTTGTGAATACAAATGTTATAGTTTGTATTAAAGTATCATCATTTGTGCATGTAGCGATTAAAATGTGCATTTGTGAATCAGGCGACACGCGTGCATTCATTCACATCTCTTCTGAGTCGATTCTATTTGATTCATTTGAGTTTTGAGACTTTCGTTCCGCACTTTTAGCCTTGTTCAATCCACACACACACACACACACACAGCTCGCGATCCACACGCAGCTGAGCCTAAGAAAATCAGCGACCACTAGATGGCCCTAGAGACTGTGCGCAGTCCATTGTGTACAGTTTGATGAATGTTACATTGTGTTTTCTTTGTTTCTTTTTGGTTTGGCTGATCTCCTCTGCCCGTATATAATAAAGATGTTTTGTCGAACTTTTTCTAACTTAACTTGTCTTAAGACACAGAATAGCTTATATTAATTTTACCAAACAATAAATTTGTGACGATACCTTGTCTTTTTTTTTTTTTTTTTTTGTTATTCAGTGGTACGTTGTCAGTTATTCATTGTTTGTATTATTATTATTATTATTATTATTATTATCCATTATAAATAGCCAGTTTTTCTCGAAATACAACAACTTTATATTTGCTCATGTGAAGAAGACCAGGATTTGTTTTTTCTTTTTTTGGGGGGGGCGGAAAGTACAAAGCCTGGTTTACAGAAAATTACAATATGGTGAAAAAGTTCATTTTTTCTTGTAACTTATTTCAAAAAGTGAAACTTTCATATATTTTAGATTCATTACATGTAAAGTAAAACACTTCAAAAGTTTTTTCTTATTTTTTTATTTTGATGATTAGAGCTTACAGCTAATGAAAGTCAAAAATCAGTATCTCAAAATGTTATCGGCACGAATCCAAATGTTTCCATATTCACAATGTTGGCAAATTTGAATTTGAATGCTACAAACTATAATGTAAACCAGGCTTTGTACTTTCCGCCCAAAAAAAAAATAATCATGGTCTTCACATGAGCAAATATGTGCTTGGCCCGAGCTCAGGCTGAACGACACGGATTGTAACCACGGGCTATTTTAATTAACCACTATCTAGATTACCACTAGATAACCACTAGATTCTATAGTGTATAGTGTTTGGTTGACTGTATTTGGCTGCAACGTTTGCAATGCAGTGCGTGACGCGATCGAACAGCGGAAATATGAGATGGCGAATCACTGTCCTGCTTCATCTTTGCAGCCGACACCGACTCAGAAAACAGTTTAGTAATAAGTAAATAAAATATGTTCTAGCTATTTTTTCCCCTAGACATTCATTATCATTCCTTTAGCCATAGGCCTTATAAAAGGCTCATTGCAATAGGCTTATAGTTTAAGTTAATATAATAGTTCAAGGTTCTTGTTTATTTGTCACATACACAATCATACAGGGTATAATCAGTAGTGAAATGTAGGAAATTAATTAGTTTAATTAATTCAATATAAACGTGTAAATACTATTGGCTTAAATGAGCGACTATAATAGTAATAATAATAATAATAATACGAGGAAGGAATAACTGCCAGCGTGCCATTGAATTACAAAAAAAAAAAAAAATGACAAGGTATCGTCACAAATTTATTGTTTGGTAAAATTAATATAAGCTATTCTGTGTCTTAAGACAAGTTAAGTTAGAAAAAGTTCGACAAAACATCTTTATTATATACGGGCAGAGGAGATCAGCCAAACCAAAAAGAAACAAAGAAAACACAATGTAACATTCATCAAACTGTACACAATGGACTGCGCACAGTCTCTAGGGCCATCTAGTGGTCGCTGATTTTCTTAGGCTCAGCTGCGTGTGGATCGCGAGCTGTGTCTGTGTGGATTGAACAAGGCTAAAAGTGCGGAACGAAAGTCTCAAAACTCAAATGAATCAAATAGAATCGACTCAGAAGAGATGTGAATGAATGCACGCGTGTCGCCTGATTCACAAATGCACATTTTAATCGCTACATGCACAAATGATGATACTTTAATAGAAACTATAACATTTGTATTCACAAATATGTCTCTATTTGAACAAAATTCTGCACATTAACGCAATTCTTAACTCTGCAGACACTGATTGAAAAGCATTTGTTTCAGTGTAGTGACGCACATTTGCGAATTTTTCAAATCGTGTACGTGTTAATGAATTGCACTGGGATTTGTTCATTGGTAGGTGTGTTATGAGGGTCGTGAAATGTTGTAAACTGCGAAAATGAAGTCTCAAAATCCAAATGAACCGAACAAGATTGACTCGAACAAGACGTCAATAAATGAACGCGTGTCACCGGATCCGCAAATACACAGATTCCTTTTTGCATGAGCAATGTATGATATATTAATGCAGAACATAACATTTGTATTCGCAAACATGTCTGTATTTGTATAAATCGCTGCACAATCATTTAATTCCGAATTCCACAGATTCAAATTGAAAGGCATTTGTTTGTGGTTAGTAAGATACACACATAAAATTTATGCAGTCCATGGATAATTGTGCGTGCATCTATAAATCATTTTGAGTCTAATATCATCCCACATTAGTGTAACTGTTATATGGTCAGTTTGCCCTTTCAGGTCAATTACTGTTATGACAGAGAAACAGTTTGAAAAGAATCTGGTTGAGTTTCTTTTTTTTTCAGTCTGTTAAAATGTCAACACTATGTTTAGCTAACAGTTTGATTCAAAATATTTGACATTTTCTAAGATTTAACCCCTCCCACAGACTGTTTTCTGATAGGATATAACTAAAGGCCCCCAGGGTAACAGCGTCCTGAGATGTCATTTTCTCCTGAAACACTAACACAAAAAACCACTACAACACTTTTCCAAAACACCTGTAGTACCACAATTTGTTGTGACAGACGTGTGAAGTGGGCTCATATTGACTGCTGCAGTCAGAATGGAGATTTTTCTGTGAAATATGCATGAAGTGAAATTGCAGCCCTAAGATTTACACTGTTCATTTACTAATAGCAGATGCAGTGCTTCAGTCAGATAACACACACAATTACTTGTCAAATTTCATAACCCACCCAAACAAGCAAACTAGCTGCCAGGGTTTCTGTGGAATTACCCTCAACCTGTCCAGATGCAGAACCAGGCTATACCAGCAAGGACAGATCATCAAGACAAGACTGTTTAACTACCCAAATACATTTTTGACAGAGTTACACTCTAACTTCATTCATGTTTAAACAGACTAATAAATCCCTTTTTAATCCTTTACATTATGTACATTGTCAGGTCATGATATGTTCAGCATAATGTTCAGGAAGTTGAGTATGCACATAAAAATGAAAATGTCATTAGTTCAACAAACACAAGACACTGGTGATGATTTCCCTAGGATATGAGCGAGAGAGAAAATGTGCAGTGAGTTCAGTCAGTTCAGAAAACGAATGGCTAGCAATCAGCCGTCTCCTCAAGAGACCCTTTATGTGACGCACATATAGTTGACATAAGTATCTTTAATTCTGCTGCACCAAATTACAAAAAAAAAACACAATATATTGACCCGCTTTGTGTTTTCTATCATGCACGCTGTGTGCTTTTGTGATGACGCAAGATTAGCATTGTGCAACAAGGGTTTATGTGAATCAAGTGAGTTTGAAAGCACACTCAGATCCGGAACACAGCAAGCAATGTGAAAGCCCAATTAATTTCCCTCCCAAAGTCAAACTTCTGATTGGCTCGCTCATCTCCTGTAAGCATAATATCCTCACAATTTAAAGATCACAGTATAAGAACACAGTGGGAGAACAGCAGCTTCTGACATAACGCTGATGATACAGTATATACAAATATACAGTGTTTAGCGAAAGTATTCATACCCCTTAACTGTTTTGTTTTTTTCTTCACATTTTGTTATTTCAGCCTTGTTAAAGTACTTTCAATTACTTTTACAATTATAGTGGTCTACACTTCATATAGCATAAAGCAAAATATACACCACAAATATATAACAATCTAGTTTACTGGATGATCTAAATCAGAGGTCCCCAACCAGCGGGCCGCAACCCAGTACCAGGTCGTCGAAGAGTTGCTACTGGGTCGTAAGAACGTTCTGGGATAAAATGTGTACAGATATGACACTCTGTTATTTATTGTGCGTTAATGATTGTTCTAATTATTCTGTCTTTTTGTTTGCTGTATGTGATTCCTATGGAGTAGAAGTTTAATGATTTCATGTAAATAAAATGTTTAATAAGTAAATGAATAATGCAATGAGAATTTGAGGCAAAAGAGAGTTTGTTAATCAATTTGTTAATCATGTGCTATTGTCTGTGTGCACAGCAGCCGCAGACACTCAAAGTGTGTTCACGCACAGGAACTTGTTTCAGACAAAGCACGAATACCGAGTTGATACATACAGATACAATTATGTTAAAATACCCGTCTTGTCAATCTCATTCTCTGTGCTTTAAGTAATAAAAGGAAACCACATTTACAATGATATAATATATATATGTATATTTTTCTTGCTACAAAAGTTTGGAGACCCCTGATCTAAATGATTGGAAACATCTAAACATCGCTGCAGCACTCCACCGATCTGGGCTTTATGGAGGTGTGGCCAGACTCAATGCTCCCCTCAGTGAAGACACATGAAAACCCACTGTGCAAAATTCCTAGTGGGTTTTAGGAGCAAAAAAACATCTAAAGGATTCTCAGACGGTGAGAAGCTACATTTTCTGGTCTGATGAACCTCAATTCCAAGCATCATGTCTGGAAGAAATCAGGCATGAAGAGGTGAGGAGAAGAATGGCAGATAATTGCCAAATGCAGATATGTGATGCTTGTCACATCATACCTAAAAAGGCTTGAGGCTGTAAAATTGTTTCAACTAAGTACTGAGTTAAGGGTATGAATACTTATGCAATGTACTTATTTAAGTTTTTCCTTTTTAATGATTTTGCAAAGTTGTGACAAATATGTAAGAAACAGCAGCAACATAACAAAATGTGAAAAAAGAAGGGGTATGAATACTTTTGCAAGACACTATATTTTATACAATATTTCACCACACATTCTCTATTGGAGACAGGTCGGGACTGCAGGCAGGCCAGTCAAGTACCCGTACCCTCTTCCTCCGCAGCCAGGACTTTGTAATGTGTGCAGAATGTGGTTTTGCATTGTCTTGTTGAAATATGCATGGACGTCCCTGGAAAAGATGTCTTCTTGAAGGCAGCATATTGTGCTCCAAAATCTCTATGTACTTTTCAGCATTAATGGTGCCATCACAGAAGTGCAAGTTACCTTTGCCAAGGGCACTGACACAACCCCATACCATGACAGACCCTGGCTTTTGGACTTGTTGCTGGTAACAGTCTGGATGATCCTTTTCTTCTTTGGTCCGGAGCACACGGCGTCCATTCCTCCCAAAAAATACCTGAAATACTGATTCATCTGACCACAGTACACGTTTCCACTGTGTGATGGTCCATCCCAGATGCCTCCGAGCCCAGAGAAGTCGACGGTGCTTCTGGACACTGTTAACATAGGGCTTCCTTTTGGCACAGTACAGTTTTATCTGGCATTTGTGGATGTAACTACGTATTGTGGTACTTGACAAAGGTTTGCCAAAGTAGTCCTGAGCCCATGTGGTGATATCGCTTATAGATGAATGACGATTCTTGATGCAGTGCCGCCTGAGGGATCGGAGATCACGGTTGTTCAGCTTAGGCTTGCGCCCTTGTCCTTTACGCACTGAAATTCCTCCAGATTCCTTGAATCTTTTAATTATGTTATGCACTGTTGAAGGTGAAATATCCAAATCTCTTCCTATCTTTCTTTGAGGAACATTGTTTTTAAACATTTCAATAATTTTCTCACGTATTTGTTGGCAAACTGGCGATCCTCGGCCCATCTTTGCTCCTAAAGGACTAGACCTTTCTTGGATGCTGCTTTTGTACCAAATCATAATTACAATCACCTGTTGACATCAACTGTTTCAAATCACATCATTATTTAACCAATTTACCTCATTACTAGCCCTAAATTGCTCCTGTCCCAACTTTTTTTGGAATGTGTTGCAGGTCTGAATGACAGGAAAAGATGTATATTTACAAATTACATGAAGTTGACCAGACAAAACATAGAAATCACTACTTTCTTTTTTTATTCCATACTGTCCCAACTTTTTCTGATTTGGGGTTGTATATATTTTTATGTCATCTTCTGTTATCCTTGTAAATGCCTTTTTTCACTTGCCAATTCTATTTTGCTGCAGTTCAGATGTAATTTCTCATCCTTCAAGACCTTACATCCTTTCTCATTCTCATGATCATGTGAGTGCACATTTATACACAAACCCTTGGCTTTACAACTGCGGTAATCTTTTCTTAAAAAGTTCCTTTAAAGCTTTGATTCAGCTATGCTTGAATTATGGTTTGGTTCAGCAGGCGAAAGCTGCAGCATCATTCTGGAAGATTCTGTTGAACTTATGTATTCTTCCACATTAGTCTTTCAGTGGCTGCTGAATTTTGCTTCAAAATAGCAGAAGCTGTTCTAGCCATACAACAACACTACAAAGTTATTTTTTAAACGTTCACTTGGCAGTATTGAAATACAGATTCCGACTCTTGCTCTTTTTTGAGCAGCATAAGGGAACTTTTGAATGCTTATCTCTCTCTGTGAGATATTACCACTAAAGGACTTTGTGCGTTTGGGGAAATAATCACATTGAGTTTCCTGCAGATGGGATTCACTGGCCTATACCTGTTTATCTGTCTGCCTTTTTATCCTCTTTTTCTCTGTCTCTCTGTCTGCCTGTCTCCATCTTTCCAGCGTGAGGGCAGACAGGCTTGTCCCTTGAATGACAAACGCTTGTTTGAGACAGTTAAGTCCATCAAGGAGACGGAGAGAGACTGTGGAGGAGTGATAAATTAAAGACATGCCTGGGGGAAAGGGAAGCGCAATGGAAACAGCGAGGAACTGAAGCGGGGCGATGTCGGAGAGGAGGAGGAGGATGATGAAGAAAATAGCCTCAAATGGAGGAGATTTATTTTGTGTACTGCTATCTGCTGAATGAAGTACTCAAATCTAATCAAGATGTTTTCGCACAGCCAAACATTTGGTCTGTCAGACTCTTCAGCAATCGTACAATGTATAGTAACATGAAGCACAAACGTCCCTATAGTTTTAAGCTCAAAACAGAATGTTTTGGTTTAGCAAGCAGTCCTTTAGTACACAAATGATCATGTTAGCAGGCAGATTACACTTTCACATGTGACCAACAATTCAACAACAAATATAAAATATCATAATGAAATATTATCAAAATATTCATCTGACGGAGGTGACAGACCTGACAGAGCTGACACATCTGACGGTGGTGATGAAAACCTGAATTTGTAGTCATTTTAGCTATCAATCACATTGAATCAATCAATTACTGTATTAAAACAAACACAATAAACAGTGAGTATGTTATTGTTTATAAAGCTTTTATTCAAGATCACATTTAAGTATTTTGATATACTGTAACATTGGAACACAAATGATCTATTTTCTCTCATCTCGGAACAGTATGTCTGCTGTGCATCTGCTATGGTAACAAGGTAACTTTTAAAAACATCTTAACAAATGATCCAAAAATTATCAGAAAACATATGATCAGAATACAAACAAACTGTATTATGTATACCCTGTTGAAAAATCCAGCATATGCTGGTTAGATTTGAATAGTACTGTCAAACGAGTAATCGTGATTAATCGCATCTAAAATAAACGTTTTTGTTTACATAATATATGTGTGTACTGTGTATATTTATTAAGTATATATAAATGCACACACATGCACGTATAGATTTAAGAAAAAAATTATGTTTATATATTTAAAATGTTTATATATAATATCAATTATATTAATATAAATATATACATGCAAATACATAGAAATATTTTCAAAATATATACTGTATGTGTATGTATTTATATATACATAATAAATATACACAGTGCACACACACATATTTTGTAAACAAAAAAAAATATTTTGTGATTAATCGCTTTTAATCATTTGACAGCACTAGTTATGAAGCATGGCTGCTGGTTTGAGCTGGTCCTTAGCTGGTCATGTGCTGGTCCTAAGCTGGCCTTGAGCAGAAGCTAGTTGCTTAGGACCAGCACATGTATGACCAGCTAAGGACCAGTTTAAACCAGCTCAAACCAGCAGCCATGCTTCAAAACATACCTAACCATATGCTGGATTTTTTCAACAGGGTAGATATATTTTATCCAGTGTTTTGTGTTCCCTCAGCCTTATGTTCCCTAAACCTTTTATTTTTTTTATTTTTTTTATATATTATGTTTTTATTTTATGTTCCCTAAATCTTATGTTCCCTCAACCCAAACTCTGCTAGAAGTGATGACTATCAATCTGCAAAGCAATATATGCAGTCAGGTCACATTTAGTATTTATACATAATTAGATAAATGAAACACTATTTTAAAGATCTGCTAATAGTTTCTCTTACTAGCCTACTAGTTTACAGATCAATTGCTGTTGCAATTTCTTATGCTTTTGTTTTTAAGCTAATAGCCATTAATGCAACTGCACTAAAACCACATTAGCAGTAAATAATAATCAGAAAAAGTAAATAAATACATAGTTCAGAGTGGTCTCAAAGACAACCATAGCTGTTTATCAGCCTGGACTGAAGCTCCTCTCACAAAGTGCTGATATTGTTCAGTCATAATTGCTATAAAGCACATTTGAGAGCACAGAAAATAAAATTACCCACTTTGCGCACCTTCTAACCATTATTATTTGCGCCAATTGATTTTTAAAATCTGTTGCAACTCTGCTTTTATGTACGATTTTTGCCATGTGGTGAAAATCTGAAAGCGAAATGGAGTGAAACAAACGTCCCATCCGTATTTCAGTCGATAAGCTAACCGTACGGCTCTCAATGAAACGCATACAAGTAAAGGTCATTTCCTCTAAGAGCTCAGATATCTATTCACTAAGGACTAAAGAAGACTAAATCACGGTATTTAAAGATCCAGACAAAAATAAAATGATACTTGAATACACAATGTTCTGCCTTTTCAAGCGTTTTTGTGAAGAAGATTGACTTCTCTAATAGAAACAGAAATAGAAAAGGCTATTGGTGAAAAGTGAAGGCTGTCTACACGAGCCTGCCCTTAAATTAAATATAATAAGGTAAAAGCCTATTTACAGAGGACCAAAGAAAGTGTCTGAGTCACTGTATTTAAACCTCTACTTTGAGAAACTTTGAAGTTGTTCACTTTTTCCCCTTTTCTGCGGATGGGAGGGTGAATGGGGAAAAGAGGTAACAGTGAGCATCTCGGGCGGTTTCTGTAACGCACCCCAGTTGCTCAGCGCATGTTGGGCTCTACTGTATAAATTCCATTTTCATTACCTTCTGTAATAAATGCAGTGTGAATCCTGGGAGGCAGGGGCGGCAAAAATAAATCTGATACATGAATAAACGATGTCCCTAGGGAGGAAGGGCTCCTCCTTTGTGAAGAAGATTGACTTCTCCAAGACGGGACACATCAGGCAGGAGGAGCACCAACAGAAATAGAAACCGAGTGGAGGGAAGAGAAACTCTCTAACGCTTATTCTTCACCTCAAAATTCCCTCCATTCTGAGTCCTATAAACATTAACAAATGTTTGCTTTGACAGCTTCAGTGCTTCAATTAAACATAAGGAGAGATATTTAAACAAAAGACACAGAAAGAGACTGCTGCCTGTTTATGCGCACTTGAGTCATGCAAGCCACATCATATAACAGTCATTTGTATGATAGCTAGTTAGCTAGATGCCTTGAGAGACATGCGTCGTCCTAACAAGATTTCAAGTTACGAATTTAAGATAAAGTTTCCAGCATCAAATGATATATTTTTGTTTCTCACTGACCGTCGGGGATGTGTGACATTCAGAATTGACTTGCTTTTTGAGTTAATATTCCTGAATTGACCCTTCACAGGGAGTTTGATTGACCTATCACAATGCAAACTTTTGAGTAGATTAATGTCAGTGGACTTGAACTTGAAACAAGATACCTTCTGATGTTCATGTTTATTTTGTGCTATAACAGTATATACTCCTTTATATTATTCATATTTAACACATACATTTTCCCACTTCCCATAATTCCAGTTTAACTTCCTGTGGGGCGTGGCCAATTCAACTCAAATTGGCTGCATCCAAAAATCACATTCTTCCCTACTATATATTACTATTTATTACTACATAACAGTATGAGAACAGAGTACTATGCTAAAATTCACAGTGTACATAAAAAAACAACAAAGCTCCTAGATGACCTACCATTTTTGGTGAGATTATAAAGTGCACATCTGATGGACACTTTACTATCCCATGAGGCCACAGGAGAGGATTTGTGAATGGCAATGAAGCGATGCAACTGATGCTGGTAGGTCACATGATAATGACAACACAATGAGTGTAGGGCGACCAGATTACATTCATTCTACACACATTCATACTATATAAAACATACTTTTTAAATGGTTGCTATGTATTTACTTATTGAAAAGGAAAGTTAAATTTGCTTTATGGAATCAAATAATTTGACAATGAGTCAGACTAACTGAAATGCACCTGGCTTATTTGGTAATCTTGTTTTACGAAACAAAATCTTTTATGATTTAAGAAAAATAAATAAATAAAATAATGCCATTTTTAAAATAATCAATAATTTTTAATCCTAACTTTGGAGTTTGACAATGAACATACTTCTTTTTTAGCCTGTGTGGAAATGTGTAAAGCCACGTGTGTTACAATTAGCCCCTGGCGCAGTATGTGTCTTTCATCACTTGGTATCACAAATGTTATCTTAGCTGCTTACTGCTACACAAACCAACTGCACAATTTTCAAATTCATACAGAAGCTACTTCCATATTCTGTGACATTCAAACACGTCATAACATCCGAAGATAACCCAGGCTTTACTAAATTCTGCAAAATGAGGTTAGAACATCCCCAGAGTGATGTGTGGATGTGCACAGATAAATGTCGCTTTAGAGACTCACAGGACATGTCGACTCAGCCTCTTTTGTCCACCTCTTCACAGTCCTGGTGTTCACAGTACAGTACAGTGGATCATGGGTTTTCTCTCTGAGGATGGGGTGCAGCAAGTTGTCATCTGTCAAAAATTATATGCTTTCTGGATGCTGGAATATAACAGAACTAAAATCTGTACGGCCTACCAATTGCTCTGTCTGCAGAGAGAGAGGCATTCACCGGCTGAACAAAAGCATGTAAAACCAGCAGGTTGCATGGCTAGAGTCCCACAGCGAGTAGCCCTACAACCGAGGTACAAACCTGCTCTTTAACAGGGCTATGTCTTTGGATTTTATCATCTACAGTTCACAAAAACAGCAAGTCAACCTGCTTTTTTTTCTTGCTGCTTCCACTTGCTTGCCCTTCCGTTTGCACACATAATGTGAAATCCATCCAGAGCAACTGCGGCGCTGGAGCTCGGCCAGGTTTCTAGAAAGCACTTTAGGCTACAGTTCCCATGACTCCTGGTTGGTGCTGACAGCTCGTACATTTTATTAGCCTGGTACCTTACATTACCCATAATAATAGAAAGCCGGTGAAGTCCTTTATTTTCGATCCCGAATGAGGTGCCAGCTCTCCTTCCCCACCCTTCAGCTTCTGTGCCAAGAAACAGAGATGCAGGTCCAGCAATTGTTGCTCTGGATGGAATGACATAGACCTCTCTTCATTATTATTGCATGCTTCATGCTATAGAAAGAATTTCAAATGTCAGGGAAACTACATACATGTTTCATAAACAATATATATACAGCAAATCTCAACTGAGATTTGGGATTTTTATTGCAGCATACAGCACACTCATATATATATATATATATATATATATGAGTGTGATCACAATGATAATGCAATAAAGCTGTTTAATCTGCTTAAAATCTAGTGCGGATGCAGAATGTTTGTTTGTTAATTAAAATAAGCACAGCCATACATAAGTAGAAGCAAAATAATGTACACGCCTCAAGCCTCATTGGTTTTGTGTCTATAAAATAATAAATGTTAATGTAAATCACAATAATCTCCACAAGGACAGGTCAGATCATTGTTTCACACATCAAGGTTTCCATATTGTTCTTTCTGATGGGTGTCAATCAGATCAGGGTGTTAGCGCTGCTCCCCACCACGTGGATTATCTGTGACCGAGCAGCGAGTAAATGCTTTATTAACAAAGCAGCCAAAATGGCCTGTGTGTCCTCCTAAAAAAACTATTAACTCTGTCACTGAGCATCCCCTGCCTGTCCCACAACAGATGGGTGGACGTCTGTGATCTGTGTAAGCAATTTTGCGCATGGCTGCCACGTAATTTCTTAGGGTGACATCTCACGCTGGTTTTCGGTCTGTACTTTGACCTTGAAATTCAACGAAATTATGCCTGTCTGTGTGGATCATTGTAGGCCCTTTACAGGAACAAGAATCAAGCAATCATGAATATCAGATGCAGAGAACACGGCTCATTATACAGCTTAACAAAATTTTTATGACTGATAGATAATTTCACTAGATCTGATTTCATGAACTTGTTTGATTTACATATTCATGTACACATTGCATGCTAGCAATACTCTGGGAAGTTAAAATAACAAGGGCGAATCATTTAAATTTTCAAATAATTAAAATATATTAGGTTTGGAATTACATTTTCACCATTATATACTATAGTATATAACAGTAGTCACAGTAAATGGATTATTTCAATTATAGTTGTTTGTATTTTATGATGCCTCTCACTGACCTTCTTTTGTTCAAGTATAGACCGATAAAATAGTGGTCAGGTCTCCAGTTAAATCAAAAAAGTAACAGGCAGAACAGGGATAGTCAAATTACACGCTCAGGGACTACTTTACAAAATAAGGGGTAACCACTGGACATTGAATAAACTGACCTTGTAATTGTAATAATAGTTTTCATTTGGTTTTAAAATGCAATAACCAGCAATCACAGCTACAGTATGTGTTCATATTTTTGTCACCCCATTCTTCAGTGCTGGTTAAGCTCTTTTCATTTCCAAAAGCAATGTAGTCAATGCAAATTTAAACATGTAATCACTGACAATCATTGACACAGAAACGCATTAATAAAATTCACAAACGTGTTAAATCAAAGGTGCTGTCACACTGGCCCTTGCTCAGCAAAGTTTCAGGGGTGAAATAGTCTTTTATTTGTGAGGGAATCTTTTGCATCCGGTTCAAGTTGGTCATGTGAATTTGCTGCGTTGACAAACAGTTGGCTGGTTGGTTTGAATGTGGCTTCTGTTTGAGAAAGCTAATACGCAGCATACAAATATCAAATATGCTTCAAATGCACAAGACCAATTCATTATGATTCATCTGTAAAGTGAAGGATGGTCATAGGAGTTCTTATAGTATTTGGGTGTGGTTTTAGGTTTACAATGAAATGGTCTGATGAAGGTAAATTTGGTGTCTCTCTCTCTACATTTACATGCACCCAAATAATCTGTTAGTTATTAGATTGATGGCTTAAACTGACTGAATAGCCTTCATGTAAAAACTTAAATTGATCAGACTGAGCTCGATCTGAATGAAATTTTGGTGTTGGTAGAACTGAAATAGTCCAATCAACAGGAAAAAAGCATGTAAAAGCTACCACTTTTGTAACCGCTATCTTCTCAATTGACCCTTCACAAAAACCCATCCCACTTAGTTACTGTTGCTATGTCCGACAAGCCATGGTGCTCTCTTGTCACACATCATGTAATCACGCAGTGAAAAATACATTGTGGAGCAAAGAGGACAATGCACCAACAGACAAGACAGAGCAGGTCTCCACTTTCAAATTTTGTCATTTTGTAAGAAATTCAGACAAAAAAATACAGTTTTGTGGCTCATTAATGTGTTGTGACAGATTGCTGTAGAGCCTCAGTTCAAGCGGCACATGAACTAATCATCTCTTCCTCTTTACTAGTTATTGCACAAAATAAACATGAATGAACATCAGAAGGTATCTTGTTTCAAAAGCGGAAAGACGTCAATACACATCACTTTTCAAGTTCAAGTACACCAACGTTAATCTACCCTCCTGTCTGAACTGTTTGTCAGACAAAATGGCGGTGTTATGATTCATCAGAATGCCTGTTAATCAAGCTCTCGGAGAAGGGTCAGTTAGACTCAAAAACACCTTCTGTATATGCGCTGCTCTTTTATAATAAGACTGCACATACTGTATGTATTTATGGTTATGAACTTGTCAGTGGAGGATATTTAAGGCCAGATTTGTTTAACATGTCAAATTTGCATGAGACTGCAAGGCCATGAACACTAATAGGATTGGAGGATCTGCTAGTGATCTACTGACAATGTGCAAATTAAAAGACATAGATGTAGATGACCAACACAATCTTCCAAGAGCAGCTTAAATTAGAGTAGATCCGCATGATAATAAGGTGCAGCTAATCTGCTAACACCACAGGTGCAAAATGGGTTAAGACGTGCTTTTTGGGTGCTAAATACTAGCGCAAATACCAGTAAACTGACTACCACAAACCTTAGTAAATCATGTTGCACGATTCATTTAAATTCTCTCCTTAGGCACTGTGCCTAAGTTTTGTTCAGAATACAAAAATGCATATGTATGTGAATGTCAATCAGATTGCAAAGTTTAGGGTTCATGGAAATACAACTTTTAGAATCTGAAATCAGATTGGATTCATTCAGATTGACAAAGCTTAGCAAATATGAACATACCTAGTGCCTGATTTTGCAGTCAAGCTTTCAATATTTATAATCCAGGCTCATTGAAAATGTGTGTTTGTGCCAATATTTCTGCAACATTGATATTGCTTATACCTTATTGCACATTTTGCAGCAGTTTCAAAGTGAAATGTCCAGTGAGTGGCACTAAAACAGACATTCAATACGTGATTGTGTCCATGTTTTTATTACATTGTTTCAGGTAATAAACATTGTTACACTTTATTACATTGTTTCAGAGTGAGGTAAGTTGACCCACCTCCTGGATCTTGGCAACTGTACACTTTTACGTCAAGTGACCATGTATTTTGGAACTGCAGTTCCAGTTCTGCCAGACTGTGAAAAGGTGAAACAAATGGGAGGAGTGGAATCACCCATTTACATTAAAAACTGTTTTGATGTAATTTATCCAGGTCTAAAAAAGATTTATGATGCATATAGGTGATTTAGCAACATATAAAACCATGCAAATCATTTGGCTAAATATTAGCCTGAATTGGTAAGCTAGGTGGTGTATTCCAAAATGGCAGCTATGGGGCAAAGTGAGCCAAATGCTGTGGGGTAAATTGAGCCAGCGTTTTAACCTACCACCATAAGGCACTGAAGTTAAATTAAATCTCTGAAGTATAAACTCTATATTTATTTATTATATATATATATACATATTATTTGTAGTTTATTTGATAGGGACAGTGCACAAGTGCACCAGATCCTTCTCTGATAAGAACCAGAAGATGTTTTTCATTACATTATAATCATATAGATTTTTCCACCTGCAGTCCCCTAATGGCCTGTTCGACACTGCAGAAAAGCTACCATGCCAAGAATATTTTGACTAAAATGTTTATTACTTTCTGTGACATTTATTCCTTCATTTTAATTCAGTTTTTATTTAATTTTACTTAAACTCTGTTTAGTTTTTGGGAAGGTCACAACTTTGGTGTTCAACATATTGTTTCAGAAATGAAAACAATTAAAGATTGAAATTTAAACTTCACTTGGTTGGTTTTATGTTAAGTTAGCTTTAAGACAAGAAATGTGACTGTTTGTAAAAGAAAATTTGATTATTAAGTTACTTTTTAAAAGAGGTAAATTATCATATTTGTTTGAATCAGTGTTACGGCCCATAACCATTTTAAGTCTCGTTAATTCAAACAATTAAATAAAGGACACAGGCCGAACAAATTAAAAAATCACACACGGGAAGGAAAGCTAAGAAAACAGACTCCTAACTACACCTGTTCTTGGAACAATGTTCTTACATGACTCCCGAAAAAAAAAATAAGAACGGGTGAGTCTTCCGGACACCTGCTTCCCTCGCTCAGCTCTTACTAAATAAACAAAACGTAACTAATAAATAAATACTCTACCCGATACTGATAAGAAAGAAAGAATATCACATATCAAAACACAAATTCACAAGTTAAACCTAAGCATAAAGAAAACACAAAAATAGCCCTGAAGAGTCGATGAGAGAGACGCTTGCGAGAACAATGGGAAGCGGAGCAACAAAGAAAGAGAGACCGGTCTGAGCTGTTTGTCGAACCGTAGTTTCACAGGATTCATATCGGAGTGAAACATATGAAGCTGTATATGTGATGCTAATGTTCAAAAGTATCAGTTTTCAAATCCCGCAGCACATTAAAATAGTTTTGAGGTCATAACATAATATTGTGCAAGGAATTGTGTGAAAATTAGGCTTTCTTAATCAAAACTCTGGCCCTGTAAATCATAATTTGTGTGAAAAAGAATAAAAGTTGTCTGACCTCTATTTCAGTTTATTTCAGCTGGAAACTGCAGCGATTCATATGGACGGCTACGTTTTTTGATTTTTGCAGAAATGTAGCTACAGGCACATATTTCCATTGAGCCTGGATAGGATATTAGCTTTTAAATGGTATACATGCAGTTGAAGTATAAGCGGGCTATACTCAAAATTCTCAAAATAGTTTTCATATTATGCGTCAACCAAGCAGCTGCCATTGAATCACAAAACTAGAACATTCCTGTTGTAAACACTTGCAGTGTAAACAGTTTCCTTTATTATAACATGAGTGATTGTAGTTTTGTTGTGTCATGCTGCTCATGTAGATGCAGAAACAGCAACTTAATTTTATAAAATGTGGTGGTGAGCCGCTGATAACCAGTAGGGGGACAGGTTTTGGAGTATCTCTGCTGTGGAAACTCTGGATTTTTTCTTTCTTTCTTTTATAAATCAATAATGTCAATTATGCACACGCAACATCTCAAAATATTCTGTTTCTCTTGCCTCTCCTCCATCCAGATCTGTGTATTTCTCTCTTCCTGTCAATCTTATTACCGCAGTGGTTTAAGAGCAGGCCCTGCTGTCATAACAGAGAAGAGCGCTGAAAGGTTACACACGCGTAGACACACCTTCCATACAATCTCAATTGTAATGTGCTGTCAAAACCTGTCAGAATATGCAGGGCTGTTGGGTGGACATGTGCCCCTGCCCACGACTCTGCACACTAAGCCTCGCGCTGTGGAAAAATATGATTATAGACAACACTTGCTCTCCAGCCGCTGAGAGCGACATGTCTCCGGTGACATAATGCAAACGTGTGTCTCCCGCTCTGATTATTTAGAGCCGTAGAGGCTCGGGGGAGGACGGGGACTGTGACATGACACCAGGCACCTCTTCTTCAGCTAGAGATCAACCCTCATTACCTTGAGAACTGACACGGCGACCTGTCTCCCTCAGGAAATGCTTAAAAATGAACATAAAGCGATAGAAAGGAGCGATTGACTTTCTCGTCGAGGTTCTCGGGGGCCGCGGCGCCGGCTGTTTGCGCAGGGAATAGGATGAGCTTGCTCAAACATTAGCCTGATGAATTGCTGAAGGTTTCGAAGTGTGTTGACTAATGGAATGGGTCAACACACAGCAAGCTTTATGGACACACTTTTCTTGATACATATAAATGTTGGGATTATCTTTCCTGTTTTCTGTTTCTCCTTTTTTTAGAGATCCAATTATTCTATCCTGTGGCAGTTAGGAAAGAAGAAAAATGTCCCTGCATATTTATAGTTACTTATTAAATCATATAGAGGAGATTGCATGGGGCTAGTTGTCACACTAACCATAAAATCTTGACAAAAATAGCTTGTGAATATTGTCTGTTATCACCCCGGGGAAAAATACTTGACTTTTTGTGACAAAATGCGACAATAGTGGGGCATGCTGTCAGAATGGGAACCCGCCATTAAACAAGCGGTAAACCTGTTATAAAGCACAAAACTGTTAATAAAATTAAAGGTATAAAATAAATGGTAAATAAAAGGTAACATTCAATCAAGTTTACATTTATAAACAATAAACTACAAGTCAAAAGTTTGGAGTCTGTAAAATTTTGTAATGTTTTGATAGAAGTCTCTTTTGCTCAATGCTACATTTATTTGATCAGAAAAAAAAAATGTTATATTGTAAAATATTATTACAATATAAAGTAACTAAAATTAGTGCTGAAAATGCACGAACACAGTTATTTTTGTGGCTGAATCAATTATGGAAACTCAATTATGAAATTATTTGGGTTGCCCCCGACCAAAGATTTTCCTAGTCGACTATTAGTCATTCATTTAAGCCAGTAGTCGACCTGTTGCATGTTTATGACAATAATTTAATGTGTTGTCATATTTGTGGGACACAAGCAGGACAGAGCTCGTTGCTTGTCTAATATCTTTCCATCTTCTTTCAAGCAACTGACACGTTGTAAAAGTTCAGAAGAGCAAATTTGATCTTCTACATGTGCAAGATTATATTTGATATTGCTCTGTCAGAATAAGTGAAACTAAAATACTGGCATGTGTCAAATGCAAAAAATTTACAAATTAACTTGACGTACCTTACCAAAGTCTAACAAGCAGAAACTATTAATTTGATGTGTAAGTAAAAAGGTATCAGCATTTTTCTGCTTTACTACTGTGATAACTTCCTGTGACCAACTGACCAATTACATTTTGGTCGACTAAGCCTTTTCTCGCTTGTCAACTAATATTTAGTCGCCTATTAGGGGGCTGCTTGTAGAAACAACTATGTAGATAGTTCAGATTCAGCTGTAAAGCAATTCTAAAAGACAACAGTGTCACAGTTCTGATCAATTCAGTTTATTAATTTCAGGTTCAGTTCATATCAATAATAGTATGAATTTTATCAAATTTTAAAGTGAGTTCAGTTCAGTTATAAGCATTTCCACAAAAGGCAGCGACATTGTTACTCAGCTTTAGCCATCAATGTTGATTCAGTTCAGTTCAATAATAGTGTCGATGTTGCAAGATCTGATTCTGCTCTTTGTTCACATCTGATATTGTCAGTGTAAATGACATACAGCCAAATACTGTATAACAGAATTACATTTATTTAGTATGTGTCTGTTGAGATTTATTGGTTCTCTATTCCCCTCCATCTTAAACATCTCACATAAAGATATAAAATAAACAATTTTCCCGAGCTAAAGACGGACCCCTCCCTGGCGTCTGTGGTGCGTTGACAGGCCGGTCTGTTGAGTTTGAGTCCGGGGCCCTCATGCTGTGTGCTGTTTATGTCCTGCCCCCGTGGCCCAGCTTGTTACAGGGATGACAACATGTTTTCTTCTCTTTTTTATATCTTTGTGCTTCTCTTTCTGACAGCCAGAAAGCCCTGAGCTGAACAAACAAAGGCGGCAACAAAGCCTGCAAGATTCTGAGTTCTGCCTTTCTTCTTGAAGCCATGGAGACAGGCAAACTGATCTACAAGGGGTTTGTCTCCATACTAGCTAATAATGTGTCTAATGTGATCCAAAATTAAAAGCTTGTCGTGTTGGTTTATATTTGTGTGACTTTTCTTTTTTTTTTTCTTTGAAACACAAATTAAGATTAAGATTAAGATTATTTTATTTGTCACATACACAATTACATAGAGAGTATATAACCAGAGGTGAAATGTATTCTCTGCATTTAACCCATCCTAAGTGAGCACACACCCGGAGCAGTGGGCAGCCATGTTACAGCGCCCGGGGAGCAGTTGGGGGTTCGGTGCCTTGCTCAAGGACACCTCAGTCGTGGTATTGAAGGAGGATACTCCCCCCACCAACAATCCCTGCCGGACCTGAGATTCCAACCCACAACCTTCCGCTTACAAGCCCGACTCGCTATCCATTAGGCCACGACTGCCCCCCAAATGGAGATATTTTGAAGAATGTTCACTAGGGCTGGGCAATACACATAATGAAAATTAGTGTTATTATTGCTATAATTCTGCTAACTACATAAAATTAGGCTGAACCAATCATTGCACAGACTATGAAAGTATGATTCCATTTTGGGGAAGAAAAAATTAATAAATACAACTTCTCACAATTCTTTCGTTTACATCTCAAAATTCTTTTTTGTTTTCACATTACAGAATAATAATAAAAAAGTTAATTGTGACTTTTTTTTTTCTCACAATTGCAAGTTTATATCTCACACTTCAGACTTCTCAGAATTGCTAGTTTATATCTCACAATTCTTAGTTTATATGTTGCAATTCTAAGAATGGTGAGAAAAAAAGAAGAAGGATGAATTGCATTTCTGCTGTGTAATAAAAAAAGGCAAATATGTAAAGGCAATAATGACTTTTTACTTTTTTTACAGCTTTTTTTTTCTTGCAATTGTAAATTTATATCTTACAATTTGGACTTTTCTTCTCAGAAATGCTAGTTTATATATCACAAAAAGAGTTTATATCTTTATATCTGAAATTTTCTTGTAACTGTGAGATATAAACTCAGAATTACCTTAAATGCAATTCTTGACAGTGACAGCAATAGTAACAGAGTAAAAAAATAATCTCAAAATGAACAGATCTGTGCATGAAGTCTTGGAGTACATGCAAACCAATAGACCTGTCACTTGTTCTCTGCAGTGTTTGATGTGGTTCTTTGCTCTTCGTCTTTCTTTGTTCTTCAAAGAACTCACTTTGTTGTTGCAACAACCACAACTCTTTGTAAGGTATATTTCACTTTTTGCATACTTTTCATATTTGTATATTGGCACATTAGTACCTTTAAGTAAATATAATTTTAAATGTTCCTTTTGTGTTCACTGAGTAAAAAGCAGCGAGTCATCACTATGTCTAAATATATGTGTAAACTGTAATGATTTTGTAGTAAACAATTGGAATTTAGTTCGTAACAAAAATTGTTCTATCCATATCATGTCTTTTTTGAGGTTAAAAGAAAAATCACCTTTTTAAATTGTTCTAGAATAAATACAAAAATCTTGAAATATATATTGAAATCTGGAAACATATTGAGATACAATTCTTTAGCTATATCACTCTGCACTCTTTCCTATACAATGAAAACATCCAATGTCCTCAAATGTTTTGTGCATTTGTCAGCCTACAGTCTTGAGCTGTAATGTGACATGCATCAGACAGGGACAAATTTAAATCCATTTCACACTTTTAAGCATGAGCTGTACAACATGTACTATAATATTTTTAAATATTGCTTATTTATACGTTGCTTGCAATGCAGATATTTAGTGAAATCAGACTCTACAGCAAGGGCTGCTGGAACTGGGCCGTGCTAATAATCAAAACCTTGATGTATTGCTTGCAAAATTTATAATGATAGTATGAGGTTAAAACATCAAAATGAGCTTAAAGAACAGTACATTTAGAGAAACATGATTAGGTTGGCAGTGATATTGCTGCTGCCGACAGACAAATGCTTTAGCTGCTATGATTTTTGCATGTACTGTCACAAGTCTATATAAAATGCATCATCTAATAATTAGGGCTGTTGATGTAACATGTTAATTTAATTTAATTAGTTATGGGGAAAAAAAACAAAAACACATTAAAATAATTTTTAACCCCTGCCCCAGATCTACGTCGGTCATCTTACATTTCTGACAGCTGATTGGTGGGCAACAACTCATTGTGTGATGTAGCCTATAGAATGCAGTTATATGGCCCTAAAATGCAAGAATATTGGGGCAAACATGAGTATGAGTATCATATATGATACAGTTAAGCAATATCACGAGCAACAAGTGCAATATAACACCAATGTTGTTTTTGTCCCAAATATCACGATTTTATACAACAGTTCAGTAAATATTAACTTAATGTTGTGTTATATTTTAGACACAATAGTGTCTGTTTTTGCTTAATTTTGCTGACAAAAATATTACCTATAAATTTGCAGCAAAACTGTTGTGAACAAAAAACACACGAACAAACAGAAAAACCTATCCCTTTAATACCCATTTTTGGGTGAACTATCATTCAATACCCATTTAAAACCCAATAATCTCATCCCATTAATGTAGACACAAATAAAATATTTATTTCTAAAGCTACATTTTGTAATGTCTATTTGATGCTTTTCTCAATTAACACAATAATGGCTTATCAGTTGTGATTACTTAGATTAATCGCCACACTGTGCAATTAATTAATTCAGTTGATAGCCCTAATAATAATGTAATATTTGGAGCTACAAAAAAGTCAGCTAATAAACCACTTTAAACCATGACAAGTTTCTACTTTAAAACCATTTTCAGACACTTTAAGTAGGAGTCAGCTTGCCTGAAACTAAAAACACATTTCTTTAAGATTTTAAACCCATGAGGTTTCAATAAGGTTCACGCTGTCATTAAAATCAACTTCACCTTCATCTGCTGGACATACTTCAGCAGCAACTCAAATTCTGTGCTGTACTTCTGACAAGTTATTCGTTTTTGAAATCGAAAAACTGTCCAAAACAATGAACGTCGGATTTCTTGATTTCTTTTTGTGTTGGACACATGAATAAACTACTTTGCTTTAGTTTCATTTTCAGATAAATCTTCATTTCTCACAGCTTTCTGACTCTGTGACCATGGTGTGTAACCTTGCCGATACAGTAAACATTTCTGGTTGCCAGGTCCTATTATTTCAGGCTCTATAATGAGGTTGACATAACAAAGCGTCTGTCCGGCAGATGGGGAGTTCGGGGTCGCACGTGGCCACGGGAGGGGAACGCATTAGATTGGCACATCAGAACCGTCCCTCCTGTGATTTTATGAGGTCGACTCAATTATGTGGTGACCCCGGGTAATTATTCAATTCACAAAGTTAATAAACACTGGAGGGGATCTCCTGACAGCCTGGAGCGCAACTTTGTCACTTGCAATTCAAATTACAGCGGGACTCCAAGGTGCAAGACACTGAAAATAGACGACAGGTAATGATCTATTGCTTTGGAGAGAGTGCTGAGTTTGTCAAGGGGGTTGGGGAAAGAGGCCGGGTTTATTTAGTCACTTATTTTTCATGCCTGCACTCAAAACAACGGCAAGAACAAAAGAAACTCTTGAATTACTGTGGGAGCTGGCACACTTGTTTCTGTTCATTCTGTTGAAGAAGAAGAAAAAAAAATCCACCCTCTACCATGCACCCTCCAATGAAATACACAGACTTATTTTGGCTTGACGTTAGATGATAAACAACAGGCATTTATTCACACGACTGCTGAGCAGAGATCCCATAATGCTTTTCATTTCCGATCAGAAGTTCAGTAACGCTTTAGATTAGGGAACACTATTCACTATTAATAGTTGCTTATTACCATGCATATTAATAGTATATTGGCTGTTTATTAGTACTTATAAAGCACATCTTAATGCATGACCATATTCTAGATCCCTTAACCCTACTCCACACCTAAACATAAATAATACAGCAGCTAGCTTGCTTACTATTAATAAGCAGCAAATTAGGTGCTCACTGAGGAAAAACCCTTAATAGTTAATAGTGAATATGTGTTACCGGATGTTCCTCTTTGTAGCAGAACTTAGGTAAGTACGTATGTTATGATTGAATGATTTCACACAGTCCTGTTTGAGTGCGTAATATGGTTACAAATTTATATATACATTGACAGATTTTCAGGACTCATACCTACATTTTAATAAAACCTGTGCTGTGTGAATGAAACAGTACTAGGCAGTATGAGAGCGTTTTGTATGTTGCAGCAATGCTAGAAATGCACTGTGCACCCAAGCAATGTGAGAGAATGAGTGTGGGGAGTGTGATATTAACATTAATATGAATTCCCTTGTCACTTGATGTGTAACATACAACTTATTTACATAATTACAGTTTTACATAATTTGCATATTTGCAGTTACAGACTGATTCATGCCAGTGGATGTATAATCGCTGTGGTGTTTACGCTCTATTGCTGTGGGACGTTGTGGTTGTTTCATGTTCTCATTGGTTAGTTGGCATGTGGGTAGTTGTATTTGCTTGAAGAGCTGGACCTGAATTGCTTGTGCAAGTAAAAAAAAAAAAAAAGTGTAAGCTGATGTTGCCAGTTATTGATTACAAAAAAATCACCTGAATGTAGCTGATGCAAAATTAACTAAATCAAATGAACAAAAAGTAAAACATACTACTGTATACCATATCATTAACAAGTTTAGGGTCAGTAAGTTTTTTGTTGTTGTTCCTCAAATAAATGAATGGTTCTTTTATTCACGGCTGGATTATGACGGTCCTCCTCAGTCGAAATTGGTATTTCAGCTCGGTCTCCCCAGAGGACCACACTGTCATGGTTATGTTTGGTTCAGTTCTGTTTTGTTTAGTTCCTGTTGTGCCTGTTTGAGTTCTTGTCAGTTTCTATGGTTACCTATTAGTTACCATATTGACCCGATTATAAGACGACCCCCCTTTTTCCAGATGTACCTTTTGTAAAAAGGCTTTTTGAATACCAAATCTTGTTTTTTTCTCTCTCTCTCTCTGTAAAACACATTTATCTTAAATTATTTTCATATTGCATATTTTTCCTATTTTAATTTTTGTTTTGAAAGTATGGTAAATACTGGTAAAATGTACCAACAATGACATTTAAAAATATACACTTTTTGATATACCATAAAAATAACAGGTAGCCCATCTGAATTATATAACATTTAGTCCATCCATCTCATAGTAGCCTGCCAAACCTTTTTTAGCAGTAGAAGTGAAATCTTATTGTAATCTTCAAATCTGGGTACTGTCTTATGTTTTAAAATCACTTACAGAGGAAGTTTAGTCCCATCAGGCTAACATGACAGTCACAACTCATGCCGCTGTAAGCTTTCCTTTTTTTTTTGTTTTCACTTTGAGGGCCTCATTTATAAAATGTTGCGCAGAAACCATCCTAAATTTGACCTTACGGTCATTTCTAAGATATGCATATGTGCGATTCATAGAATGAACGTACGAACAGAAATCGCACGTACGCGTCTCTTTCAGAGGTGAAATCGATGAATCGCAAATGATCTTGAACTTGCGCGCAATTGACTGGTTTCAGCTCTCTGCCTTGTAAACGACTCCTAATTAATATCATTAACATATAAAAGATCACCAATCATCATAATTTAGAACAGCGAGCTGCAAGAACAGCTTATATTTTAAAAAAACCTGCAATACTCAGACAATAAAAACGTACGTCTGCTCAGACCCTGACGTGACGCTAAGCACTTTTCCACGTCAAAGACTGTTTTTATAAATATGAACGTTGGCGTGGATTTAAGCGTACGCACACTCTAAGATCAAATCTGAGTGTACGCACACTTTATAAATGAGGCCCCTGATAATAAATACCTACCCCAATCTCTTGAATGATAGGGGTTAAGGCTTATTTATTTTCAAATATATCTACAGGAAACAATATATAACTACTATGTTATAATATAATGTAATAAACATACTGTTGAATCATTTCCATATTTTGCATCATCCAAACAAGTGGTCATATCCCAAGATTGCAAAGGATTTGACATAATAATCTGAAATGAGGTGAGATTGTCAAAAAGACATTGGTTTCAGAATAAAAGAGCAACAGTGATGATTCCTTACGGGACTGCTGTAGTCATACTATTTCATTCATTTTAATTAATCATATAAATATTGCTGTAATATTTGTAATTTGTAAGCTTTCAGCTTGACCATAAGGGGTTACACTTTATAGTCCACTTTTGACATTCTACTAATTATAAGTAACGTTGCAACAAGTCAACTAACTCTCATTAAAGTATTTGTAGACTGGTAGGTAGGATTAGGGTGTATTCACACCAGGAAAGTCCGCTAGTTCACTTGCTTTGGTCCGGACCAAATACAATGTTGATTTTTTTAGTTTGGTGCGGTTCGCTTTCACACTGCCCTTTTTGCAAGTGAACCAGAAACTATAAACAAAACCACACATGTGCTTAATGTCATTCATTCCTTGGTTCATCCATTCAATCGTACCAGAGTTTGTTTGGAAGCGGACCGAGACCACCTCTTCAGCTGAGTCTCAGTACAGTTGTTTGGTGCGCACCCGAGTGCGATTGCTGTATTCACACCTGCCCAAAAGATCTGCACCAAGAGGGGAAACAAACTTGAGTTTGATTCAATCGAACCAAACAAGACAGGTGTGTATACACCCTTAGTTACTCATAGTTAGTCGAAGGTCTAAAGAGGACTATTAACATAAAGTGTTATCCAATGAGTAAAGCATGGTCCAGAAAGATTGGATAAGGAACTATCAGGTATTTCTTGAAGGAGATCTCGTCTCCGGAGCCCTGAAGCATGAAACGTACCCTGAATTACTTCCATTAAAATGCCTCTCAGTTTTAATCTTTTAAGCAAAGGTGTGTGATAGATTTATATGAATTATGCCTGCCTTAGAGCTTGTTCTCATTCCATAGCTCATGAAAACCTAATTGAACATCATGTGGCCAAATGATTTAAATAGCTTGTTATTCATTCTTAAGTCGTTCAGCGGCGGGCAGGCACTCAGCTATGAAGGTAGGTCACAGACATCTGTTGCCACCATATCAGCCACTTGAGAAGGGTGAGGATTTTAATAAAAGAATAGCTGCTCATAAAAAAATTGCTTAATAAGTATCAGGGTGAGAAATTAAATCAGAATTAGGTCTTCAGATCTTTTCTTTTGGACTGTCAAATCTTGGCAAGGGTTTCAAGAAGTTCTTCTCCTTTGATGAGTCCTGCAATTTGAGTCTTTGAGCACAGACCACATATCAAAAAGAAATAACACTTGAATTGTTGGACATGAAATTGCTTGGTAGACTTCAGCGTCTCCTGAGATTAAAAGAGCCAACACATCTAAGGCAGATTGGCACTGCTTTGAATGCTTTCAGGTTTTTCTGAAACCTACAATAAAGTTTCAAATACAAACAAAGCTTGAACACAAGATCCCACACCAAATGCATTACATACTATGAACTAAACCTTTTTGTGCTAAAATGTAAACAGGTTTTAGGACTAGGTAAGGTATGTTGCTCTAAGCTCCTTACTGTGTAATAAATAACATGTTTGACGACTCGAGTTCAGTACAAAATAGAATGTTTCTCAGTACTTCTTTAATTAAAATTTCTCTGTTCCCTTATCTCTTAATTTGTTATATGCCTGTTCTGTAATTAGTTTCTTTGTTTCTGTTTCGCAGTGTTATTATCTTTTATCTCTGTTTTCTCATATTTGTGACTCTAATTGGACGAATGGATAACTGAATATATGTATCCATTTAAGCACAATCAATCAGGAATGACAATTTTCTGAAAGGACATATAACATGACATAACATGACTTTTTTATTTAAAATGTAATTAATTAAAATAATTATACTAATAATGCACTATAGCTTTCATTTATTTTTTATTTCAGTTTTAGTAATTTTACAACTTACAACAATTCAACATTTTTCAGTTAATTACCAGTTAGTTTCTAATTTCTTATTTTTCATCTAATATTTTATTTTATTTTAATAACAGAAAATGTTTCTGAAATAGGTTTAGTTAAAAATAACAAGATTTTATTCTACATAAATCCTATTACTAAACAATTATTTCCCCCCTTTTTTATTTAAACAAAAATCAATCAATCAATCTTGTTTTAATGTGCATGGATGTAGTGGTGGAGGTTTAAAGAAGAACTTCTTTGAGAGGATTTTTTTCAGTGCAAACTAAACACCATTTCTAAAATAGCAACAATAACAAAATGAGAAAATCTAGATTAAATTTTGCAACCAATTTTAAAACTTGTCAGTTGTAATCCTTCAAATCTTTTGAAAAATGACTACAAGAACATATTGGTAGTGCACGGATATTCCCTTATACAACATACATTGAGAGGAACAACAAACAGCAAGTTGCATTTTAAATGCTGTCTGATCCTTCAAAGTCTAGAATTTAAATGATTCAAATCTGTAGCAGCATCACTCATTTTTCCTGTTCTCCAGACCCTCTGCTCACTCAGAGCTCACGGTGACCCATACGCATTATTATTCTTATCATTTAAGGCATGGCAGGATTAGCTAAATCATCCGTTTTTCATGAGAAGGCTGCCAACTGGAGATGAGCGTTTCATGTCTGATGCCGTTTTTCTGCCTCTGTTCTGGCGTTGTGCCTTTGGTCTGAGTCTTCGGGTGGTCTGTGATGAGGTTCTATCCCCCAAAATAAAAGCCTGGATGTCTGCGCTTGGATGAATAATTACAGAAGTCTGATAACTGCTGTCACGACAGCCACGGATTCAAACTTCATAAACTTGTTTTCCCTATACCATAAAATGATCTTTCCTTTTGGCCAAAATCAAGCTTTTCCCCACATATTCAGAGCTTTATACTGTCAATGTTGTTTAATTTCCTGGTTGCAGTACTTTCTGTGTTGTGCTTTTTAGTATTTAACCCCATCTGTTGATATCTTGAAACAAAAGATTTCAAACAAACTTGAGGTCTAAAACAACACTGACCCTAGAAAAAAAAAAAAAAAAAAAAAAATCCACAGGAGAAATAAAGCCATACCGGTTTGGTACGACATGAGTAAATGATAGCAGATGTTTATCTTACAAAGCTCAATCAAAGAATAAACCAGATAAACAGAGGCCATTTTAATGAAGTAGCGTCTATCGTAACAGATCCAGCTTTGTAGGAACCAGATCATCCATCAAGCAATTAAGGAAGTATGTAAATGAACACGAATATGTGCATATGAATCAAATATAATTATAGATGCTGCCAAAGCACTCATGGGATATGACAAAAATAATAATCATAGAGCACATTTGTGATTGTGATTTTTGAAGTGTCAGTCATAATTATGAGTGGGATGAGTTATTAAAGTGAATTACTCACTGTAACATGAGGGCTGCTACTCATGTGCCTGTTACAGTACTTTCTTCTTTTCCTTCTTTTGTTGGTGTAGCACTCCGAAAATATGCTTCTTCTTCTTCTTCTTGTTAATCAGTTAAGTTCTATTAAGTTCTATTGACTAAATCAAATCAATATTGGGTGTGATCACCCTTTGTGCCTTTAGTACAGTATAATATAGTGTGCAGTCAGGTTTGTTTCATCCATCTGAATATTTATTTATTTCTTTCTTCCCAGCCGCTCTCTTGTAAACCCTGACTGACTTGATAATGATGAGATCAGATATGTGTGGGCTGTACCATCTGTTAAAGGGCTCTATGTACATACAAAAATTACATTATTAGCAAAAACAATGTTTGGAAACGTACAGCAGATAGGTCCTACTGGCACACAAAGTTGCATAAACAGTCATTAGGTTACGACTATGTCTAGCCTACTAGACCTAGTCCAACTAGCAGTTAGCCAAGAGGTTATCAGTGTAATAAACTTTTCCATATTATATTGGACCAATCAATGGACCAATCAATCAATTTTTTTAATTTTTTTTTTTTAATGTAGACCAATCTATGTAAAAAAAAAAAAAACTAACAGAGAAAATCAACAATATGGTTTAGTACAATTATCAGATCACAAAGACGGTGTTGTAATTATACAAATATGTAAAGTGAAGTGCTGTGATATTTTCACATCCATCGGTTTGCAGTAAATGCTGCTCCACACAAACTCCATCTGTACAAGTGCTGTGAGTTTGAGTTACTTATACTCTATGTCGCTTATATGTTATATTTGAAAATGCCACATGCACCAAACATCTTCCCAAGTTTGTGATGAGAATGATTTATAAACCTGTTGTCAATAAAAAAAAAGCATTTCAAAAGAGAAGTTTCCATGCGATTTTACAAAATAAAAGCTACAAGGTTTAACATTTGAAAGCAAAGTATTATGTTTTAATATATTTTTGGATTGTTGCATTATTCATTTAATTGTATGCTGAATTATGCGATATATGTTATGCAAGTCTAATGCTAATTACTGGCCATGTCATTTGAAATCCAAGGCAAATTTCCCAAAATTATATTCTATTCTATTCTATTCTATTTATAGAAAAAAACAATGAAAAAAACTGGTATTGTAAATGCACTGTTGTTATAGAAAATATATAATTTTATATTGTCTAATTATGAATTAAATAAATTACTACATAAAAATATTATTATTAAATACCTCACCTTTTAATAATATTTATTTATTTATTTGTTTGTTTGTTTTTTTTATAAGTTGACTAATTAAATGAAAGAATAATAATTAAATAAATAATGCACATACAGTTTCATTGACGGTAAAAAATAAAAAAAATAAATTACCGCTGGTAAATTTTCTCATGTCACTGGCCACTGGCAGGTGTGGCAAAATGTTAATTTTAGGCCCTTTGTCCAGCCCTAGAATGAATACTATAACAACATTTTAACACTTGTTAAAAGCAATTAAATAAAAGCTATTTTCCTCTAAACATGTGAACTAGATATAAAACACAGCTGTCACCCAACATGGTCACTGACTACAGACAGATGACAGTCTGTAGCTCTGAGGGTTCAACGGCAGCAAACTGCAAGTGTTCATGTGCGTTAATCATCTAATGTTGCATTAAATTTAACATATGATAACCATTTGTCCATTTTCTTTCCCCCGTTTGCATCATACATCTTTCAATTAGACAGGCACTGTGTGCTTGTCCATGGAGCAAATATGCTTTTTTATAGCATTAAGCCTGTCGGCTGAACGGTTTCAACCATATTTCTGAGGAGATCCCTGCCAAGGAGAGCTCCATTTGTTTTATTCACAACCTCTCCCACCTCGTCCTCCACAAATCACTGAAGAAAAAAGAGGTGTAAAGTAAACCTCCATCATGGGAGGGGAAAGTACCTTTTAAGATGTGACCAATACTCTGCTAATGGGGGTTATCCATCCTGGGCTTTCAAAATGTCACATTCCAGTCTTGTTCATTTGCATAACCTCTAAAGTGTCCCTGCAAGTGAGAGTGCATTGATTTAGTCACCGCCTTACAAGCTACTTGCCTTGTTGACACAGACAACTCCATCAGAGTTAAGGCAGTCGCTAATCCACTGAGCGTTAGGGATGGGCGATACCTCTTATTTTATTTTCGATCCGATACCGATATTTTCAAGCCCAGTATCGTCGATATCGATACCGATACCTGTAAACTAAAATGATCTTTTAAATTATTAAAAGAATATAATCAGTAATTATACTCACTTAATATTAGATTTTAAAGCCATGTTTGTTTTTAAACAATTCACAGACCTTTTTTTTGTTTACACTGTCAGAAATGAAATGTACTAAAATATTAAAATAAAAACTTAGCCCTTTACTGGGGCAGTAACCTCAAAGGTGCACCTATACCCCTAAAAGGGAGCATATTAGTGAAAAATAAAAATAAACATGGTGTTACATACAGTAAGTACTAAACTGTATTATTATTATTATTATTACCATGGTACAGTTTTACTACAAATACTGTGGTAAACTGTGGTTACTGTAATAAAACCATGGTTACATTTTTTAAAAGGCTGCCAGGCTGCTGTACTCCTAAAGGTGAAACTTTAACATATTTTTTTCTGACAGATTTATTAACAACAATTACAGAATATAACAAAATACATTTGAACTTTTAACAACCAGTTTAAATTTACTTACACAAACTAGCCTATTTAAAATAAATATTACAAGCACACACAAGTTTGGGGTAAGTAAGATTTTGTAATATTTTTTAAATAAGTCTCATGCTCACCAAGGCTCCACTTATTTGAACAAAAATGCAGTAAAAACAGCAATATTGTGAAGTATAACCATTAAAATAATTATTTTCTATTTCAATAGGCCTATTTTAAAAATGTAATTTAAAATGCGTCTGTGATCAAAGCTGAATTTTCAGCATCATTATTCCAGTCTTCAGTGTCACATAATCCTCCAGAAATAAATCTAAAATCATTTGCTGCTCAGGAAACATTTCTTATTATGATTATTATTGCTGCTTCATATTTGTGTAGAAATCGTGATGCATTTTTCAGAATTAATTTTATATATAGTAATAATGATATATAATATAATGTAATAATGTGGCAATGATTTCTTATGATCTACTTATGCTTCTGATGCTTTTGAGAAACGCAGCTCTATTTGAACAAACACTGTGACTGAGCCACGCGTCCGCAGCGAATGCTGTCTGTGATTGATTACTTCTGTCTTTCAGCGTTTGCGTGTGTTCCAATGAGCAGGAGAAATAGCTCTACCCAACACAATTGTTCGCTAATATAGTCTATTTTTCCATTTAGAAGCTTATTTTATGCACCGAATTTCTTAATAAATAAGATTAGTGGTTAAAAAAAATGCACTTTAGAATCGATATTTTTATGTGAGGATCGATCCTTTCGATACAACATCAGTATCGAAAGTATCGATACTTTAGGATCGATCCGCCCATCCCTACTGAGCGTGACTCGCGTGCAGAGACTCCAGCCGTCCCGCCACCGGCCGTTCCGCACGTGTCCGTCTAGCGCTCGCAGTAAATATCGATAGCTTATCATTGTGTGCTTTCTGAGTGGCTGTGAGAAATAAATTAACGCGCAGGCTGATTAATGGCACGGAGATCTTTCATCGCTGTTGCTCTCGGCACTACGTAGATGTTGTGCAGAGTCCTTTAGACAAAAGTATTTCCGCCCATCAATTTGGGTAGTCTTGGAAAAAATTCAGTATGCTTAGTGGGGCTGTGCTGCATAGCTTCTTATCTTACAAATTCTTAATTAAGACAATTACCCTTGTTTGGTCTTTTAATGAGAAATCGTTGTTTTCAAATGACTTGTTTGGAAAAAAAAGGCTGTCAAACCTTTCAGCATTCTCGCTGTAGGTCACTTACATTCCAACGAGAAAGGTTTCAGTCATTAGTGACCATGTAATTAAGGAACAGCTCACCCAAAATAAAACTTCGGTAACACTTTACAATAAGGTGTCATCTGTTAACATTAGTTAATGTATTAACTAACATGAACAGACAATGATCAATACATTTATTACACTATTTATTCATCTTTGCTAACGTTAGTTAATAAAAATATAGTCGTTAATTGTTAGTTCATAGTGCATTAACTAATGTTAACAAACACAACTTGAGATTTTAATAATGCATTAGGTAATGCTGAAATTAACATTAACTAAGATTAATAAATGCTGTGGAAGTAATTGTTAATTCTTAGTTCATGTTAACTAATGTTGTTTACTAATGTTAACTAATGAACCTTATTGTAAAGTGTTACCAAAACTCCTATTATTTCTTCAGCCTTGTTTCTGTGAAACATAAACAAATTATGTTTAAAGAGTTTTCTATAGTTGTTCTTTTTTTTCCCCTCCACACAACAACAGAGATGACAATGTTGTCAAAACAAACACCAGACATTTTTTTTTTATAAATACTAATACATTTTTTTAAATAATAATAATAATAAATAAATGCTGTAAAAGACTTTATATATAAAAACACATTGCACTCCTATTAGTTATGAATGGAAGAAAGTGTAACACACAATATGATGGAATAGTTCCACCTTCTTTATAAATCTGTAAAGTCTTTGCATCTTTGCAGCTGCAGTTAGAAGACTCGGTTTAGAAACAGTCAGCGTTCAGCAAACTGCACATGCGCACTGGCTGGTCTAGACTGAACATAAGACTTTTTAAACACTATTTGAGCATAAGAAACAACATCTATGAGACAGTTGTTAGCAGGTTTCATTGGTGATTTCAAAAATGAAATGTAATCATAAGCTTGGCAATGTCACATTGTAAGTACGCATGTGCATGAGATTGCCGTTTTCACAAATTTTGCATTTTTGTAGCATGGAGACGATAATGAATGAATGAATGAATGAATGAATGAATGATGCATTTATATAGCACTTTCTTGTGTATTGCTGTACACCCAAAGCGCTTTACAATCATGTGGGGGGGGGGGGGGGGGGTTCTCCTCAACCACCACCAGTGTGCAGCATCCACTTGGATGATGCGACGGCAGCCACAGGACAACGGCGCCAGTGCGCTCACCACACACCAACTACAGGTGGAGAGGGGAGAGAGATAGAGCCAATCAAGTAGATGGGGATAATTAGGAGGCCATGATTGACAAGGGCCAGTGAAGGGAATTTGGCCAGGACACCGGGGTTACACCCCTACTCTTTACGAGAAGTGCCATGGGATTTTTAATGACCACAGAGAGTCAGGACCTCGATTTAACGTCTCATCCGAAAGACGGAAATATAATGAAAATTATAATGGTATAATTTTCAAAAACGAACACTTTGAAACCCGTTTCAAAAGTGTGAGTTTTAGGCCCCCAAAACGCTTTTGTCATGTAAATGAACAGGCAAAACACACAAAAAGTTTTGGGGCCAGATTTACTAAACAAGGCAAATTAGCACGAGAGCACAATTCCAAAACAGCGCGATGGACGTGGAAATTTCTGTGGGTGATTTACTGACAACATGCAAATTAAAGAACACAGACGCAACATTTCCTTTCCATAATGACCAAAGCAATAGACCAAGCGCAGCGCAAATTAGCGTAAGGATATGTTCAGATTCAGATAACGTGTTCTTCTGGCATTCCAAATAAATTAATACATGTGGAAAAAGTCCTCTCCCTTCTACCACCTGCTCTCTGTTCTCTGCGGTGCCTCTCCTAGCAACAACAATTACAGACATTAGAAGCGCAAAATAGTTTAAGACATGCTTTTTTGGGGGCGTTAAATAATGGCGCAAATACCAGTAATTTGACGAGAGCAAACATTAGTAAATCGAGTTGCGTAATTCATTTTAATACTCTCCTCCCATAATTTTGCATCTGGATGGGAAACTCCTACAAATGCATTTTCAGTCAGGTCAGGCGCAAAAATAACTGTCCACACCTTTTCAATACTAATTCTTCACTGGGCGTCTTTAGTAAATCCTGACAGTAATATTTTAATGCCAAAAGGTGGTTTGCGCTGGTGAAAGCTGTTAGTAAATCTGGCCCTTGCTTACACTTTATTTTAAGGTGTCCTTGTTACAGTGTAATTATACATCTAATTACTGAGTAATATTAATTAACTACATGTACCTACATGGTTAGTTTTAGGATTAAGGTTTGGCTTCAGGTTACTTGCATGTAATTACGCATAATTTATTGTTATTATAATAGTAAGTGCATGAAAAAATAGTGTTAAAATAAAGTGTTACCAAAGTTTTACATTTTTAGCTGAAACTGGTGTCATGTAAACGCCCCTCAGTATCATATATTGTAGTTTTTATGGATAATACTTTATAGTAAGGTGTTATTTTTAAAAATTAGTTACATACGTGAACTAACAATAAAAAAATACAGGTGCATCTCAGTAAATTAGAATGTCGTAGAAAAGTTGTGAATTACTCAATTGTGAAACTCGTGTATTAAATAAATTCAATGCACACAGACTGAAGTAGTTTAAGTCTTTGGTTCTTTTAATTGTGATGATTTAGGCTCACATTTAACAAATACCCACCAATCTCAACAAATTAGAATACTTCATAAGACCAATAAAAAAACATTTTTAGTGAATTTTTGGCCTTCTGGAAAGTATGTTCATTTACTGTATATGTACTCAATACTTGGTAGGGGCTCCTTTTGCTTTAATTACTGCCTCAATTCGGCGTGGCATGGAGGTGATCAGTTTGTGGCACTGCTGAGGTGGTATGGAAGCCCAGGTTTCTTTGACAGTGGCCTTCAGCTCATCTGCATTTTTTGGTCTCTTGTTTCTCATCTTCCTCTTGACAATACCTCATAGATTCTCTATGGGGTTCAGGTCTGGTGAGTTTGCTGGCCAGTCAAGCACACCAACACCATGGTCATTTAACCAACTTTTGGTGCTTTTGGCAGTGTGGGCAGGTGCCAAATCCTGCTGGAAAATGAAATCAGCATCTTTAAAAAGCTGGTCAGCAGAAGGAAGCATGAAGTGCTCCAAAATTTCTTGGTAAACGGGTGCAGTGATGTTGGTTTTCAAAAAACACAATGGACCAACACCAGCAGATGACATTGCACCCCAAATCATCACAGACTGTGGAAACTTAACACTGGACTTCATGCAACATGGGCTATGAGCTTCTCCACCCTTCCTCCAGACTCTAGGACCTTGGTTTCCAAATGAAATACAAAACTTGCTCTCATCTGAAAAGAGGACTTTGGACCACTGGGCAACAGTCCAGTTCTTCTTCTCCTTAGCCCAGGTAAGACGCCTCTGACGTTGTCTGTGGTTCAGGAGTGGCTTAACAAGAGGAATACGACAACTGTAGCCAAATTCCTTGACACGTCTGTGTGTGGTGGCTCTTGATGCCTTGACCCCAGCCTCAGTCCATTCCTTGTGAAGTTCAAAATTCTTGAATCGATTTTGCTTGACAATCATCATAAGCAGTGTTGGGCAGTAACTAGTTACTGTAACTTAGTTACTGTAATAATATTACTTTTTGCAGTAACTAGTAGTGTAACTAATTACTAATAAGATTTCAGTAATAATATTACAGTTACCATCCATAAAACAGCTTAGTTACTTTTGATGCCTCAACCCCGCTGATTTAAAATCCAACAATTAAATAATTCCTAGATTTATTTTCATAATTTTCACGACTCGCACATGCATGTGATTAGAGCTGTCGCGATTCGTCGATTTTATTCGACTAGTCGATTTTGATTGACTTATTCGACTAAGCAAAATACCGGAATGCCGCATTTCACCGACGAGAATCCATAAAACACATTATTAGACTATTTTCCAAGGCTGCATGATATTAAACCCATTTAAAATCATAATTAAGCATAATTGTGAATTCCCAAAGATGATTTAATTAAATAATTATATGCGATGCAGTTCTAATACAGTATATGCGCTTTAATTATTTACATGCGTGTGTGGGTTGCAACCTGGTCTCACAGAATTCCGTGTAATGACCACGGACCCTTAACTCCGAATCTGTGGTGGCATCATGGAATCGCCGAAAATTCCGTGATGGGCTCACAGAAGTGATACCAATGTAAGTCAGTGACAGGCATCAGCCGTGGTCCATGCACGGATCCACTGGTTGTCACCAACGCGATACTGGGAATTTTATCGTCATAATTAAATTATATATTGGGTATCAACATTGCCATTATTGCATATATGTAGGGGTGTGATTTTTCAATGTAAACAGCCACAAGAGTTTTATTTATATTACATTACACATGTATGAGCACGTAACCCAACCCCTGCCCCTAAACCTACCATTTGTCAATAAAACGGAAGATATAACAGACAGACACAACTACCGTCATAATTTATTCAAAAAGTATTAATGTTCCAAGTCTTCCGAAGCTAAACGATTGATTTGTGAGAGGAATAGACGTGATCGCCGTCTCCATCCACCGTAAAACCTCTTCCTATGTGCTGCAGTCTCTGTGCGTAAATTTAAAAAATGCCGTCAGAAGAAGCCTTACGTCAGCTTTGGTTGTGAAATGCCATTGGCTCTTGCTTGTCTCGTGATCGATTGCGTCATGCTGTTGTGACAGTCTATTGGCTCTTGCGTGTCTCGTGATCGATTACGTCATGCTATTGTGACAGGCTATTGGCTCTTGTATGTATCGTGACCGATTGCGTCATGCTACGGGACGGGAGTATCTTTTTGAATGAGATGTGAGCATGTTAACGGAGCGGGATCATTTTCAGCGATTAAAACTTTGTTTTACTCTCTTCTTCGCATAAAGACTTTGTATGGCTTCAGAAGACTTGGAATGCAACACGACTTGTTTGTAATGCTTTTATACTGCTTGTTTATGGTCAGTTTTTGCAATAAATACCTGTGACTGCACTTATCTTTGCCTGTTACGTGTTTTATATTGTTCGGATGTGGGTAGGTTTAGGGTAGGGGTGGGTTAGGTGCTCCAGTGAAAGTATACATTTATATACAAATATAACTGCATCGGAGTCACTCTTTTTACGTGGTCCACACACGTCAATTGAGGTAGCGCTGGTGTTGAACCAGTGGATCCGTGCGTGGACCACGGCTGATGCCTGTCACTGACTTACATTGGTATCACTTCTGTGAGCCCATCACGGAATTTTCGGCCATTCCGTGATGCCACCACAGATTCGGAGTTAAGGGTCCGTGGTCATTACACGGAATTCTGTGAGATCAGGTTGGTGTGTAGGTTAAGTACGTGCGTCACACTGCGGCTCCTTTCACAGTAGTTCCACAGAAACTTAGCACTTACATGTGTGGAGCATCTTAAACAAACTCCATCTCTGCATTTTGTTGTGAGTTTGGGTTTATTATAACGTCCATCTGGGAATTGCCATTTCATCAGATTTGTAAAGTAAATCATTTCTAAATCTACACAAACACAGGAGAATACATCGCAATTTCAAAATAAAAGCTCAAACCCTCACTCTGAGTTTACACGTTTTGATGTCCACATATTAATTTAATTACAGTGGCTATAGCATTTCTGTCCTAAAGAAATGGACAAATATTAAAGATTAAGTGGACATTTGAATTAAATTGTGCTTGGTCAATATTAAACAAGGATTAGATCACACAGTAATGTTTAAAACAATTGTCAGGCCGTTGGCGCCCCCTGCAGGCCTTTGTTGTTATGCGTAATGTACATTAGCTCTATTGTTTATAATACATTATGTATTTTAACAGTTTTGTTCAATAAAACCATATGATTTCTTGCTTTTGATACTTTATTTGAACGAATTATTATTGCATCATTGCTATATATATATATATATATATATATATGTATTTTAAGTCATTTTAAAAGCTATTGTTCAATTACATCTATTTTTATTACCACCAAAAAATATATATATATATTATAATTATAGGGCCCTATGAAATCCGTTTTATTTCCAGTTTCAGTTTTTTCCATTTTCATTTTTCTATACTCTGTTTTAATGGTTAAATTAAATTGTATTAATCAAAAAGCTTTTCTAATTAATTGAGTTTTACAGTTTTATCTGTACCAAATTCTGTTTTCCATTATTTTCTGCATTCCATTTTAATGGTTCCATTACATTTTAATAATCAAAATCATCTCCAATTAATTGATTTTATGTTAAAAAAAGTTTTTTTGTTTTAGTTTTTTTTCAGAAATACTGCACATTTGCATTGTTCTCCTAAATAAATTCTGGTAAATAATATTTCTGGTAAATACTCCTTTATTTAAAATACTGATTATAATGTTATTATTAGACTAGAACACGTGGATATGTTGTCTTTCTTACACTATAATACTGAACTGAATTCAGTGATTTGGACTGAGATGAGATGGACACTTGTTTCTTGAACTCTGTTGCACTTTACTTTTGCTTTAAAAAAGGATTTCATATAAATTTGGATTTAATTTGGTTTAATAAAATATTCTTAAGTAAAATTGTTGATTTTTTTGCGTGGAAAATTAATCGTTTAGATTAATCGATAAATTAGTCGATAGATTAATCGAAATAAAAATAGTCGTTAGTGGCAGCCCTACATGTGATGTCCTCAGTGCAGCAGGCAAGCTTGGATGGAATATGGAAAAGCTTACATTCAGCAGATATAAATATTGCATTATATTGATTTTGTCAGGAAAAAAATATGATCTGAACACTGTTGTGTACGTTGTGGCTTTACTTTACTCTGGCATTGCATCCCTCTGATCAGCATGTGCTATATTATATTACTATAATTAAATTTTTTTTTGGAAAATTAAACTGTTTCTTACAAACTTATGTGATTTCATAAAATACATGAAATATAATCGTATGTGGGTAAAGGATAAATTACAATTAGCTTCAATCTACACATGACAATTAATGAGATTAATACAACACTTCTACTTGAATGTCACTATCAATCACTATTGAGTGTTTGTAATAACTTCTGACTGCGATCCAATGTGGATTTTGGTCAAATGATGAGGCAGAAATATGTTGTTAGTAACATTCTACAAAAAATGTATGTGGAAGATACACAGTTACAACTTCTGTGAGGCGTGAAGAAAAAGTAATGTAACTAGTAGTGTAACTAATTACTGTTGCCAAACAGTAATAAGTAAAGTAACAATATTACTTTTGAAAGGAGTAACTAGTAATGAGTAATATATTACATTCTTTGAGTAACTAGCCCAACACTGCTCATAAAGCTGCGGTTCTCTCGGTTGGTTGTGCATCTTTTTCTTCCACACTTTTTCCTTCCACTCAACTTTCTGTTAACATGCTTGGATACAGCACTCTGTGAACAGCCAGCTTCTTTGGTAATGAATGTTTGTGGCTTACCCTCCTTGTGAAGGGTGTCAATGATTGTCTTCTGGACAACTGTCAGATCAGCAGTCTTCCCCATGATTGTGTAGCCTAGTGAACCAAACTGAGAGACCATTTTGAAGGCTCAGGAAACCTTTGCAGGTGTTTTGAGTTGATTAGCTGATTGGCATGTCACCATATTCTAATTTGTTGAGATAGTGAATTGGTGGGTTTTTGTTAAATGTGAGCCTAAATCATCACAATTAAAAGAACCAAAGACTTAAACTACTTCAGTCTGTGTGCATTGAATTTATTTAATACACGAGTTTCACAATTTGAGTTGAATTACTGAAATAAACGAACTTTTCCACGACATTCTAATTTATTGAGATGCACTTGTACTTCAAAAGCATTTATTAAAATTCAAAATGTTATTTACATTTATTATTAAAATCAAAAGTTGTAGGATATAGCATATAGGCTTTAACTGATATATGGATTAATATATAATGACAGAATAGTTATTTTTGAGAGAACTATTCCTTGAAGACCTGCTTGCATAACATCACTAAGTCATTCAAACTATAAGTCATTCTCCTTGAATGATGAGTGCTCTGTAGCATCTCCATATAGAGGACTAACAATTACCCAGCAATAATCGGTTTATCATGAAGGTGAAAGACAAGACAAGGAGTCTAGATATGATTTATAATTCTCATAGTAAAGAATGAAAACCGAAAAGTGCAGAGCCTTCCAAGAGGTAAGAGCAGCTTCTTTCTTTTTACGTGTGTTGAATATGCAAACATCCACTATGGCTTTGTACCTCTTTTGAAACAGAGATAAAAGTCTTAACTTTCCAAAGCACTTGTGGCCATTTCTTAGATGAAGTTGGTGGATGTAAACTTCACAGTTTCACGTCACATTAAATGTGACATTTATGAAACCAACATCTGTAGATGTAACTCAGAGATTTTTATAATAAGAAAAATAGCTTTTATTTCACACGCCGCGTGTAGAATTAAGAGCTTGCGATGGAGTGTGTTACAGTACTGCTGAAAACAGTGAGAGCCAAGTCCCTGCAACGCTCCGAGCAGTAAATCGATTGAGCCGTGTAACATTTGCCAGCATGTGTGTGTGAGTGGAAGAGCTCTGGGTGATTCATGGGGGGTTGTGAAAGCCGTGATGAAAATCGATGAGGAATAATAAATTAGAAACAACAGAGTGGATTATGGAGGTTATTATGGCATGGGGAAGAAAAGGAAAGAAAGAGAGGGACAGAGAGAATAAGTAGTTACCAAGTGTCTTTACAAGGAGAAATGAACAAAAAATATGAGCGCATTCACTTCTGTTTGTTCAACTGTGGGCACATTTGGCTCTGTAACTCCCTTAAAACACGTTTACACTCTCACTAGTTGAAAAATTTCAACAATATATGTGGGACAACTGGACCTTTATGAGGGATGATAAAGAGGGAATTGGGCCGTTTGTCCCTGGCCCAGGCTTAAGACGGACTCGAAAACACAACAATGTTTTAGATCAGCCCCAAAAATAACTGCACTAAACTCTTTCAGTATTTATTGTGTGAAATTATTTTTAAATATTTTCACACAATACATGAAATTAAAACAAATAATAAATAAATATTAAATAATTTCACACAATAAAATAATTGTTAAACATGTTTAAACATGTTTTTTTTGTTTTTGTTTTTTCATGTTAAAAGAAAAAATATAGTATTAGAAAAATATTTGGTCATGGTCAAAATTATTATTTAAAAATGTATAGAATTAATTTCAAACAATAAATACTGAATTGTTGCTAAGTGAAATAAGATTACATAGTCTTCAAATATAGGAATTTATATTTCTTTTTTTATTATGTTTTTATATTTTTTTTTTTCATTTTTTTCTTGAAAGTTTGCACATGAGTCATATAGAACAATGCTATTTTAGTACTATTAGACACTATTATTGGTTTTCTTATTATTTAAATTCAGTTTTAAATTTTTTAATTTTCTTTTCTGTTTTTTATTTAAATTTTGAAGTTTTAGGTATTTTTGATGTGTATTTTTGTCTGTATAGTATAATATGTCTATAAGGTTTTTATTCATTTTATTATGATACATTTATGAGAAATAGCTTTCATTTTCATGATGTTTAAAAACTGATACACAATTTCACACAAAAAGTAATGAAATTCTTTCTTTCTTTTTCTTTTTTAATATTATGATAATTTGAATTAAATTTCATTTCAAAAAGTCACTGTAAAATGTTTTCAAAATAGTTGTAGTGTGGGCTTAATGACAAAAGGAACATATCAAATTTCTTACTTTTAATAAAAGCCACCACTTTGTCCTTAACTGAAGAAATACCCACTTATGTACAGATACAATGTTTGGCACAATGTGGTAAGGTCTTGTTCATCCCTAAGAAGTGCACAGATGGAACTCAGGTGGTGGAAATGCCAAGCCATTCTCATAACATGGATTGGTGATTTTGTGTGAACTTGAATGATGTGATTTGTACGGAAACATATGATTTTTAGAGAAGAAGAAAAAATATATAAATAAATAAATGAATAAATAACTGAACACCCTTAAAACGGTCAGGTCAAATCTGTCATTCTGTTATCTGTGTCAATAAGATTGTATGAGTTAATAAGAATTAATCACCAAATCGCTAAAACATCAAATAGTTACAATTTGCCATGAGAGTGTGTTGGAAGATATTTGAGAATGCATATGAAATGAAATACTGTATGTCTAAGCACTAGGGTTTCACAAATAATCAAAATAAATATCTCTGGTTCAGACAGAAGAGCATCAGTGAGGTCAGACACTGATGAGGCCTGGCTTACAATCACTGTTCCAATTCACCCCAAAGCTGCTCAGTTGGCTTCATGTCTGAGTTTTTTGCAGGTCAGTGAAGTCCAGCTTCCACATCAGTCTCAGTAAATCATATTGACCTTGCTTGTAGCTTTTAACTTGTAGCATAAGGATTTGTTGTCACTGAAATTAAAAGAAAAGTTCACTCAAATATGAAATTTCTGTTATCATTTACTCACTCCATGTCATTCAAAATCCAACTTTCACCCGTCTTCTGAACACAAATGAAACATTTTTAATAAAACCTGAGATATTTCTCTCCCTCAATTGAAAGTCCACTGCACAAAAAAAATGTTGCTTCAAAACTGAATAAAGACAGCACAAAAGTAATCAATTTAAATTAAGTGCTTTAATTCAATTATTTTAAAGAGAAGCGATCACTTTGATAAACAGATGCAATTTAGCCTTTTATTTATGTATAAACATTGATCAGCGCACATACATAGAGCACATCAAAAATGGTAAACAAACTCAGATGTGCTTGGTTGATATTGTCTATGTAGTGTAAGTACATTTTAAAATTTTTAATTTAATGTGATGTATTGTCAAGTATGGTGACCCATACTCGAAATTGGTGCTCTGCATTTAACCCATCCAAGTGCACACACACAGCAGTGAGTAGTAAACATGCACCCGGAGCAGTGGGCAGCCATTGCTCCAGCGCCCGGGGAGCAGTTGGGGGTTCGGTGCCTTGCTCAAGGACACCTCAGTCGTGGTATTGAAGGAGGAGAGAGCGCTGGTTATTCACTCCCTCACCAACAATCCCTGCCGGACCTGAGATTCGAACCCACAACCTTTGGATTACAAGTCCAACTCTCTAACCATTAGGCCACGTTTGCTTCACTTTCTGGCTGTGTTGCGGTTACAGTGCACACTGAGAATGTCAAGCGCTCTAGATTCACTTTGGCCAAGTACACACTGCAGCTAATCAGCTCACTTTTTAGTGCTCAATTCTATTCTGCACTCACACAATTCAGTAATTTACAGGAGCAACAACCTATTCTTTAACCGAATTAACTCTCGAAAAAATTCAGGTAGTGACAACCGCATTTACACAAATTCTACACAGTGTGTACAGAAAATGTCTCAGTACTTTTGCCAGATCTTTTAGAAAAAACAAAAAACAAACAAACACATACACACACAAAATGATCATTTAAGGAATTCACTACCGTATTTAATTGCGGTTGTCACTCCTGAAACTTTATATTTTCCCTTTTTTGCTGCCAAAAGTAACTTGACTTAAACACCATTTTGTGAAATTCTTCGCCTCAGCAAACACCAGTAATTTGCAATACATTTGGACAAGTGCTACAAAGATGCTAAAAAGTGACAACTGCTGCATAGCTATCTTTAAAACAACACACATGATGGAAAAAACATATGTTTAAGGAATTAATTAATATTTATATTCATGAAATGTGCCTGTTGCACAAACAAAAGAACAGCACAATGGTTTTCAGCCGATTCCTCAGCTTAGAATGAAACGATAGTCGAGCAGCAAGCAGGTGAAGACAGAGATAGAGGAAGTGACTCATCAATAGTCTGAGTACATTTTCATTTCAATTAGGACTTTTCAGTTGGTTTTGTCCGACATTATTACAATTTCAACCAGATGAAAAAGGCAGGAATTAACACACCTCAAGCACGACTCGGAATGAAAATGCTGGCTCATTTCTGTCACAAACAACATCCTTCTTGCTAAACACTAAATGCAGCTGCTTTTGTGAATGGACATTGAAAAGGTCATTGGCTGGCCAGATTTACATGTGTTCATGCTGTGCATTTGTAATGTTTGCACACTGATTGTGATCAAACGGTGAGGGTGATGCATGTTGAAATCAGAGAGTGTGTTAATGCAGTGCTGATCTCAGACTTGTTTGACAGTAAAGGTGACGGGTTCAGGCTGCGGATGAGGGTGCGGGTTATTAATCTTAGCATGGGCAATCAATCTCACCTCGTTGTATGTTACCTAAATGTGATTGAGTACATTTGAAATACCTTGTGATTGCCTCTGTTCGCTCATTTAAGTATTATAATTTAATCGGATAAACGGGGAGCTCAATTCGGCTGTCATTTATAACCCCCACCTGCGTCTCTCCTGTTCTCGCCCCAGTCTCATTCCTCATGCTCCCAAACCGTGAGCAGAATTGGATTGAAATGTAAGTAGTACGTTTTTTTTTTTTTTTTTTTTGAGTAGCAAATCAGCATATTAGAATGATTTCTGCTGACAATTCAGCTTTGCATCACATGTATTGGTGATTTTTCAGTTTTTCAAGGGGAATATTTTCTGAAAAAAAAGTGCATTTTGATATTTTCCTCACACAAAACCTTAAGTGTGCCTTCAGAACAGTCATTATATAACTTGTAATTTACATGGTCTACACTTCAGATACTGTTAGGATGTCATTGATCCCATATGGAGCTAGAAAGCCCCCAGTATCCATTTACTTCTGTATGGATAAAGTCAGCCTGTGAAAAGTTCAATGACTAGTGTGATTACATTTTTATAACATGCTAGGTGGAATGAAAAGTGTTCCTTTTTGCCAGTTTAGCAGCCGTGAAGATAATAATAGTATTGGCAATTCACTTGTAAAAACACAAGCCAATTTTAAAAACCTCTAAACTTCCCAGAATGCACAATATGCATGTCAGGGGAAGCATTTTGTTTTTGCACAGTGTGCAAATAAATGCCAAACAATAAAGTGCTCCAATAAAAAGCTTTAATGGAATTGCAGGGGCCTCTCACAGCCGGAGCAGCTGAATTCTGGGAAGGAGTTGTGCTCCAAGCTGACGGGCTGCTGCCTCCATCTGTTTCCTCTCTCACCGCTGACTGGATGAGCCCTCATGCCAGTTTGACAGGGGACACCGTCTCTGCCGCCAGTGGTCAGAGGAAAACACTCCAGTAACGAGATGAAGAGATGATGGAGAGATGAGACGAGTCTGGATGAGAGGAAACTACCCTCTGAGGACTTTTATGTCATTAACTGTGCTGGTTTTGGTTTAGAGGAGCATTACTTCAGATTCTCTTGGACCAGGAGTCACAATCGAACATAGGACATTCAGTGCTGATTACAAAATGTTGGAAAGAGGAACACATGGTACATCAGTTGTCACTCCATTATATTTATGTAAATGAGCAATACATATTTAGTGCCTCATTTTCACACACTTAAATTTATTATGCGGAAAGTTCCAATGTGCCATGCTGTGAGAATGTTTATTTTGCTTAAGCAGGGAATATTATAAAGATATAATATTCCATATTTGGCTAAAAAGATAATGATACACTGGTCTTTTGAGTTTATCTGCATCTCTTGGTGAGCTTAGCTCTTCAAAATAATATATCATCCAGTAAATGTCAAACATATATATATATATATATATATTGTGGCGGGAGGAGCAAACGACAGACACAGTGGGTGTGGCGTCAGGCCTCGGAGAGGCTTTTATTAAAGAGAAATAATAAAATAAAGTGTCCAAAGGGGAAAAAGTGTCCAAAAGAAACAGGGGGTCTGGTGTCCTCGTCGTGCTGCGGGGCTCGTGAAGGAGGGCAGTGTTCTGGAAGGGAGGGTCCAGGTAAGGGGCGGAGTCCGGCGGCCGCACGCGCTCCCGCTCTGGTCCGGGGTGCGAGGGGCGGCGGCTTCATCATAGCGGCGGCTCTTCCTCTTCTTCCGCGGAGTCCGGCGGGACTTGCTCGGCCCGGCATCCTGGCCCGACGGCCGTAAAACGGGTGCGGCTTTCGGACTCTGGTGGCGCGGAAATCCCTCCGCGCTCCCTTCCTGGACCCACGAGGACACCAGCGTGCATGCACGGGGGAAGAGACCGGTCTCCAGAGGAGAGGCGCAGCCGGCATATATACAGCGGCGGTGATGAGGCTCCATTCACTTCAGGTGTGTGCCTCATCACACGCCGCCAGACCTGGCTGTTTCAGCGCCCCTCCTCTCTCACACACCCACTCCCGTCGGGAGCCTGGTAGGGCGGCGGTTAAGGGAGAGTGCTGATAATTAGGGGGGGAGGCAGCTGACTCGTCACAATATATATATATATATATATATATATATATATATATATATATATATATATATATATATATACACTATAAAACTTTTCAAAGTTGTAAATGAAACAAAGATTACTGGAGATTACTTAATTACTTATTTCTACTTCAAAATCTCATGTTTAATTAAATGTGTTATTTGCCATTTCTTTGTAATTAATTGTTAAATTCACTAGCAATTATTTCAATTTCAAATTATACAAAAAATATAAAAAATGGGTAACACTTTCATTTTAAGGTGTTCTTGCTACACCTTACATGTACTTACTATTATAATAACAATCAATTATGCAAAATTACATGCAAGTAACCCTAAGCCAAACCCTAACCATTTAGTAAGTACATGTAGTTAATTAATATTACACAGTACTTAAACATATAATTACACTGCAACAAGGACACCTTAAAATAAAGTGTAACCTAAAAATGTTAACATACTAAACACATTTTTAAGATCTGCAAGCTCATAAAGTCTGTTTGACGTCAAGCTAAACATGTTTCCAAATTAGCAAACAGAACATTATCAAACCTCATTACACTGTTAATTAACTGATCAAATATTTTCTCTACACACTGTTCACCTGAAAGCAAAATACAAGCACGTTATCATATATTTCTTAATACATTCATTTCAACAAATGATCTCGCTTCAGATTTCAGTGGATTTGTTCTGGTGTCATCTGAGGCTAATTTGAACTCTACAGGTTTATATTACCAATAACATTTCTTGTGTAGTCATTAGTTTGCAGTTCTTTGCCTGTTGGTGTAACTGTTACCTGTCAGTCAAATTATGTTCTCTTATATATATATATATATATATATATATATATAGTATTTGATTATGTTCTGTTCATTTTGACTCTGTTCTTGGAGTGGTCAGACTTGTTCTTATTATAGTAATTTAACAGGTATTCTCTATGGTGAATCATTTTCTCTGCTTCCGCTATTAGACTGTATTAACCTTGGATTTGCAGCCTGGAAAGAGACAATAGTGATTTTACAAATCACTGCAGGAATAGAGAAAGGCCAAGTTCAATTATGCCTGTGAATAGGTTACTGGTCTTTTTGTCAGGATGATGATGCTCCCGTTCTCACACAGGAATAAGTGAAATAAAGGGGTCATGACATACCTTTTTTTAATTAATTTAATATGTTATTTCCTTGAGGTTCATTTCTAAAAACTTTTAATAAAAAATATATTTTCAAAAAAGGATGATTTTTTTTTACCCTTTAGCGTTGCATCTCCTTTAAGACTTACCAGTAACTGACCACTGTTAAGATTGGCTAACACCAATGCATGAAAAAAGGACTTAATACAGACTCTGCTAAAATCACAAACTTCCAGTATCCTATGTTCCCATAAAAAAAATCCTGTATAGCAATCTCTTTGTCATATTTCTAATAACTTTTGATCATAACTAATTATAATACATTAGTAAATTATATATTATTAACTATAGTAAACATAACATTTTAGTGTTTTATATTAAAACATACATTTCAGAAGTTTTAAATCTTTAGCATAAAAGGGAATCATATTAATATTGCTTTGTCCTGTTGTGGATTTAATATTGTGCTTAATTTTCTCACAATATAAATACACTGCGCTGCACCAGAAGTTACTGTGGCCACTAAATGCAGTCAATTGCATGTGTGTAAATGTAAAATCATATACATATGCAACTGTTTACTTAAGTTATGCTTGATGTAGCTGCTGTCAGGCCCAACAGACTTGACACTGCTTCATCTTTCCATTAAAGTGTATTTGTGATTGTTTACAGAACAATCCACAATTAAATACTCTGAACAAATCCTTTCTATCTATCTATTTATCTATCAGATCTATCATTTACTCACTGATTGACTGTTGGCTGCAATATTTTAGTTTTTTTTTCTTTCTGATTTATGGAATGATTAAAAAAGATATTCAAAATTGAAACAATAATTTTGAATCTGGCTCTATCTAATGTTCAGATTTCTGTTCTGGAAATGTATTTATGCAAATAAGGGCATATTTAATAAGATATGGAACACTTCTAATACAAAACAATAATCCTAATGTACTGTGATTAATTGATCAATCAATCGATCAGTCAATAAATTGCCAGGCATACAATGTTAATAACTGTGGAACAGTGGAAGGAAATGCATCATCACAGTCTGTGTTCATTTGAGGGCATTTCTCATCAAACGTCATGAAATGATTTCATGAATAAGCATTATATGTAATTATTAGGCACATGTGTAGGAAACCAGGTTATACAGCCCTACGATAGATGGACTGGAAAAAGCGGAAAGTGGCCGTAAAACATTCCTCTATAATTGGCTAACGTGTAATAGGTCTACAGGGCAAGTATCTGTGTGGCTCAGGGATGTTGAGATTTAATTTTCAGTGTTTTTCAGCCACTTTGTGAGATGTAGATTTAAAGCTCATTAGTGCTTTAAGTTATCCTCTTAAGCCACAGACGAGAGCGCCAGCATCGCCTGCCTGACTAACTCATTCCCATCCTCATGCTTCACAGTGCTTTATCATTAGCTACAAACTGCAGATTAATATTTCATCAGATGTGACATCAGGAGAAGCCTCCAGCATAGCGGTGATATCTCATTCTAACCGCTTTAGCTGTAAGGCGTCTGTCTGCACAGCCTCAAACTATGATGGATGGACCGAGAAGGGAAATGGCTCGACCGTTGTGATTATTATTGGAGAACTGATTGTAGTTTCTACATTTTTCTCAAAGAGATAATTCATTTTTGACTTGTACAGGTGTAGTAATTGAATTTACAATGAGTCCGGGCTTTGCGATGCAGTATAAATCAATGAACCGGATATGTATTTACCTTTAAACTCCCTGGTTTCTGAAATCCTCAAAAACTGTCCTAAAGAGACCAGGATTTATTGTGACCTCATTTGAAATGTCAATGAGTGCATCAGAACTGCATAAGAAATGTCTCCACAGTTTACTGAATACAAGTATGGCAACATTTTCAAGTTTGAATTTACATACTGAAATTGTCTCTCAGAAGATAAACCTACATTCATATGTCCTTTAGACCTGAGAAGGACGTTACAATTTTGAGGACTCTTGTCTAGACTTGGTGAATTCTTGTAGCTTGACTGTGGTGGCACTCTAATGTTGTGTCGTTTTTGACAGTAAACAACTATAACATCTATAATAAGCTTGTATGGCCTCTGAAGGCCGTGCTGATCAGAGAGGGATGAGAAATGCATCTGTCTTATATGATATTTAGGCTTGACTGAGCCCAGCCAATCCTTTTCTGTCTTCCTCTCTTCCTCTTAGTAAAGTACAGACTCAGTTCACATTTCATACATGCTCTTAAATCATTTAAAAACATTGTTCTGCTATTGAAGTCTTTATTTCTTGTCCAAATCCAGTTCAAGGATCTTTTGCAGCTGTCTTTTGTTTCATTAACAAGTTAATTGGCTTGTTTCCATGCATTATCCAAACCGTCATCGAATTTTAAAAGTGACTGAATTGATGCACATTATAGAGGCAGCTACTTTCTGTTGTGTATTAGTGCTGCATCCATATGGTAAATAAAGGGAATTTTGAGTTGCTGTATTGCATAGTTATTTTAAATTTGGACTAATAAAAAAAATAAAAAAATAAACTTCACTGTCATGCATTCAAATTTACGCTAAGAAGGACTGCATGTTTACAATCAATGCCTGGAATGGTCCGATACACAGCAGCACAGAGTGGTTTCATTCAGTCTAAGAGGGGAAAAAACTAAAAATATGTACAATGGTTAAAAAATTATTTTTCTGCCATTACTTTATCCATTAATTTTACAGACATTTCCTTTAACTCTAAACACAAATATGGGTAAAATACCTGTGAAAAATCAATATGGAAAATTCCCACAGAATATTGGGCCCAACTTGCTGTTTATGTGTATGTACTGTAATATTTACAGGTACAAAAACACATGGCAACACTTGATTCTAAGGACCAAGTCTCACTATTAACTAGCTTGCATATTACTATCATCTTGGCTGTTTATTAGTACTTATAAAGCACATATTAATGCCTTATTCTGCATGACCATATTTTAGATCCTTAATCCACCCCATACCTAAACTTAACAACTACCTTACTAACTATTAATAAGCAACAAATTAGGAGATTATTGAGGCATAAGTCATAGTTGATAGTTAATAGTGAGAATTGGACCTTAAAATAAAGAGTAACCAAACATGATTTTTTGTATGTCTGGATAAAATGTACCATATGGGCGTTCTGGCTAATTAATACAAACAATATTACCTATTTACAGCTATATATATATATATATATATATAATTCAAAATATTTACATATATTTTATAACTTACATATCTTTTGTAAATGTATTTGTATAGTTGCATTTTTAGTCCGTAGGGTTAAACAAATGCGATTGAAAACATATTCTCCTTGATCAAAAATACAATACTGATAATTCAATATTCATAAAAAGGATGTGCAAATATGTACATCTATAAAGTAAATAATTGAACAAACTAGCTGTGGACGTTAGATATCATTCCTGAGGTAAATGTAACATTACGTGACAAGTAGTTTACATCATTTACATCTTTCAGCGGTTGATCCACTGATTGTGTGATTCCATGAGAGATGATACATGTCAGCCAGTTGGACTGCATCTTTCAATATTACCTCTGATGTTCATATTTTTCTTGTAATAACGTGTAAAAATGAGGAAAGCTGATCGGAGAGAAAGTGCTGTGCCATGGTCCCATTTCAACTGACTATCCTGCTTTGATAGATAAGACTAAATCGGCAGGTGATTTGTCACACTACATTAAAGAGCATCACAATATTTACTGCTTGAATTTTTTGATGAAAGTGACATAGTTTGACAATTTAATATCATTATTATTTTGCCTCATACACATATGGATGATATATAGCTAATCATCCTATTATTGTCGCTATGAAACTACTGCCCACAGATCCCTCCATCCCCCAAATATCAAGTTAAAAGAAGACAGAGAATGAAAAAAATACAAAAGGCTGAGATGTGTGTAGATGTATTTTTAGAACCAGGCAGTTAGTTAAATGAGGCATATTGGGGAGGTTTGTGAAAGGAGAGGCAGGGGGCAAAATTATGGTGATGATGGCCATCTTCTTCAGAGTCTAGTTTTTGTTTGACAGCAGAACAAGGGTAAGAAAAGGGCCATTTTGTCTGGATAAGTGCACATCATTTGATGTTATATGACTGCAGTACAAAGCTTTGTTACTTTCATCTCTACAACTCTTGATTTTCAGTTTAACCATCACCCTACCAGCAGAAGTCTGGATTCTGCTGCCCTCCATAAGTTATGTAAGTAATACAAGTGTAATCATAAAAGTATTATTAACTATTATTATTCATCACCAAATGAAGTTATAAGCTATGTAATATTATAATTATTGTAATTAAAGATACAAAGGTTTTGGGTTGGTAAGATTTTACAATGTTTTTCAATCTATTTTGCTCATCAAGGCTGCATTTATTTGGTCAAAAAATATAGCAAATTTTAAGTTTTTATTTGAATATATTTTTTTAAAATATAATTTATTTTTGTGAAGTAAAGCTGAATTTTCAGCATCATTACTCCAGTCTCCAGTGTCACATGATCCTTCAGAAATCATTCTAATATGCTGATTTGCTGCTCAAGAAATATGTATTATCTATGTTAAAAACAGTTGTGCTGCTTCATATTTTTGTGGAAACCTTAAAACATTTTTGTTTTCAGGGTTATTTGATGAATAGAAAATTCAAACAGAACAGCATTTATTTGAAATAAAAAGCTTTTGTAACATTGTCAATGTGTTCATTGTGAGTGTTTTTCTGTATATGGGTATTTATTTATTTCAAAAGAAAAAAATTTTTTTATAACACACACACACACACATTACCATACATTACATGGGAACGAACCCATGGAAATCTCTCCAGGTATTGTAAACCTCTTAGTTGTTAAACATGACAAAAGCTGTATGTCTGGAGGCTCAGCAAATGCTAAAGCCTGTTCTGGTTACAGCAAATTAATTTACATAGTAAAAGAGCCTGATACTACAGCAAGTGTTCACCATTAATTATGCCCAACCTGATTAAATATTTCAAAAGATGAAACAAAGACCTGCCCTGTCCTGTAGCAGCTGCATTAATGCTTATATTGTGAGGAATGACGCTTGAACCAGAGCAAGCGCCTCCTCTCACCTGATTCTAATGCTGTGCGGTGTGGTTCAATGCCCTTGGCTAAATGTAGAGTGTAAAGAGGAACCAATCCTGAGTGGCTGGGCTGATAAGAGCCATCTCACTCGCTCGCTCTTAGTCAGGGATTCACAGTCTCTCCCTCGGCCAAGAGCTTTCCGTTCAGAGGACTCAAATGAACCACATCATTAATGAAGGTTAGTGCCAAGGGCATGCTTTGTGTTGATTATTTTAAAACCCTGTCTTTGACCGCAGACTCGTCCTGACTGTAACCCGCCACGCTATTATCCCAGTGTGTCGTGCGATGTTTAAAATTGCCTGACGGATGTGTGGAAAAGCATGTTTGCTTTGCGGAGTTAACTGAGCGCAGCAGAAAGTAAGAAGTTTTCAGTGTGTCGTGAGACTGTAGGTTGGTGTGTTTTCTCTTCAGTTTGACATTCTGCTCTGTTTCCATCAGCTCTCTGACCCGGCTGACCCCACCGGAGGCTGTTTCTCAGTCGGCGCTGGTTGAGACTGAGAGCCCCTCTAGGACTCCATCATCTGAAAACACTACCATTCATGAATTTACACAGGTGCTGGCAGAGACTGTGTGCAGTGTCTGCACATGCTGCTTAGCAGCAGGGGTGGGCGATATATGACTTGAAAGAGTAAACCAATAGAAATATGTAAAACGGTCAAATTTTTGAAGTATCTTGAAAAAAACCTTTTGTTGTTGTGCACCATGCCACAGAGAATAATGATTCTAATCATTTTACATTCAAGTTTAATGCATGGTAATCAGGCTGAGTACATTATATTCATATATTCCGTAATTATAAAGTAAAATCTGGATAAATCATGCAATATTTCTAGATATTATCTATAGTTAATATAGTTCCGTCCCCAGTATACCATGAAATACTTCATTAGAAACAAGAAAGAAAGAAATGTAAATAAAATAGAGAGAATTTGTTCATTACAATTTTATTTATTTTTGTAATGATTCATTAATGTGTTTATTTTTGTTAAATTTATTGCATTTTTGTTAAATTTATTTAATTGCTATGTACTTGACTGCTCAAATGATCAATCAAAAGGAAATAGATAGATAGATAGATAGATCTTATATGATATAAATTATATGATAATTTACAGTGTTTACTTGAAAAAATAGTGGTATTTTACAGTAAAATTACATATAAATGCAATGTTAAACAATTTACAGTTTGTCAATGCATATGGTAAATTAACAGCATTTTTTACAATTAACAGTTTTTTTTGTTTTTTTTTTATGGAAGCCCATTTTGTGACTTTTTTATTTCACAATTCTGATTTAAAAAATATATATATTTTGTAACTGTGGGTTTTCTCAGATTTGCTTGATATAAACCCATAATTCTGACTTTTTTCCCTCAGAATTTCTCTCACAATTGACCCATTGCAAAGACCTGCCTTCCTTAGTTACTGTTCCTATGTCCAACAAGCCATGCCACTATTACATCACACATCATGTTCTCACGCAGTGAAAAATACATTGCAGTGCAGAGAGGAAACTGACAACACGATGACAGACAAGACAGAGCAAGCTACTTCTGGTAAGAAACAGCTTCAGGAATGAAGTCTCAGCTTTCAAATGTTGACATTTTTTTTAAGAAATTCAAATAATAAATACCGTTTTGTGGCTCTTTAATGTCTCGTGACAGATCACTGTAGCGCCTCAGTTCAAGTGACACGTTAACCGATCATCTTTTCATATTTACTAGTTAAAGCATGAAATAAACATGAATGAACATCAGAAGGTATTTTATTTTAACCACGGAAAGACATCGATACACACCATTGTTCAAGTTCAAGTCCACCAAAATCACTACTCTCCTGTCCTCTCTGGTTTGTTTGTTGGGCAAAATGGTGAATTCGGCATTATGATTGGTCAGATCGCCTGTCAATCAAACTCACTGCGAAGAGTCAATTGCGAGTTTATACCTCATAATTCTGAAAGTAATATTTTTTTTTCCTTCAGAAATGGACTTTCTAACTTGCAATTGCAAGTTTATATCCTGCAATTCTGAGGGGAAAAAAAGTCTGAATCGCGAGACATAAACTGGCAATTGCGAGAAAAAAAACAAAAAAACACAGAATTGTGAGATTATTTTCATATCCATTTTGCTGAGAATGTAGCCATTTATCAACGGCTATGGCGTTTGTTCTAATACGGTTTCTGAGGACACCAGCTGGGATATGTTTTTTTTCCACCACTAGGGTAATCAAACCACCAAGTGGTGCACTTTAAAAACGAACCCAGTGCCTCTACCAGGGGCTCGTGTGTTCCCTTTATCCATCACTCTCTAGAGGGCAAAGGCAGACCCAAAGAGTTAAAGAACTGTATGGAGCCGCTTCATACTTTAAACTTCTCCTCAGCATGCCTGTCACTCATAACCTTATTATCCCCCAAACAGGCGATTCCCCGAGTGACTCCAGCACAGTTCCCTGACTCTGCGTGGTTGATGTTATTGCTTCAACAGGCAGGCGCCTGTGAAGAACTCTCGCCTTGAAGCCAAGGAGGCTGCAAAGGCACAACAAGCGTCAATAGATCACTGTTTCCCATTCTGCGCGCTAGTTCTAAAACAGCACACTCCTCCGAATGCACAGAGCGTTTCTCTGAGGTATTTATTTTGATGCCGAATGCATACCGCCATACCAGCCACCCATAAAACATCTTTAAGCAAGCTGTCGCTTCTTTAGAGGGAGAATGCACCCTGTATTTCCTGGAAATGAAAATAAAGCATGTCTGTGCAACTGAAAACTCATGATGTAATTCTCTAGCAAGCAGAGTAAGAGAAAACATAGCATATAACAGGAAGTCCCCGATGCCACATTGAAAAAGGTGGAAGTCTTGGAATTATTATCTGCATTTATGCATTTGGCAGATGTTTTTATTCAAAGGAATTTACAATGCATTCAAGGTATACATTTATCAGTGTGTCTGTGTTCTCTGGGAATAAAACCCACCAACTCGGTCTTGCTGGCGCAATGCTTTATAACGCTTGAGCTACAGGAACATTAAGCTTTTGTCATGAAATGTATAAAATGTCCATCAGCACTTTCTTGTATTACAATCTCAGTCTCTTTAGTAAAAACTATTTTTTGATGTTTTCTTTGCCTTAAAAAGGCAAACAATTTTTTTAAATCTGCATTTTTGTTTTGTTTTCCAGTAAAAATATTTAAAAATCTTTTACTTGAGATGCAAAGAAGCAAAATATATTACATGTAGTAGCCTATGTAAAATATCATACTGATTTATTTTCAGTAATGTACAGTATATATATATATATATATACCTTCAGTTACATAATTGGACAACTGATGCTTAAAATAAGAAAAAAACAATTTGGCCAGTAGGGTAAGAAAACTAATTAGCATTTAGTCTTAATATAAATCAAATTCTGCTTCTCGCTTATTAGTTTTTGTTTTAAGGATGTTTGAAACTGATGTTGAGATGTACTACATCTGTGTTAATTTCCACCCCGTTGTCTAATATATGTCAAAAAGGTTGTATCCGTGGGGAACATCTTGTTCATCCATTGATTACCCACTGGTTTGGGATAATAATCATTACCAAGACAAGGCTGACTGGTGCCTGAGCCGGAGGTCATTAGTGTCTCTTTTTGGCCTGGAGGTCTGAGCAATGGAAATCTATGAATCTAGTGGACCTCATCTGACTTAAACCAGGAGCTCACTGTGTTCCTGTTCTTTATGATTTCTGCATCTCAAAAGCGTATGGTATGCATCTTCGCAGGGTAGGAGATTAATGGGGCAGTTCGTTTACATGACAATGGCATTTTGGGAGCCTGGAAACACATACTTTTGAAAATGGGTTTCAAAGTGCAGGTTTTTGCAGTGTTGAGCAGTACAACCACAATTACAATCACACATGTTCCTGTTGAGCGCATGAATGGAATGGCCCATCAGAGGTGTTTAAATGAAGTCACCGGTGATGAAATCCACTGAATACATCAGAGTTTGTTTCACTGACTGGTTTCTGTGTTGTAGTGGTTTCTCTCATCATACACAACAAAGAGCAGATACAGTGTAAGTAAAAGATTCATTTGACAGTGTAGACGGCGTCAGTGATTATAACAGGAGTTTTTGTGAGAGTGCAGAACTCGTGCTAGACTGAAGTCATGGAGCGCTTCAGTGATGGGGAATGCTTTTAGTTCGCTTTCTGTTTATAATTTATTCCCAGTTTGAATAACTGTGAATTGTTTTTCATGCTACTAAAATAACCATGATGTCTTGCATAAAAAAACACACACAAAAAACAAGTAACTCATTTGTAAATGGTTCTTGTTTTGTCTGTGTAGCTTGTAAAACATGATTAGCAATTTCCCCATACATTAAACATTTTTATGTATTCTAGTGACTGTAATTAATAATCATTATTAAAATATCAAGAGAAATAATTAACAATAAATATTCACTATTATATTGCAATTTTGCCTTGTAAGGAATTCCTGAATGTATATGCTTTAAGCCATTTAGATTATGCAACATTATGTAATTGCCACGTAAATGCATGCATGCCACATTTGAGCAGCATTAAACAGTCTGTGCAAATACACATAAATGCCATTTCAGATGCAGATTCTGTTCCTCCTTTGCAATGTAAAAAAAGGCTTTTATTGATGTTGGAAAAAAAAGGCTAGTAGCAGTATATAATGTGATTGATTAAACTGACTGGATAAAGTGGTTTAATGTAAGTATTCGACGTAATAAACAACACAGATACATTATATATATATATATATATATATATATATATATATATATATATATATATATATATATATATATATATATAGATGTCCTTACAAAAAAAAAAAAAAGACAAGACAAGCTCAGCATTTCAACTAAATTTACACCGTCTGTCTCTTTCTCTCTCACACACACACTTCATCAATAGCTGTGCTCGTATTGGTTCTTCATTAGCAGTCACGCTGCAGGATTGCAACCCAAGATTTTGGACACTGCCAGAAGTCCATCTGAGGAAAAAGATTAATTACAAAGCCAATTAATTAGCCGTCGGTGAGCATGTCAGACTAAGCCATCCAAGACTGCTGATTTTGCCCTCTGACAAAATAAATATTTAAATATCATGCCCAACGCTCATCGCAGACGGCAAAATTGTGGCAAACACATCAAGTGTGCACCTTGGTTCAGAGGAAGTGGATTCTGCAGCAGCGTGGCAAAGCCACCAGAAGAGGGCTCTACATGTCAGAAAACAGTTCCCCCTCTCTGGATAAACAGATTGTTTTCTTTCCCCGAGGGCACCTTCATCATCACCCTCCTCCTCCTGCACTGGGCAGAGCAGATCCAGTATTAACAGGCAGGGCCAAGGGTGCAATGCCTTTGAATATTTCAGCGTACCGCTGGTAGAATGGAGGCCCCGTGACCCGATAGGTGAAATAGAAGCTAGAGGTATGGAATAGATACAGTGAGTTGATGCATAAGTCAAAGAAAAAAAAAATGCCGGAAGGTGTGAAAATGCATGAATAGAAGATCTCAGAGCGCACTCTCGTTTGCAGGTTGATTTGTGGTGTAGAATTCAAGAGAACTGGCTGACAGAGCGGCACAAGTTCAGCCAATGTTTCTTTATTTAAGGTGGGTTCATTTGACAAAACCTCATAAATCTGTTCTCAGAAACTGTCTGGTAGGTTTATGAGGGGAAAAGGTATGCTAATTAAACAAAATTGTCTTAATATGAGTGCTAGCTTGATAATGTTAGTTAAATGTAAAAATCCTATTGGATTTACAGCAAAAACGAAGGCTGTTTTTGCCAGAAATTCATTAAATTATTTTTTATTGGCAAATAAACACTCCTCCCAGTCAGAATTTGGGATCAGTATTTTATTTTATTTTTAATTTATTTTATTGTGTGTGTGTGTGTGTGTGTGTGTGTGTGTGTGTGTCTTTATGTGTTTTTGAAGGAAGTCTCCTTTGCTTTTGTAGAAATACTGAAAAAAATATTATTGTGAAATATCATTATAATTTAAAATAACGATATTTTAAATAACAATAATGGAGGCAGTTGTTGCCAGAAATTCACTGTAAAAACTTGACATTTCCGGCATTTTCTTTGAATGTTTTAAAGCTTAAAACTGTAAATATTCACTAACTGAAATATAATTAATAGTAACCTACATGAACTACTAAAATTTGCTTTGTAGACGTTAAATCAAAATTATCTACCAAGTTCAGTACAATCTGACATTAATAAATACATTTATTTTATTTTATTTTAACATTCATATTGCTAGTGTATGTTTTATCCAGGCTTTAAAAATCACACGAGACAGAATGAGGCCATTATTAAACAATTAATCTCAAATCAGTTTATTAATTCCACAAATTCAATTTTCTTTGAACATCAAATGATCCATAAACACTTGTACATTTTTAGACACTGTCAAAATCTGTATATTGTACATTTAAGTGTCTATCTAAATGAATGAAATGTGCTGGAACCTGATTTTACCTGTGAACACCTTTGAATACTAATGAGATGTGGGTTCTTTGAATGACTGATAAGCTCAGTGCACCTCTCTGTGTAGCAGCACAGATGAGACTCCCACACTATTAAAATAAATATAAGCTCTGTTAACCTTGAACTGAAGCATGTGGAGTCAGGATTTTTTGGCAGTCAGACTGTTTAATGTTTTCTATTGGCCACTTATCATAACAGCAAGACAGGATTGGACGACATCCTGTCAGCAACACAAGCCATATTCAGTGAAGGTGAAATGGCCATACTTATCAAAATGAATATTAAAATGCATCACCGCTGCTGTAGCAATCATGCTGGCAGAAATATACAGCATACAGTATGCCTATATGTCTGCGCTGAATGCGCAAGTGAATAGAAGCATCTAGGATAGAAGTGGATAGAAGCATGTTAGAAAATAAATTAGATTTGAATCTTTAAATTTAAATCAGAGGTCAATGAAAACAAAACAAAAGTGTGACAGCATTTTAGGCGAATTTTATTTTATTTTACAGGGAGTCAATACATTGGTTTAATTTCAGATATCAGTTTAATAAGTGAAACATAACAACGTAAAAAAAAATATGGAAAGACTAATGAGATTTTTGAAACTGTTTGATTGATTTATGTTTTAAAGTATAGTTAAATAACAAAATAAAACAGTGCATCCTTTTTAATTGACGCAAACAGACACATTCTACCAAAAGTTTGGGGTTGGTAAGTTTTATTTAGTGTCTTTTTGAAAGTCTCAGAATACAGTAATAACAGTAATATTGTTCAATATTATTATAATTTGAAATAACTGTTTTCTGTTGTAATACATTTTAAATTTCAATTTATTCCTGTGCTCAAAGCTGATGCTCAAGAATCATTATCATCAATGTTAAACACAGTTGTGTCCAACTTAAACTGTCATAAGTCTTCTTTGGTCTTCTTAAGACACTTGGCAGCTTATTGATGAATTTGTAGAAGCTTAAGTTTATTATTCTGAACAAAATAAAAAAATAAATGAATGAATGAATGAATGAATGAAATTAATGAATAAATATTATATGAAATACAAAACATGTTTCAATCTAAAACCATAAATCAAAATCAAAGCCATAAATCTAAACAAGTGTTTCAAATTTGAGGTTGATATCTCAAAAAATGAGCTCTCAGTGCGATTTTGTATGGGTGCAGTACTAAACGTCTCCATTAGATGAAATTGGCTTCCCATTTGTTTTCCATTTGCCATTTTCTAATCTATTTGTATTTTTTGTACATCGCAAGTGGAAAACCTTTACCAAGTTTTGTACCATTTCGATGAAGTTAAAAACAAAAAAAACAAACACGTTGATCGAAAAGCACCAAAGGGTTAATATATATATATAAATATATTATTTTTATTTTTTTCCATTTGCTTTGTTCTTTGCCCCTTTGCATGTGTGCAGTGTGTGAAATTCAAAATTAAGAGAATTAAACGACTCCTGAATACTATTTCATGGTTCAGAAATAAACTGTCGTTTGACGGTATGCAATGATCCAACGTGAAAAACGTAGCAACGCCCTCGACCCACCCCAGAATTATTGCATGGAGTTCCCTTTCATAGTAGGAAAATGCTTGGGGAAAGATTTGCCATTGACCCAAGCATGGCAGAGAGAATTTAAAAGATCAAGAGCTGCAGAGAGGAGGGAGTCTCGCAAGTTAATTGGCCTCCATCTCAGAAACATCCACCTATCCAGCGAGCTGGGTGGCTCGCTTTAAGGACCACGCTCAAAACCCGAGGCGAAATTCAAAGCTCTCGGATTTAAAGGGAATGTATATCCTAAGAGCAGAGTGGGTGGGGGACGGATGAGGGCATATAGGCATGGATAGTGGGGATCAATAATTCATAAGACCTCTTCTTATTAGGGGTCTCTTGACAGTCTCGCTGGTGCTCATACAGGGGTCTCTGTGCTGGATGAGAGGCGTCTGGAAGGGCAGTGTACAGAATCCCGTTGCCTTCCTCTTTGCATACTTCTTGCTTTTTCATTCATGATCACAGAAAAAACAAACCCATGATTCATGTATCCTAGCATAACAACGAGCCCTGGTCTGGAGCCCACCGTTTATAAAGGTTGTTTCTATTAAGTAGGCTACCACACACAGCTTCTGGATTACATGAGAGCAAGACAGCCATGTGCTTTGTAACATGTAGTTTCACATTCTCATGGTCCAAAGCGAGAGGGGAGAGATGCTTTCTAATAGTATGTAATTATGCTTCAGCTCTTTGACTGCTATGTAATTTTCCCTAGGTGATTATTCCAGTCTCTCTTTAAATAGCCCTAAATGTTAGCGAGATGTGTTTTAGGATTTATACGGTGTCCTAACAGTTTGAGAGCACCAATGATTACTAAAAGGAGCATTTCATTTGTATTCATAAAGTACAACCACACATCAGTACATACTGACAGCATGTAAAACAAACATCCTTTTATGCAGAAACAATTTACAGATGTTTAAAACACAAAGTGTAATAATCATGCGAAAAAGCAGAAACTTTGAACTTTTTAATATCAATATCATATTTTGTAGCAGGGTTAATATAAAACTAAAACCAAAAACCACTGAAAATGTTGTTATTTGAAATAAAATAAACATGAACTTAATTAAATAACATGCATATTCATTTTTTTTATTTACCATTTTATTTATTTATTTACTTATTTTCTAATTTTCATTTCGTTTAACTTATTGTACTAAAATAAATAAAACTAAAAAGAAAAATACTGAAATAAAACTGAAACTGAAATAAAACATAATAAAATGCAAAAAACATATCTTGATGTATCAAAACAACTAAAACTTAAAAAACTATATAGATACATTTAAACATCTTCACTGTAAAGAAGGAAATAAAGGGGGATCACGTGACCCTTCGACGGCGATGCAGGCTTAGTCTTTCGCTCTGCTCACTTTGCCACATATTGTGTGATCCTGTCAGTAAAATTTAAACCACTCAGCATTGGACCCATCATGAGTGCTTCGGCAGACAAAGGGGATCGGAAAAGAGAGATTGAGCAATCGCCAATGAAGAAAAAATTCAGAGATTCCACCATCTCCAGAGAGAACCTCGACGATGCTATTGCTAACGGTGTTAAGCTAGCACTTAAAGAGCAGCAAAGCACTTTGAATTTGTTTGTGAATTCGGCAGTAAGAGATGCGATGGACTCGATGCTGATTCCAGCATTGCGCGAACTGCGTGAGGACATGCAAGCGACCAACAAGTCTGTTAAAGAGCTAAGAGAGGAGTTTGAGGCCATAGTTACCACGGCAAAGCAGACACGTGACCGCGTTGATTCTGTTCAGGCAGATACACGTGAGGATACACGATCTCGTTGCTGGTAAGACTGACACTCCTTTTTTTTTCTTTTGGAGGGGACTAATGGAGAGTAGGTTTAATTAAAAAAAAAAATATATATATATATATATATATTATTTTTTGGGGGCTGTGTGAGCCTTTTGGGAGACATGTCTTGCGTTGGAGTGGATCGGTCACGAACCATCACTATTTTTTGTTGCTCAGTCAGACCTATGTTCTCGGTAATGTGCGGTCTGAGTTGTTCCTTGTTTATGGTTGTCGGTTGTTCATGTTTTTATGTTGTTTTTATTTTATTTTTTTACGACATTTAGAATTTACAATGGAGGTGCTTCTGTTTTTTTTCATTTATTGAATACAATCTTGGGATTACAAATATTCAATGCATACTCTAAATATTTTATCACTGAATGTGAATGGTTTAAATTCTGCTGTTAAACGAACCCGTGTGTTAGAATATTTACACCGTAAATCTATTTCCTGTGCCCTAGCGCTTTTCCAGCGCTCAAAATTAAACTAAGGTGGTGCTTATCCTTGTTAACCGTAAGTTAAATTTAACGATTGAACACCTTGGTAGTGATGAGAAGGGTAGATTTGTTTTTATCCGATGCAAGATATATAATAATAGGTTAGCATTGGTCTCTGTTTATGGTCCGAATGAGACAGACAGTGCATTCCTTACACAGATTTCCAAAACTCTGCTTGAGGAGATTGATTGCCCTCTAGTGGTGGGTGGTGATTTTAATGCTGTCATAAATCCTTCTTTAGATAAATCTCAATCTGATACAACAGCCAATCCATCCTCTAAATTGCTGAATAAATTTATCACTGAGCTTAACTTAATCGATCTTTGGAGAATTCAGAATACTAAAGCTAAGGACTTCACTTTTTTTTCTAATAGACACAAGACTTTCTCTAGGATACACTAAATATTTCTCAGCCCATCTTTAATTTCATCTAATTCCTCCATCTCTATATTACCAATTTTATTATCTGATCATTCTGCTGTGTTGTGCAGTGTTCCTCTTTCCGATGTGAAAGCCAAGTCCCCTAGATGGCGCTTTAACATATCATTATTAAGTAATCAGACTTTCATTACTTCTCTGAAAGAATATATTAAGGAATTTCTTGAAATTAATATGCCCTCTGATGTGGATCCTCAAATACTGTGGGAAACGACTAAGTGTGCTATACGAGGTTTCTGTATATCTTTCTCTTCTACTCTCGCCAAAGCAAAAACTCACCAGTTTACACAATTAGAAAATAAAATCCAATCATTACAAAATCTACAAAAACAACATTTTACTGAGCAACAGGCTACACAGCTGTCCTCTTTAAAAGAAGAATATGATTTACTTTCACACTCAAAGGCGGAATTTATTTTACATATTTTACAAATATTATTTCGAATCAGAGAGACCTAGTCATTTATTGGCCCTTAGGTTGAAAGAATGCGAGTCTAAGGCATATATTAGTGCAATAAAATCATCGGATGATCAGGTCACCACGAATCCTGTGGAAATTAATGACATATTTAAAGGTTTTTACACAAATCTGTATAAAGCCGAAACAGATTTTGATGAACCAATTTGTAAGCAGTATTTAGATAAATTGGAACTGCCTCGGATCTCACAGATGGATAAAGAATCTTTGGAGGCCCCATTAAGTTTGGAGGAGCTCCAAGTCTCTCTAAAAAGCCTTCAAAAGGGCAAATCGCAAATCTAGATGGTCTCCCCCCTGAATTATATTTAGAAATTTTGGATTTGGTAGGGATACTTATGCTTAACTCATTTAATTTTGCAATTGAGCATGGGGTATTTCATAGAGATAAAAAAACATCACTGATTTCATTACTTCTTAAAAAAGGGAAAGATCCATTAGATTGTTCCAGCTACAGACCGATTTCACTTATCCCATGTGATCTAAAAATCTATGCTAAAGTTTTTGCTTCTCGTATGGAGAAGGTAATTCATAGTCAGATCAAGGAGGACCAAACTGGTTTCATCAAGGGGCGCAATACATCTGACAATATGCATCGACTCCTTCATATTCTTGACTTTGCGGACTCCCACCCAACCCCTTGTGCGGTCTTTTCACTTGATGCAGAAAAAGCCTTTGACAGGCTAGAGTGGAATTATATGTGGGCAGTTCTGCAATGTTTCGGCTTCAGTGAACACTTCATTTCTATGATTAAGACATTATACCACTCACCTGCAGCATCAGTCATAACTGGTAATATTATTTTCCCCTCATTCCCTTTACAGCGGGGAACGAGGCAGGGGTGTCTGCTTTCCCCCTTATTGTTTTGTCTATCTCTTGAACCCTTAGCACAAGCCATCAGGAAATCTGAAGTATCGGTTAAGATTCATGATCATAATCATAGTATTTCATTATACGCTGATGATATTATTCTATATTTAGACCACTTTGATATTTCAGTCTCTAGTATAATTAAGGAATTTGATAATTTTAGTAGCCTATCAGGATATAAAATAAATTGGAGCAAATCTGCTTTAATGCCAATTAACAATGTTAAGGTTAATTCTTCTATTCCCTCATTTATTCCTATTAAGGAATATTTCATCTATTTGGGCATTACCATATATAAAAAACATTCATAAGAGTGCCAGAGACAATTTTAATAACATTTTAGTTAAGGTCAAAAATGACATTCAAAGATGGAACAATCTTAAAGTCTCTCTCCAAGGAAGGATCTCCACTGTTAAGATGAATTTGTTACCTCGATTAATTTTTTTTTCTCTATGCTACCACTTTCTCCCCCTCCAGGTTACTTTAAGGAGATCAACTCCATAATTTCTAAGTTTATCTGGAATGATAAATGTCCCAGAATTAAACTTACCACATTACAACATCCTAATAGCGCAGGAGGACTGGCTGTACCAAATTTTGAATTATATTATTGGTCGTTCCAGCTTAAGGCTCTTCATAATTGGGTTGATCCTCAATCTACAGTTTCATGGAGGGTGATTGAAGCTGACAAGGTTAAACCAAATAGACTTCAAGATATTTTATTTACTGGCACAGGAAAAAAAGGGGATAATTATAAATTTGGTCCGGTTGTGGCTAACTCTATTAAAATCTGGAAAACGGTTGAACGTCGGATAGGTGGACCCTTCAAATTTTGTAACAGTACACCTTTATGGCACAATTTTAATTTTGTATGCGGAAATCATCCATTTGTCCAACACTCTTGTCTTCTTTAGGTGTAAACACGTGCGGCGATATACAGTATATGATAACCAGGGCCTCTGTTCATTTCAGACATTAAGAACCAAATTTTGTCTACCAGCATCCGCACATTTTGTCTTTCTTCAATTACGTTCTGCTCTCAAAGCGTATGGCGTTCCGTGGGCATCTTCTATTTCCTCTCATCCTATGCGGGACTGGATTACACCATCTGCTGGTCGGCCATCTGTTTCCTTAATATATAATACAATTATTGATTGCATTACAAAACCTCTTTCTATAAAAACTATTTGGAATAGGGAATTATCTGACCTTAATTTATCTGTCGACTGGGAGAGAGTGTGGTCTAATCTCAGTTTAACATCTAAAAATCTGGCTCATCGTCTTATTCACTTCAAAGTCATTCATAGAGCATACATAACTCCTTACAAAAGATTTAAAATGAAACTGCAGTCAAATTTGAACTGCCATATATGTAATACTACATCATAAGGCACTTTTCTGCATATGTTTTGGGAATGTCCTGTCGTCATCAGTTTATGGACACCTGGTTTTGTCATCATTACTGCGAATTGATTGGTCTGTTAACCCAAGTTTGTGACTTCTTAATGATGATTCTGGTCTCTGTATTAGTTCAATGCAAAAGAGAATGTTGTTTGCTGGTTTTACAGCTGTGAAGGAGACAATAATCCAGAATTGGTTTACACCACACATGTGTGGAAAATCATATTGGATCCGTAGCTGTCAGTCCTCTGTCGTGTGTGTCATGTGTTCCCGCCTCTTGTGTCCATATTTGGTTTGTTTCCTGTCCTTGTTTCATGTCATTATGAGTTAAGTATGTTCCAGCTGTGTTTGTCTCGTTATGTGTTAATTACCCTGTGTATATTAGTCCTGTCTTTTGAGTTTGATTTTGTCTGGTCTACTCGTTACTTCCCGGTGTATCCTGTCTCTCTGCCTTGTCTTGTCCTGCCTGGATGTGTTGATTAAAGACCATTATTTGAGTTTATATGCTCGTCTGCGTGTTCCTGTTCCTCCCTCGTGTGTGCACCGTGACAGAAGACCAGACCTAACCGTAAGCGGCGCCCCTTCATCCCGTTTTGTTTTTCCGTTTTTTCTAAAGTCTTTGTTTTGGTTCCTGTTTATGTCTGTCCCGCGGCATGGAAGTCACCGCTCGTTATTCCTGCCATAGCCCACTGCAAGTCGGCGTGGGAGTTCGGCGGGATCACCGCGAGTGCCGCGAGTCCACTGGCCACGAGCCCTCATGCCCGCCGATCGCGGGAGATATCCGCCGCTGGCGGTGGCTCTCCCAAGCCCGCCGGCGGGTTGCCTAGTTCCCGGGTTGCTGCTCCCCCAGGCGCGCCGTTCGCGGGAGATCACGCCACCGGCCCGCCTCTGACTCAATGCCCGCTGGATCGCCGCTGACTCAAGCCCGCCGGATCGCCGCTGACCCATGCCCGCCAGCCGCCGCTATCCCTAGCCCCGTGGATCAAGTCCACATGTCACGGCCAGGAGTGCCATGTGTCTGTATTGTTGTGCCCACAGGAACATTTTAAATAACCTTGTCTTGTCCGTGGAGACTCGTCTGGGGCAGGCGGCTCCTCTTGTTGAGGCCATTCTAGCCGCCTGCCCCCTTGTTGCTGAGATGGAAGCGGTTGCTGAGGGACCCTGTAAGGGCCCCTGACTCCTCGTCATGCCCAGAGGAAGCCTCAGCTTCCGAGCTTAACCCAGGAGGGCTTCTAGTTCCTGTGGGCTGTCCTGTCCTGTCTGTCTGGCCCTGGATGGCTTTCCTGTCGTGTTTTGTACTGTCCTGTCTGTTTAGCCCCAGAGGGCTTCTGATACCCCCTCACTTCCCCAGGGAATTTTTTTGGGGGGGGTAGTAAGAGTTCCGGCTGTAGGGGCCAGGCCGAGGGGACCGAGGCCAAGGCCCCCGAAGACCATCTGCCATGGCCTCCAGAGCTCCCAGCTCCGCCATGGCCTCCTGAGCTCCCCGCACCGCCATGGCTTCCAGAGCTCCCAGCTCCGCCATGGTCCCTGTCTGTCTGTTCCACTCTGGAGGTCCCTGTCCTGTGTTCCTGTCCGTGTTTGTCCTGAGGGGCCTCCAGAGCGCCCACCCCCCCTTCCCGATGGAACTGTTAAGGCTCGGGACGAGCCTTTCGGGAGGGGGGAGTAATGTCAGTACTCTGTCATGTGTTCCCGCCTCTTGTGTCCATATTTGGTTTGTTTCCTGTCCTTGTTTCATGTCATTATGAGTTAAGTATGTTCCAGCTGTGTTTGTCTTGTTATGTGTTAATTACCCTGTGTATATTAGTCCTGTCTTTTGAGTTTGATTTCGTCTGGTCTACTTGTTACTTCCCGGTGTATCCTGTCTCTCTGCCTTGTCTTGTCCTGCCTGGATGTGTTGATTAAAGACTATTATTTGAGTTTATATCCTCGTCTGCGTGTTCCTGTTCCTCCCTCGTGTGTGCACCGTGACAGTAGCCTCCTGCAAATAGTGACTTGTGAATGTTGTGAAAACAAATGTTGATAACAAAAAAAGAAGGAAAGAAAGAAAATTATCTTATTTAATAAAGTACATTGCACTCTATCTTTATTTATTTTTATCTTTTTAAATGAACAGTGTGTGTGTATATATATATATATATATATAAAACTAATCCAAAATATTAATAAAATCTCAATTATAATAAAATAACACTGCTTTGTACTATATGGATGAATTTAATTATTTAGGTCATTGTCAGCAAAAATCAACCAATAGGAAATACATGTGTATTTAACTCAATTACTGATCTGTGTTTGTATTGACACAATGGCTCCAACCAGTAAAATTACACAGAACAGAATGAAACTATTTTAATGTCCATTCAGGTAAGTACAATAAAATCAATCAAAGACTTGTAAAGTTACTCATGCGTAAAAGGCTTTGTTTTAGATACGCATTCATGTTGTACGTTCCACTGTCTGTCCAAAGGTACAAAATGTATGTGTGCCAGAAGCACGCAAAAGATCAGAATACTAATGAGATCATGCGGTCCCTGATGACTGCGCGCTGCTTATTATCAGTAATGCTAGTTCAGTGCACTTCAAATTAGCTCTGCAGGTGTGACTGCTGTGAACGTCATGCGTTCAGACGGCTTTGTGTGTGATGCAGGATTACAGGATCGTTTCTTTCTGACAGGATGAACGTGTGTCCATCATCAAGGAGGAGGGGATGGAGAAGATGATGAGGAGAAACGAAAGCGAGAGCTGCATCTGGGCAAAGGGAGAGTGCAGCTAAAAATCATAGGTGAAAGGACGGATGAGAAAATTGTATGTAATTATTAAACACTGTAGGTCTCCTTCACAGGTGCAAAATGATCTGCCCCCATCCAAAACTGCCCAAATATAATATGTTCAATCCATAAAACACTAATGATACATCAGTAGCTGAACTGACATTAAATCAAACTCATAATCTATGTAATGCCTGATGAGGCAAAAAAAAAAAAAAAACATACAAAATTCCCCCAAAATGCATGAAATTTCACTGTAGTAATGTAGGCATGTATTCTATTGGAATAAAATCTTACGCAAGCTATCAGTGCTCAGCAAAAAAAAAAGAAAAAAAAAATAGTAATTAATCACGAGCTACTAATTACATCTTTAACTGTGTAATTAGATTACTGTACTAAATAATCTCTCTAGAAAGTATTGCATAACTTATTAGTGTAATTTCTTTCTAAATCCCATATCAGTCTTGGCCAGATGAACAATAAAAGGACAGACATGAAACTGCTTCTTTGAAATAAATAAGATTAAAATTGGATAAAATATTCTTGAACCAAGTATTGAAAGTGGTTACATTAAATTTAACATTACGTATTAAATGTTGATGTTAAATCCAATATTGTTTTATTAAATCCAATATTGATTGCCAAAATTCACTTATCCCTGTCAAAATGCACATCACATCATAAACTGACTTAAAGACAGTGCTGTAAGAGAGAGAGAGAGAGAGAGAAAAAAAATAAAAAGAAAAAAAGTAGAAAAATGGAAGAAAATTACGATTACTTTTTCCATTAAATTTACAGACATTTCCTTCAACACTAAACAGTACATGATGCAATGTGTAATTCAAACTACGGGTAAAACACCCGAAAAAACTAAAACTAAAATAATAAATAAAAAAAATTCAACAGAAAATTATTTCATATTAGCACAGTGCATATTTAATAATGACTATAAAGTGTGCAATAAAATACTATAATTTTACCCATTTTCCAGCTTTGTAACTACAATGTACGGTAACGCTTTAGATTACAGCCCGCAATGTACCGCGTAATTAAACAGAATTTACAGCGTACCTATTTGTAAATATAGAGTACCTCCACAGTACCTACTCATAAGTATAAGGGAACAATATGCAACGTTTGGGGAATAAGGGGGTAATAACCTGCGGAATTATAAAGCATTTATACTGTAAGTATTTTATAACTAAAGGGTACTTATTCTGAAATTACGTGTATGTAGAGACCGCGATTTTCTGCGTCAGCATAACTTAAAGCTGAACGTACATGTAGGTAAACGGAAACAATTGGGGAATAAGGGGGTAATGACTTGGAAAATTAAAAATATTTATACTGTTAGTATTTCATAAGTAATGCGTAACTATTCTAAGATTATGGATGCATGACGTACTGTGTTTGGCAACAATATTCTGATTTAGAACAAGTTGCCTTATTGTAATAACATAAAATATATGATGCAGTACATTTTATACTACATACTGGGTACTTATTTTATTATTACAACATATATCTTACATGACATTGATACAAATAGTAGGCATATAATTTAGTAATTATAGCAAAGTTAAAACCACCATAGTCGAGATTACTAAAGTATGGGGACATTTTGTAATGAGTTTCTGCTATGATTTGGTTTAAAAATTGATATGAAAATTTACCTGATAAAAGAGCATTGCATATGGTCATCTCAGCAGCGAATCATGTCCGTTGAGGTGCAGTAGTGGAAAACTAGATTACCTGTTTCCAGCTGCTCCCAGGATATAACATTTAAATATAACATCATAATACACATGTACATTTAACGAATTTATGTTTTTTTGATAGCTGTAGTGCTGTTGGTGCACTTGAGCTTCCGTATGTGGTTTGAGGCAAGTAGAATAAAATGTACTACAACATTTTTCTCAACTACTATGCAAACATAAACCCTTGTTACGTGTAGTTACTGTGTAAGTGTAACATCCGCGGGCTGTAATCTAAAGTGAAGCCCTGTTACCCTCTTGTATCTCTACATACATTTCTGCAAAACTGAAAAAACGTACCTATATGTATGATTCACTGCAGTTTCCAGTTGAAATGAACACTAGAGGCAGTAAAACTCTGACAACTTTTATTCCTTTTCACACGAAGTATGACTTACAGGAACAGTTTTGATTATTTTCTCACAGTTACTTGCAGAATGGTATGTTATGACTTCTAAACAATTGTAACATCCTGCACGATTTGAAAACTGATACTTTTGAATGTTGTCGTCACATATACAGCTTCATATGTATGAGTTTACTAACTCAGTAAGTTTACTCGGTAGCTCACGCGATACAGCGTTGCACTTAGGTGAAGAAAAGCTCCGGTACAAATCCCGTCAAACTACAGTTCAACAAAACAGCTCAAATCTGCATAAGGAAGTTAAAATAGCATGGCTGCATCAGCGAATACGTTTTTATATTACTTTTGCATTTGTTAACACTTTCGGGTAGGTTTAAGGTTGGGTTTGGTGTAGGGGATACTTCCAACTTCATAGAGCTTAATCTTTAGCGACACTCACCGGATATTTGAATTATGAATGGTGGCAAAACGTACCTCAAGCAGCATAATAAAAACACTGCAATACGTGCCTGTACCAACGTAATAAAAACGTGTCACGGTCACGTATTAAACGTGTGTTTTAGCGCCACTCTCTGGACATTTCACTTTGAAACTGCCGCGAAACCTGCTGCAAGGTACATAATTACGGTGTTGCAGAAATGTATGTAGAGACACGTATTTCCAAAAATCTTGAGGGAATTGTTCACTGAAAATGGTTCTTGTGCGGCATCACTGCAAAAACACCCTGTGGAACTTCTATTTCTAAGAGTGTAGTTGTAGTCATTTTGTTTACTTACTGTAATGTAATTGCAATGACATGTCCATTTTGTCCCTGTGAACACACGTCACATCATAATTATGCTTTCCAAGAGCATAAGCAGGCCTTTCCCAGGAGCAGCGGGCAGTGTAAGACCTGTGTGGCCTGATGGTCTGATAGTCAGGCTTTGGTGAGCGTGAAGCAGAGGACTTTAAGTGATGAATGCAGAATGTGTCACAGCGGTGGAGTCTCTGCCCTGGCCTCAGCTCATTAGAGCACAGCTGCAGCACATTAACTCCAGATGAATTGCTCATCGGCCATGAGATGGGGTCTCCTCCGAGATCTCACGACCCGTCAGAGCTGCTCCTCAGGTCCTGCTCCTTTCTTCCTGCCTGCTTTCAGAGTCCTCGTTTATACGTGACAGACAGGAATGTGGTGTGAGTGTGAACATAATAACTCCTGCCGAGCTGAAGGGTTGCTTCTCCTGCTGTAGTCTTATACTATAGACAAAAAATCTCCTAAAATACAAGAACAATATTGTAATATACAATAATATTATATAAAATATGAAAAATGTTTTACATTACAAATGTTAAGCCCATTTATAGGATCAGTATTCAGGTCTATTTAGTACAATTTAGCCCCAAATTACTGGCACTCATCTACTTTGTTTCTAATACCCACTATTCTTAATAATAATAATAATTATTATTATTATTATTTTATTTTATTTTTTACATTGTTACAGTTTAAAAAAACATTCTAATGCAATAATCTTATTTCATTCAAGTTAGCATACATTACAAATGCAAAGTACTGCTTGAATTGAATAAGAATTAATTTAATTAACATTAAAATTAGAATGTTATAAATGATTTTTCAAGGATCATATGACACTGAAGACTGGCGTAATGATTCTGAAAATTCAGATTTGCATCACAGGAATAATTACATAATTACATTTTACTATATACAGTATATACATATATATAAACAGAAAACGGGTCTTTTAAATTGTAATAATATTTGAGAATAATGTTGCTTTTACTGTATTTTTTTCATTAAATAAATGCAGCCTTAGTTCTCAAAAACATGAAGAAAAAAAAAGAAACGTATAATATATACAAAGTTCTGGCATGAAACTCTAGATGGTGCAGTCCAATAGATGTAACTTGATATACATAATGACATCATTATCACATGGCACAGCTGATTGGTTCTCTCCTGTATCGGTAGCCTATGAGCTCGCTGCTCAACATTTAAATATTTGACAGTGTTTGCTGTAGCAGTAGCAGTAGCAGCACACTTCAGAAACCCTCCACCTTCTCCAGCTCCACCTGTATAGATCTGCTACGGGGTGATCATGCATGTTATGAGGGTTATGTTATATGAGCAGCAGCAGTATTTCTTACATGCTCACAGTAGCATGTTGTGGTTATATTGGCAGTAGCAAGTCTCGGTACTTGCTCTGCCGCAGCAGCAGCGTAGCAGATCTATTCTGCCAAGACCAAATACATTAACATTGCCATGTATATTACCATGCAAATCACTCAGAGAGTTGTCATGACAGAAATATTATTATTTTAAAAATAGTCTCCAAAATTCTAAATCTATTCAAATGCAGTTTTTGTAGTCCAAGAAATGACAAAAATCACATTTGAAAGTTAAGATTCACATATCTGTAAAATTCTGAGATTCTGCTGAGCTGAGGTTCAAAGGGGCACCAGTCTGTGAATTTAATACTGCGTTTTCTGTAACATTTAGCAGGCAGCATTCAGAATGAGGCGGGACTCAGTCCAAAAGAGGCACAAAAGCTCAGTATCTCTCACCTGCTGCTTGCATGCATAATCTCCTCTTGTTTTCCTCCTTCTGGCCTCAAATGGCTGCATTTGTCACCGTGGTTACACAGTCTCTTATCTCATTAGCTGAGATCATCATGGCTTCTTCAAAGGGGTTCGCACAGACTGTGTGTGTGTGTGTGTGTGTGTGTGTAGCTGTATACATGTGCATGTGTCTAAGTCAAAGAACTGCATTTTGGGCAAATGAGTGTTATTTGAGAGTGGCTATTTGTATGTTTGAGAATGTATATTTGCATGTGTATATATACAGTATGCATTTATATATCTTCACATCACCATACAGATATGGTAATTTGAGATGAAACACAATGTGCTGAAATTATACAGATTGCAGTTTTCTGACCCCTAAGGGCAATATATTGTTTTGTTTGGTAGAATCTCATGAAAACATCTCCAGGTTACAGTTTACCCAGAAATAAACAGGAAAATAATAATAATAATACTTTTTGTTTTTGTTAAATATTTAATTAAATAAACAATTAATTTACATTATAGTTATACAGTCATGTTTACCGTTACATTTTTCTATTAAAAAAAAAACAAACATTTGGAAGTACCATTTAGTGTCACTGAGATACTATTATAGTTTTTTATTGTTAATATTTAGATTTTTTTTCTATTTTTATTTTTATTTTAAAGTTGTATTAATTTTGTTGTGTGATTTGGTCATCTTTAGTATTTTTATTTTATTTAAGTTTTTACTTCATTTGTAGTTTTAGTTATTACATAAAGTGAAACAAATAAAAGTTTACCTTTTATATTTTATTATGTATTTCAGATATAGGCTTAGTTTCTTTAATTTTAAGTACAAAAAGTTTATTTTATGGTTTTATAAATATAAATGTCTTTACAATGTAAATATAGGGCCAGTTTTTTTACATTAAAATAGTACTGCCAGGTTTTACTAAAGACACAGTGAAGAATTAGCGCTGAAAAGGCATGGACACAGTTATTTTTGCGCCTGACCTTACTGAATATGCATTTGTAGGAGTTCTTTCAGACACAAAATGTATGGGAGGAGAGTATTAAAATGAATCACGCAACACGATATTGGTAACGACAGAACTTGTGACCATAGTACTTTTGGGAAACACACCCCAGAGTGAGTGAAAAATCAGTACTCTTGAAACATCAAAATGTGTGTATATTGCACACTGTAATTTTCACTGTGATTTTTTTTTCTTTTTCTCTTTTGAGTTTTCACTTTGTGTCATCAGTGGAAATAGTTGTAATTTTGTTTGTAACAGAAGTTTACATCAAAACTTTTTGTTTAAAACATGAAAGGAAAAAGTAATGCAAAGATTAATAATAAAATAAGTGTCCAAAATGTGACATTTTTACAAAGACAGCAGCCTCAGAGATTAACGCCTCAGTAATATTTCATTTGCAGCATTGATAGAATGCTCAAAAAAACACTGTTTTTGTCATCTAGAATAACAGCAGTGCAATCTTGGCCGTGTGTAAGGTACGCTCACATATAATGATGTAGCTTTTTGCAGGTACGAGGTGATTGAATTGAAGGAAAATATTTCCGTAGCACCTATAATGGTCTCAAACCAAATGAAGCAGGAAAACTAATCAGTCCAAACTATATGATTTGCTACTACAAAGTAATTTCAAAATCCATTTTATTCTCTCTGGCCGTGGAAGGGAGGTGTATATAGGGATATGTTTTAACAATAGATTTACATATACATAGGGTCAAAGTCTACGGCAGGGTTAGGAAAGGACAGATATTATTTTGTGTTTACTCTGAAAAGAACACTGTGATAAATAAATATGTTTGACTGTTTACAGACTGCAGATCTGTGTGATCTAAACACACATATTCACCTGCCAATGCATTTTAAAATAATAGAAATTCAGTCACTGTACCTTTTATCAAAATAATGATTCATTGATATAATCATTCATACAGTAATTACAAAAATGTGACAAACTGATTTTGATATTTTTGCTAACATTGAAATATGGTGGTGTACAAAGACTTGAATTTTGACATAAAAGCTTTGTTTGTACAGTGTAAACATACTTTCAAAATTAAAAACTTTTTTTTTCAGTCAAAAGCAGCCAATTTGTTGAAATTGAGTTGCTAAAATGAAAAGTTGGAAAGTCTGAGATTTTGTGATGTCAGTAAGAATGGTATAATATTCAGCTATTGAACACAACAGCAAACCTACATGTTGTTAGTAAGCAATATTGCTTGTTTTTATAGAGTCTTGTTTCTGCCATGGGATTAAAAAAACAAAAAAAATAACGTTTTTATTTAAAAATTCAGACAATTTTTGTCCCTCACAACTGTGAGTTTATATCTCACAATTTAGACTTTTTTCTTGTAATTCTGAACTGAGAATTGCAAGATAAAAATGCAGAATTGTGAAATAAAATTGAGAAATTCTGGAAACAAAAGTCAGAATTGTGAGATAAAAAGTTATTTTATTATTATTTTTTTTTACAAAAAAACTATTGAGAGATGTAAACTCAGCATTCTGATTTTTTTTTGCAGAATTGAGAGATATAAAAGCAGAATTGTGAAACAAAAATTTAGCAATTCTGGAAACAAAAGTTTTTTTGGGAAAAAAAAGCTAAATTAAGAGATGTAAACTCAACAACACAACACAACACAACACAACAACAACAATGAAATTGCAAGATATAAACTCAGAAATGAGATATATAAATTCAGATTTGTCAAATAGTCAAATAGAAAAAGTTCATATTTAAGATGAGCCTTTTTGTTTTCAATCAACAATCTTTACAAAACGTTGAGATGAACAGCATTGTGCTTTTCTAAAGACGAGAACTCCTTAGAAGATGAGATGCTAATATATGCCATTAAATCAATTTAGCAGGAGGATGTTTGAGCTGCCCTCAGTCAGGGAACACATGTACAGGGCTCATTCTTATTAATTTATCAAGAACTGAGTCTGACTCATCTGTGCCTTACCTGTCTGATCCTCTAATAGTCCTGTGAATATGAAGAGTCCTGTGTGAGGCCGAGCCCGATTATCTTTTAATATATTCTCTCTCCAGACCACACAGACACAGGCGGAGAAAATCTCATGGTCCTGCAAAATATGAAAGACTCAGTAATGTTAACCGACAACTTTACACAACCAAAGACATTTATAAGATATGACAATAGACTTTTGTCAGAGAAGACGTGAATGTCATACCGTCATAATGTCAAAGGGCATGTATAATTATCACAACACTGATGTGTTTTCAATATCTCTTCCACCGAATTCAAATATATATAAATATATATTAGTACTGGGCAACTATTAAATTTTTTTAATCGCAATTAATCGCATGTTTTTCTGTGATTAATCATGATTAATCACATTGTTATGCACAAAATTAAATAATGAATTCAAAAGTAGGTTATTGTGCACTTTTTTTTCATTTAAAAGTACTGCTATATGAAGAAAAGTGCAATAACATTTAGTTTGCAAACACTTTAAACAAATTAAGGTGCTTTTTTACAGCAGTATTCCCTTTACATAGTAGCAGTTAAAATATTTCTTGTAAATCTCAACTTAAACATTAATGTAATAAAATTAAATATAAAACCAAAGCTTTTTGCCACTGCCAGGTCATTAACGTTTTTATAGAAAATATTTTATAGCTTGTTATAGAAAAACAAGTTATGCTCAGAGTCCAGAGCCTCGATCATAACATTATAACAGGCACTTTCCGAGTAGAGACCTGCACTATCGTGGGACCCAACGCAACAGAGTGCGGCGCGGAACAACACTCGATGGGCGAGTGCGGGTGTGGGCATAGACACTCGTGTGTACGGGATGCGGAAGAATAATGGTGTTCTCACACTAGGCAATCTTAACCGTGCCCGAGTGCGTTTGACCCCCAAAGCCCGGTTCGTTTGACTAGTGTGATCGCTCCGTGCCGTGCTCGGGTGCGGTTCGTTTAGCCGTCCCTGGCTCGGTTGGAAGAGGTGGGCCAGAGCACGATTCAGTTGGGCTCTGGCGCGGTACGCATATAGTGTGAGCAGAGTGCAGATCTTCTGATATGTGCAGCATGATTGCGCATATATGTTGTGAGAGGGCCGTGTGTCACCGCGTCCCAAATGACTCAAAATAATAAACCACAAAGTTAACAAAACGATGCACTCCACTCCACTGTGCTGAGTGAGAGCGCTTCTCTGCTGTCTTCACATGCTATCGGAAACTTCCTGTCTCCCACTTATGAAGTCCTGATTACGAGCATGTTGCATACTTTTCTGTTAAAAAATAACAGTGAACAGTGGTTTGTGAATGTTGATGCTTAGCCTAATTATCGGCAGCGTCCATGTGAGTGATGCTGCAGTCTTAGGCCCACCCCAAATGCTCTCATTGGTTGAAACGCGTGATGACACCCATCCCAAGCCAGAACTGATCAACATCCCACCCCTCCTGTGACCCATGGTTTGTCTGTATGTGTATTCAGAGCCAGTGAGCAACGGACTTTCAAAATAATAACAATAATTATAATAAACTGTGTTAATGCGCGATAAAATAATTGTCGGCGTTAATTAATTAATGCGTTAACACGATAATAACGCATTAACTTGCCCAGCCCTAATATATATATATATATATATATATATATATATATATATAATTGTCTTATTTATAGTTTTATTTTCCCCTATGGAATATTAGGATAAACAAGGCAAGTATGGTCTCCTGCAAACCATTAACCTTATGAAAAACAAGTGAGCTTAATTGAACTCAATATGCAATTGTAATGAACTTTACATGTCAGAGGTGGCATGAATGCATTTACACTGCAGTTAGAATTGCATAAATAATGTCATGAGAGTAATGGGTTTTAAATAGGCATCAATAGCATATGAAATATGAATATTACTCTAAATAATCACTTATTACTCTAAATACCTGCCAGTAGGTGGCGGCAAGTCACTGTTTTAATGAGTGAGTCATTCAGTCATTCATTCTACCAGTCAAATTCAAATGGCTGATTAATTCAAAATGCAACATGTGATTGTCTTTATAAATGAGTCACTGAATCATTCACTCACTCATATTAAAGTTAATATATTTTAAATGTACTAAATTGCAACTTCATTATTACATGTGTGTAATTACAAACATATTAAAATCATGAAATTAAATAAAAAGTAATTTTTTTTTCGTAATAAGTACTCTTTTTAAAAGTGTTATAAATTTTACTTCTTAAAAGGGTTGGTCTCCTGAAAAAGCAACGTCCAAGCAATAATATTTTCCTCTGAGAATATTCTGAATCTATCACTCACAGCCTTGTTGATGTTCACATCAAATTAAATACAGCCTCTACTCTGACTAAGGTATATAGCAATAGCATGTAACTGAAAATTGTGTTTTTGTGGCTTGTGTGTGTGTGTGTGTGTGTGTGTGTGTGTGTGTGTGTGTGTGTGTGTGTATTTTTAAAAACAAAGGCATTAAATGTTTAATTTTTCAGTGTTAAATAACTGATAATTACCCATGAATGGCTGAGCAAGTATGCACTCATAGTCCCCCTACTGCTCATCTTCTGATTCATAGAGTTTTCTCTTTTCTCCTTTGCTTCAAGTTGCTTTGTAGTTTAATGATTTTTCCCCCCCTTAAAGCCGGGAAACAAATCAATCATAGCTTTGTTCAATTGTACAAAAATTCTAAAATAATCTCAATGCAAACAGAGCTGTAAGGCTTTGTTTACCAAGGAAATTAATCAGAATTTGTTTATCGGGAAAAACTGTCCTAATGCCTTATTCTCTTTGAAATAATGAACTGTGAGGAGATGAAAACAAGTCATTTTCCTAATCCATTGCCTCTTTGCATTGCTCTATTACCCATGAGTGCATGAAATTCTCATTTTTGTTTGTTTTTGTTTCGTCAGAAGCTGATTTGCAAGACTTTGTGTCAATCTCTCACGGCATGTGCCTCACCTCTGGGTTACTCCTGCAGGTCTCGTATGGCATCTTGCGGTTTCAGTTTATATATCACAGCAGTATCTACATCCGAACCTTGCTTTCTTTGTCTACAGAAATGCAAATGCAGAATCAGTTCTCGACCGAGGATCTGTTTAACCTCTCTCAGAACCAGCTTTTATCTGTGACTTAAGAACCAAATGATACAACTAACTATTCAACTACATATCCTTTCCACAAACAAACATAGCTATTATGGGCTCAGTTTATGAGTTGTATGGTCAGATTTACTAACAGCTTGCACCAGTGCAATATTTTAACTATTCACAGGATTTACACACAGTGAGAAATCAGCAGTGTAGTTTTGTATGATCTACTTTTGTGTAGCATCTGGTAAGTACAGTATGGTCTTGCCATTCTTCAGACCAGCAGGATTTGAGGTACATTTCACACAAAAATGACAGCCTTGGTCTGAGTTTTTTTTTTTTTTTTTAGAGGATTTCAATATGAATACTAAATGTCAACATATCATCAAGCCAGATACCAATGTATTGATAAGTGGCAGCCCTCTCTAGATGAGTGCCATCAAATGTTTTAAACATAAAATCAGTAATAATATTCCAATAACTTGGATAGACAGACAGATAGATAGATAGATAGATATATAGACAGATAGATAATAAATAAATACATAAATAAACAAATAGACAGTATCATCCGCTTAAAAGTGTATGGCTCTATTCCTTCTACACCAAGACCATTTATATAAATAGAAAATAAAACTGGTCCTAAAATAGATCCTTGAGGAATATCTGCAAGATCATGATTCACAGAATAAAATGCTTTGGTAAGCGTATGCTTAAATAAGTACAACACCTGAAGGATTTTTTTTTATTTTTTATCATCAGCCAAAGCAGTAATGGAGTCATTGGCATAACAGAGAATCTGGAAATATGGTGATAATTATTCAGTAGAGAAGAATCTCCATATCTCTGATAAAATAATATTTATTACACCATGGATTATATATACCACTGACTGTAAATGTTCTTAGTGGTGCATGCTTAATAATCAGTTAAACATTGACAAAATTAAACATTGACATCCAAACAGAATCCAATAAACAGAACATCATTGTTCTTTGGTTTAAACACTAATATAATTATCGTTTTACTGTAGTTATCTTTCTAGTAGGGCTGTGCAATTAATTGCATGCGATTCTCATGCGCATCTTGTCAGTAAAGCCGGTTCCGTAATATGCAGTAAATCGCCATCACCTGCTATCAAATGGAGCTGCAGTTAATAAACAGAGCCGTAGTTCACTGACAAGCTAGGCCAGGGATCCTCAAATCTGGACCATTCCTGCAGAGTTTAGCTCTAACCCTAATCAAACACACCTGAGCATGCTAATCCGAGTCTTCAAGATCATTAGAAAATCACAGGTAGGTGAGTTTGATCAGGGTTGGAGCTAAACTCTGCAGCAGATTGGACGTCCAGGGAAAGATTTGAGGAACCCTGAGCTAGGCAATATCGTGTTCATAACTGAATGCGATTCATCTGCGATTATGAACGCGATATTGCCTAGCTTGTCAGTTAACTTCGGCTCTATGTATTAACTGCCGCTCCATTTGAATGCAGGTGATGGCGATTTACTGCCAATTACGGAACAGGCTTTACTGACAAGATGCGCATGAGAATCGCATGTGATTAATTGCACAGCCCAACTTTCTAGTTATCATTTTTGGTGTGAACGGGCCTGGAATCTACTTTTTTTTTTTAAAAGCAATGCAAATATGAATACACAATGTACAAGGATTTTAGAGAGCAATGCAAACCCAGACATTTTAGGCAATTTAGAAATCCCAACCAGGACATGTCTGGAAAAACGATCACGTATTTTGACCCTATTTTTTTATTTGCGTGTTGAATTGATTTGAAAGTTAATAAAGTCAGACTTAGAATAGACCGACTGAATGTTATTGATTAAGTAATCTTAAACTTCCACATTTGTGTCAGTTTTAGATCTTAAAAGTTTTAGGATTGACGACCAGTGTTGGGGAAAGTTACTTGCATTACTCAAAAAAAAAAAGTAACTAAAAAAGTACTTTTTATGGAAAGTAATGCATTACGTTACTTTTGTCAACAACGCCAGACATGCTTATTTGTTTTTAATAACAAAAAACATGCAGGTTATATTTTCAGCAAGTGTAAAGTTCTTTCACACCAAAAGTGAAATTAATAAGCCTGAAGGAAGTGCCTCTGCATCTCACTCACAATTTATCTCAACACAGGGACAGGAGAGGTGTCAGTGAATAAATGGGAAAACAAAGTAACTTGTGTTAATTATTTGAAAAGGTAACTTGGATATTTTGTTGTACATTTAAAAGGTAATGTATTACTTTACTAGCTTCTTGAAATAATCTGAATATGTAACTCGTGTTACTTGTATTGCGTTACCCCCAACCTTGTTGACGACATAAAGGTAAGTAAACCTTTTTATGAAATTTTATAAAAAAATTAAATTAAATTAAACAACTAACACATAAGACAAAAATATATAACCGTGTCATGGTAGATGTTTCACCACAGATGTTTAATTAGGGTGACCATATGTGCCATTTTTCCCGGACACGTCCTTGCCAGGATTTGTTTTGGCTTTGAAAAGTAGTTTGACCAATAACATACAGGCATTGTACATAATGGACCAATCATGGTGTGTGTGAGAAGGTGGGATCTACCTTCAAAGCGATGCAATTACACGTACATACTGTATTAGGTGTGTTCGACTTAAAAGCAGCTCGGCTCAGACTGATCAGTATTTGAAATCAAAGTACCTCGAGAGCGATTTGAATGCATAATGAACCGTCTGTATGGTACTTTGATGTCATACACCGATCGGTCTGCACACGCAAACAAAGCCAAAACCTAGATATTTTAGGCAATATAGAAATCCTGGCCATGACGCGTCCAGGAAAAATGGCACATATGGTCACCCTAGTTTAATGCATTTTCCACAAAAGCTTTTCCCTGTTTGCATGCACCAGTCGAGCAACAGCCATTGAGATGAAAGGGAATACTAACAGAAAATATACTAAAACTTCTTGCGAAATTGAGTCAGAATGGGCACTGACTCTAGCACCATCATATTGCTGGATCAGAGTTGTACAGTTTAGGCGAAGCTAGGGGTGCTTTTTCAGTTGTATTGTAGAGCTGCTTAACTTTTGGTTGCAGTCTTGCCTCTCCAGTGTATGTCATCTGACCATGTTTACCATTGTCAAAAATAGCCCTGCTCGTCGGTTTACATGAAGACGTGTTCTGTTAGTCAGCAGCGCTGTCAGGGCTTGTTCGTGCACAAACAGGCACTCGTATAGGCTCAGGTCCTTATTCTGTCACACTGGATTGGTCGGTAAGGGCTCGGATGGTGAGCCTGGTCAGGGGGCCTGTTGGGACTGACTGCATGGGTCACAGGGGGCTTCAGGCCTGACTGTGGGCAGCAACACCCAGCCAAGGTGGACTGATAGGTGACCTGAACAGACAGCAGGAGTGAGGTGAAAGAGCGGGACTGCGGAGTGGCACACTGCATACATGTGACCTGTGGGCCTGTTGAGGAAAGGATGTGTCATATCGCATTACCTCTGCTTTAAGAGTAAGACTCCTGCTGCAGTGATTCATTCTTCTGTCTGGTGGCTGTGTATGTTTGTGCATGAACCAGGACACAGGCTGTTGTCATGTATAAAAAAGAGGTTGGCGTAAGTCCATTGTTGTTTTAATTTCATGCTGCAGTCGAGACAAACAAGGATACATTCATTAAACATATGCAGGATGATGTTTTCTGTTGTATTGTGTGCTCAGGGTTGACAATGAAACAGCAAAATATATAATCACTAGGGAATTCAACAAGATTAAGTGTTAGTTCATCCAAAAATGACAGTTCTGTCATTATTTACTCACCTTGGACTACAAAAGGATGCATTTTGAAGAATGTCCACGTTGCCTATTTCAATAACCACCTGCAAGCATTAAAAGCATAATATGACTCTCTTTGTGTACACTTCATTGCATTGAATGTACAAGGCCACTTAAGTGTAAAGCTAGCACAATACACTTAAAAAAAATCAGTTTGTAATTATATCAAATTAGAAGTTTAACTTCAAAGTACATTTGAAATCATTTTGTAATTCTATTTTGCTGTACTTTGAAGAAATACAGTTATTTTGTTGTGTTGACTAACATTCTAAAGCACTAACATGCTAGTGCAAGGTAAGATATAAGTAGATGAACATTTAATGTTTGACATCTATTATAGAGATGTTAACGTCTGACAGTAATGTCCAGTGATACATTTTTTTTATTTTTTTTGAAAATACATTTTATCATTTCCATGATTTTTGAAATTCATAACTGAATGTGAAATGATATGATTTGCTTTGGAATTATTTTCTCTCCGAAACTGCTAGGATATTTACAAATAATCACAAAGAAACGACAAGTGACATTGAATTAAACTAAAACTCTTTAACATTTTTATTGTGTGTTTTCAAACTTTTTTCAGTGTTCAAATACTTTTACATGGCTTTTACAGCAATCAGTGGTCAAATCTTTTGGAATAAATAGTGTAGCTCAAGGCACAGATGAATAAGTGAACATCCAATTGAGCGACATCTGTGATCATGTTCAGTCTCTCCTTAAGGTTACAGAAGACAGAAGACCTCTGTCGGGGTTTATTTTGCCAAAATTACTAGCTTCACTATCCTATTCTAATTCAGTATTTGTCTAATGTAAACGTACATATCAACGACTAGCATTTTGCCGAACCAATTCCATTAGAACAGCATCTCTGTCCACAGAGGTTATAATAGGGGATATGGCATCCACATATAATCTCCCCCAGCACACGTTGCCAGATCTTTGGCCAGCATCTCGACCATGCTGCAGATAAACAGATGGAGTGATGAATGATCAATCACAACATGCTATGGATTTCTCTGGCAGCACAATTTGTGAAGGTAATGAATGTGTCAGTGCAGTCAGGTCAGTGTATGATGTTCTCAATCTCTGCCGCCAGGGTCACCGCCGGTGGTCTGACCAGCTGCTAGCCTGAGGGGGAAGTGATGCTTCGGTGCTTCCTGTGACAGTCACGACTGCTGTTCTGGTGAGTTAGACGCCACACTGAAGCTCCAGGCAGCGTCTCCGTCTCTCTTGCACACGCAGTGTCCATCCTGCAGGGCCCCTCCAGGCCCCGGAGTGCTCAGATGATGAAGGTCTAACACCTACTGCCTCTTCCTTTCCCAGAGGAATGCAGGGAGATAAAAGGTGTTGTTTTTCTTGCTTCTTTTATGCATTTATCTTGAAGGTAGGGCACATGTACAGTATGTGGACATGATAATAAAATATCAGCAAGACACAAGACACTGAGGAAATAATAGCATAAGTAATGACAATGAGCTAAACCTGTTTTCAGCAGCCTTGGATCCAGAAGTATATTTCCCATTCTAAAATGATGAAGATATTTGCCAAGATTTCCAAGAACAAGCAGTTTTAAAATAAATCACAATATTATGTCCTTTTATGAAATCAAATTTAATTTTTAAAAGACCAATATTATATACCAATATAAGAGCAATATTAACTTCTCCATTGTTGTCGTAGTACAAGCAGGGTGTAACGGTTTTAGTCCCGCCCCTCCTCCACTGTGATTGGTTAGCTGACTAAAATGTGACAGTGATGAGGGCTACGTTTTACCCAAAGTTGAACATTCTTCAACTCTCGGCGCCGAGAAAAGAACACCTGAGTGCTCAGCATGAAAAAGACGCTCCCATTTAAAACAATTAAAAACATTCGCTAGCCGCTTTGGTGGACACGTGGCCTAATTTATATTTAATTCAGAGATCCCTTTGCATACCACTAGAGGAAACTCACGTACCACTAGTGGTACGCATACCACACTTTGAGAACCACTGGAATACATAATACATAGAAATGCACAACGTAAAAAAAAAAAAAATCTACTCAAATGGCAATGGAGACTTAGAACTTACAGTAATTGTCCTCCACATGAATTATTGAGCATAATTTTCCTGTATTTACACAGTTTATGTTTTTTGTATATAACCCACTCAGTTTCACTATGTTAGAGTGACTGAAGCTGATAAAGTGGACATGTGTAAGTACCATTACTACTTTTTACCCAGGAGGCCGTATTTCACTGATGCACTAATAGGTCACTGGAGTGTCATTCGATGAATAGGAGTTTGATCAAGAGAGGATGGTTGCTATGGAAATGGGCCAGGTAACACAGGTAAGGGCCACTGTTGATTGCCTGAACTCAAGAGGCCCTGATGAGAGGAAAAGACCACTATACAATCACCAGCAGCGCACACATCACTTAAAGAGAGATAGGCAGATATGGTAACGGTCAAGGAAACAGGCTGTGATTTACAGATGAGAAGCTACATAGAAACCATATAAGAGACTTGATTAGGTCATCTGTGAATAAATAGAGAGTGATACATAACATGCAGTACCATTCTGATACTTGGACATGTAGATGACCATGTATAATTCACTCTTCCTATTTTCAGTTTCTAGTTAAAACATATATAGCTGAAATAATCCAACACTGGCACTTGCCATTGTGTAGCGTTTAATACTTCAGTTAAGTGAGTGAAAGTGGAGCAGACAGTCCGGCCAGTGCGAATGGACAGAGGCGGGGACTCATTTGCATATTCATATTCATTGTGAACTCTGTGTAGGGATCTTGTGAGTCAGAAAGCAGCTTAAAGCACAAAGTTGATACATTGCTTGGAAACCATAAACAGTCTATTATATATGACTATATCAAATTTGTAATGAATTTGAAAATTCTGGCATGTCTTTCTTTCATTTTGCCTATTGTGAGCATGAACTCAAGCTTACACGAACAAAACCCAATTACCATGTTTTGTGTGACTTAATACAATTCCAAAGAACATATTTTGCATCTTTTGCAGAGCATCTTCTACAACAGAGTAATTTTTTAAAATTTGATTAGTCATCTACAATCTTTGATTTTTCAAAGTTGTAAGATTATTATAGTACATAAACAAATAAAATAAAATAAATTCAAAATTTTCAGTTTATTTCAATGTTATTTTCCATTTATTTTTAATTGTAAAATTGACAAAAAATTTCTGAGTGAACAGTGTAGAAATAGTAAATCCTAAATATTGCAAACCGTCTTTTGGTGTTAAAATAGTACTGTCAGGTTTTACTAAAGATGCACCGTGAAGAATTAACGCTGAAAAGGCGTGGACACAGTTTTTTTTTGTGCCTGACCCAAAAAGGGCTTTAAATAAATCTGGCTTAGGGCCAGATTTACTAAACAGGGCAAATTAGCATTAGAGCACAATTACAAATAAAAGCACCGATGGGAGGGGAAAATTCTGCAGGTGATTTGTTTGTCATTACTGCCTGCTTTAAGACATGTTTTTTTGGGCATTGATTAATTGTGCAAATACCAGTAATTTGCGAGTGCAAATGTTAGTAATTTGCATTGCATGATTCATTTTAATTGTCACGGTGCACACTGCAGGGAGGAACGAGGAACACGAAGACGAGGATAAACTCAAATTAACGGTCTTATATAAATCCAAACAAAGCAAGACAAGGCAGGGCAGACACACAGGAACACCGGGGATTAACGAGTAGACCAGACAAACACTAACTCAACAGACAAGGAAACAAACCAAATAAGGACACAAGAGGGTGGGAAACACATGACATGCATGACACAGGACTGACATGAATACTCTACTCCCATAAATTTTGCATCTGAAAGGGAAACTCCTACAAATGCATTTTCAATAAGGTCAGGTGCAAAAATAACTAATTCTTCACTGCACGCCTTTAGTAAATCCTGACTATTTTAATGCTAAAAGACGGTTTGCACTGGTGCAAGCTGTTAGTAAATCTGTTAGTAAATCTTAAACTATTTTTGCTTGAAATGGCTGCAATAGTTGTTGCTAGGAGGAGGCACCACAGAGATCAGACGAGATAGAAGGGAGATCATTTTTTCCACACGTATTAATTTATTTGGAATGCCAGAAAAACACATTATCCGAACATATTGTTTGCATTGCATTTGCATTTGCGACTACGCTAATTTGCGCTGAGCTTGGTATATTGCGTTGGTAGATATGTAAATGAGATGTTGCGCATTGTCAGTAAATCACCCGCAGAAAATTTCACGCCCATCAGAGCTGTTTTGGAATTGTGCTCTCGCGCAAATTTCCCCAGTTTAGTAAATCTGGCCCTTAATGTCATATTATTGCTACAACTCTGTAATTGATCGTGATTAATAATGAAAACATAACAAAAAACGTTTTCACAGTTCTCAGATAACGTAAACAAACAACAACAGCAATAATAATAATAATAATAATAATAAATTAATTAATTAAAAAAAGCACTATATTGGTGCTCCCGTTTACGTGAACTTCTGTATGTAATTGGCTAAGCCTTTAAAGAAACAAAGGTCATGGCCCTTACAGGCCTCCTCATGTCTCAATATTGATTTAATTACAGAGCCGATATCAGGCTTAATTTAGCAAACCGTTGCAGCAGAACTGAAGCAAACTCTCTCTTAAAATGCTGCAACTGAAGGTGAAAGAAACGAACGTCTACACGAGAGCTAAAAATGATTCTGAGACCTCTCCACTCTGACAGATTCCTGATCAGCAAGGAAAGCGATACCATCGTCTCCACACGAGATGTCTCCAAATGCTCCAATCAAAGAAAAAGCAAACCCTTGTACACTCTAAAAATAGTCTGTCTTTATCCTGCTCTGATTTGCAATACGGATTTGTGAGCGTTCCCGTAGCCACGCGCCGTGCGCTGGCTGAACGTCTGCCAGAGACTTCAGAGAGGCCTGTGTCAGGAAGAGAAATCGTTGATGGAGGCGGCATCCGAGAAGCTGTGGTTCGTGAAAGGGTGTTTACCACGTTGAAAAAGATGCAGCTTTGGAAATGGAAATTGCCTGCCTAACCACCTGTGCAATGTTAGCTTGATGAATGTAGTGAATAATGTTTCAGCTCGCACGACAGGGAACCCTCCGGCATGCGGGGTGTCAAGCCGTCTGCCAGAGCATCTTTCGACTCAATTTGAAGTTTGAAGTGGGAGGAGGAGTTTGACGCCCACTGACCTGTCACTCTCAGCACTACACTGGGCTGCCATTAGAGTAGAACTGTCATTAACTGCAGGATTTAATACAGCAATCATGCCTCAAACTGACAGACAAATGACTTACAAACACAAATATATAAACACGCACATGCATACACACTTACACTGCAGTCATACTGCAGAAAATCACCTGCATTGTACAAGATTTTTTAGAAACTGATTATATGCAATCTGGATTGGTAAACCAGATTCCAGAAAAGTACTTGCAATTAAAAATTAAGAGCACAGCGTTTGACTACAGAAATAATTAGATTTTTTTAGGAGTGTTTTCAGCATTGCAACAAATTGAATCAACCCCTCATGAACATTTTAATTATTATTTGAATTACCATTAAGAATAGCAGACCCGAACAGTCATATGGAGAATTACACCATGGTGTGAAAACAAAATTGGCATCCAATATGATATATTTATGCAAAATGTGTAAATAAGCAGTGTATAAGTGCATCAAAAAGTTTATCAATAAAAACAGTTTAAAACTAGAACTGTTGGGTCCTAAAAACAACATAATTAAAAAACAAAACAAAAAAACAGCATCATTTATGACATCACCAAAGATTTTAAGGGCCAGATTTAATAAACAGGGCAAATTAGCTTTAGAGCGCAATTCCATAAAAGCGCCAATGGAAGGGGAAAATTCTGTGGGAGATTTACTGACAATGCACACTTCAGAGAAACCAGACGGAGCCAGATCATTTCCATAATGACCAGCGCAATCTACCAAGAGCAGCGCAAATTACGCCTGCTTTAAGACATACTTTTTTTTTTGGCCTTTAAATAATGGTGCAAATACCAGTAATTTGACAAGCGCAAACGTTACTGTCACAGTGCACACACGAGGAAGGATACAGGAACACGCAGACGAGGACTTAAACTCAAATAATAATATTTAATAAGACATCAAGGCAGGGCTAACAGACAAGATACACCGGGAGTAACGAGTAGACCAGACAAAATCAAACTCAAAAGACAGGAACTAAATACACAGGGTAATTAACACATAATCACATAAACACAGCTGGAACATACTTAACTCATAATGACATGAAACAAGGACAGGAAACAAACCAAATATGGACACAAGAGGCGGGAACACATGACACACACGACAGAGGACTGACAGTTACTAGATCGTGTTGCGTCATTTTATTACTCTCCTCTTATAAATTTTGTGTCTGAAAGGGAAACTCCTATAAAAATGCATAATCAATAAGGTTAGGTGCAAAAATAACTGTCCATGCCTTTTCAGTGCTAATTCTTCACTGCACATCTTTAGTAAATCCTGACAGTACTATTTTAATGCTAAAAGACGGTTTGCGCTGGCAAAAAATAATAATAATAATAATAAAAAAATGTGTTATTTTATTTATTTATTTATTATTATTTTTTTTATGTTTAATGCACTTTGTGTTGCTGACAACAAAGAGTGGAATACACTATCAGTATGGTTCAGGTTTATCCTTTTCAAATCAATGTTATAAATGAGTTGGGTCAAATGTAAACTAAAAGCAGTTAAAAATGGTCAGATTATATTACCTAAAATACTGTATATAATGTAATAGATATAATAAATAACTACAAATTTTCTCATTCATTATTATCATCATATCTTATCATTATAAGATAAAATAACATCATGCTGCTATCTGCATTATGAATAGTCTTACACATGAAGAGAAATCTGAAAATCTGTAATGGATGGGGACTATGTATTTTGGTAGTGACATATTTGTTTGTTTTGATTTTGGACTTTTGTTCAGATTTTGAAAATCCCAAATATATCAATGAATTTGCCCATTCCAGACTATAGGCATTTTTTTTCTCTCTGAAAGCAAACAGATAAATGTGGTGCATGTGTCACATTTAGGAAATGAGGTTTGCTTCTGAAAGCCATACGTTGCTCTAAACGGCCCTAATGTTGCTGTGTTTCCACATTGAGGCCAACTGATTCAATTAGGGGGCAGCAGAGATACATGCCAAGTTACACATTCAGTGATGAATATGTGCTCTCAGTGCATATGAATATTCATTTCAGCCCGCTGGGTATGCATTCACTCAGATATAAGCGCTAAGGCAATAAATGCCATTAAGAGGAGCCTTTGTTGTTTGGCTGTATTTACAAGAGTGAAAGTAGCTCGAGGATATAGACTCCAGTCATTTATCATACTTTGTCAATGTAAATCAAGCTTTTGGGCCAGTGTCCAGTGGTGTTCCCGTGGGAAGATGAATGCCAGCGGTTCATTCAATGAGTTGAAACCTTAGGGCAGCAGTGCTGTTCACATTGAATCCAGCCAATGTAACACACTCGTAGACAACATGAATCAAAATCCAACCCAGGCTCATAAGAAATATGTGCTTGTGGCAACATTTTTGCATAAATTATATAATTATTATTTTTTTTGCACATTTCAAGGCAGTTTAAATGTGAAATGTCTGGTGAGTGTGCTAAAAGGTTAATGCTCTATCTATGTGTTTAAAATAACATACACTAAATAAAATAAGAAAACCATATTTGCTCAATTTTACCTCATTATAAATGCTGTACCAGGAGAGCTACTGAGCAAGTTTACTTTGTCAGGAAAGTCATACATTTGGAGCTGGTTATGTGATACGAACATCAAAATGTATTACTTTACAAATCACACACTATGGTAAAAGCATTTTGAGATGATAACATAGTATTGTACAAAAAAACTTGAAAACCCGCCCTTTTAATCATAATTTTTATAAAAGCAGTAAATGTTGTTTTCTGCTCTAGAGTTCATTTCTGATGAAAACTGCAGTTGATTGTATATGCACCTCTTTGGAGCAAAAATGTAGGCGATAGAGTCAGCAGAGTTGATTTTGAGAAAAATAGAGTTAAAGTTTTCTGAAGATTCCAAAGCAAAATCCCCAAGCAACGTTGCATATTTTCCTCCAGTTTTTTTTCTTAATATTAATTGCTATAATATTAATCACAATATAGATATTTTTATTTTATCTTTGTTATTAAAAATAAGAACAAAGATGCTAAAAAACAGTAGTTTAATCAAGAGCAGCGAGTGATTCTGTCTTTTCTTTTAATGTTTGATTAACATTGAGACAGATCTATATTAAGACCTACTGTAATGCATGGATCAAATATAATGTTACACATCAGATTTTTCCCCAACCGTTAACTAAACGTTCATGTAAGACATAACAGATTAGCCTATCTTTGTGTGAATCTCGCCAAGATATATTTTGCAATAATGTGCTTTATAGGGAGATCACACGCTCTCGGAGAGGCGTGTCTTATGCATGCGCTTTGCAAATGTCAGTCAGCGTGATCGTTTTGTTTTCATCAGCATGGGTTTGAAAATTATATTTCACTGGTTTGGACTCATGTCATTGAGAATTCGATATGAATATTCACAAAGCTGGAATGCTGCGCTTTGCAACAACAGACCTACAACTTGCAGTCTTCCAGAAGTGAGCAGAGAAAAAGGTACTCCTCTCAGAAAACGTACAAATAAAGATCATTTTAGATGTTTAATTACTATTTGGAGCATAGGGATCACTAGAAGAGGGCATAATGACCTCATTTTTGTGAAAAACTTCAAATTCGACCAAACTGACATTTTTCACTTTTTTTGACTGTAGCTCAAAATTAGCCTGTGCACATTCCGACTCATTTTGCCAGCACAGGTCATATATGCAACTGTAAAGAAAAAGTAATATTCTTAATTAACTTTTCTCCTGACATCTTAAAAAAAGATTTACATTTTAGTAAGCCAAATAAGTATTTGATCCCCTACCAACCAGCAGGAATTCTGGCTCCCACAGATTGGTTATGTGCACATGTGGAACACAGATTAGTCCTGTCACTTTAAGAAGATACTCCTAATTTCAGCTTGTTGTGTGTATAAAAAACACCTGTCCATAGAATCCGTATCTTCCATTCCAACCGCTCCACTACCATGGGCAAGACCAAAGAGCTTTGGAATCAACTCGACTCGTCGTGTTTGTAGGAAGAAAAATGCTGACTATCACCCTAAGAACACCATCCCTACAGTCAAGCATGGAGGTGGAAACATCATGCTTTGGGGCTGTTTCTCTGCTAAGGGTACAGGACGACTTCACCGCATTGAGAGGCCAATGGACGGGGCCATATACCGTAAAATATTAGATGAGAACCTCCTTCCCTCAGCCAGAACACTGAAGATGGGTCGTGGATGGGTCTTCCAGCATGACAATGACCCAAAAATACCTCCAAGACAACAAAGGAGTGGCTCAAGAAGAAGCACATTAAGGTCCTGGAGTGGCCTAGCCAGTCTCCTTAATCTGTGGAGGGAGCGGAAACTTCGAGTTTCCAAGAGACAGCCAAGAAACCTTAATGATTTAGAGAGGATCTGTAAAGAGGAGTGGACCAAAATCCCTCCTGAGATGTGTGCAAACCTGGTGACCAACTACAAGAAACGTCTGACCTCTGCGCTTGTCAACAAGGGTTTCTGCACCAAGTACTAAGTCATGTGGGGATCAAATATTTATTTTACTTACTAAAATTTAAATCTTTTTTTAACATTTGTATGCTCCTTTTTTCTGGATTTTTTGTTTGATATTCTGTCTCTATCAGTTAAAATAAACCTGCCATAAAAATGATAAACCCTTCTTTTTTTTAAGTGGATAAACTTACAAAATCAGCAGGGGATCAAATAATTATTTTCCCCACTGTGTGTCAGACCTCTGACGTGTGTGTCTTGTGTTCCCGCCTCTTGTTTCCATATTTGGTTTGTTTCCTGTCCTCGTCTGATGTGATTATTAGTTAATTATGTTCCAGGTGTGTGTTGGTGATTATTTGTTAATTACCCTGTGTATTTAGTTCCTGTCTGTTGAGTTCCTTTTCGTCTGGTCTACTCGTTACTCCCGGTGTTTCTGCCGTGCCGTGCCGTGCCGTGCCGTGCCGTGCCGTGCCGTGCCGTGCCGTGCCGTGCCGTGGTCATTAAAGACTATTATTTTGGAGTTGTGTTCCTCGTTTCTCCCTGATGTGTGCACCGTGACACTGTATGTGTATATATTATCAATAAGAGAAAATTTTCAATTGCATTTGTTTACCAGTTGACTCAATTACTTAATTTGTAATTAGACAAACATTTCATTCTGTTCTGTGGGACTCCTGGTGCCAACTTGTTTCAAAGGATTTCATCATTTCTAACAAGACTACAATATAACATATTAAAATACATACAATTGCTGCCTGCAATCATTTATCATTATCATGTTATATTTATTTTATTAGCCGTGGGACATGGTAAATATGCTGTGACTAAAAAACAAATAAAAACACCACAAATGATACTGGTGTAGGAATCATGTTTCAGGTGATGTACGTTTGAATGAGACATGCACACCTTCACAGAGGATAAATCTTATTCACAGCATAATATTTTCAGTGATTAACAACTTAATTTTTACTCTGTGACTCCTCCTTCAAAACTATTGTATATCATCAGAGAGGACTGCGACTGCAACACATCATCATTGGACTACGTTCTGCCATTTAGGAATAAACTGTTGTGATTACCTTTAACCGTCTATTTTGCTTTTCTTTATACTGTCTCATTTTTCAGAAACAGTTTGAGAGATCTAAGAGGGATTAGTGGCTCAAAAATATCTATATAAATAAATTATTGTTATTTAAATTATCTAATTATTATTTAAAGTATATAATTTCTGTAATAAGTGCTGCATATATGCATATGTAAAATTACACGGTCATTAAATACAAACAGCATATAAATCAAAACTGCCTAACATTGCCGAATGAAATGTTGATCCAAGAAGTGGTTTATGACTGTGAAGCTTTGGGGTGTTGATGGAAGCCATCTACTCCATCTGTGTTCTGTTCATCGTTCTGAATCTGATCCGGACATAGTCTTTGACAGAAACACAATTTTAATTTTTATATTTTGTTTTATTTATTTATTTATTTATTATTTTTAAAATTCATATGGTAATCTAAACACAAAGAAACTGTCATGTGAATAATCATTTCTTTAATATCCAGTGAAATTTGATTGTTGGTCTCTGAAGGATTAATTAGCTTGTGATAGACATTAATTTTCAGGCTGGCAGCATTTTAACTACAAATAAAGGAAGGTAACCACCAGGGGCCTGTTGAGTATGTTTAATATACTTTCCCAGCAGTATACTTTAGGCGTCAGACGGGAGGGACGGGTCAACCTGCAAATCAACCTGTTTGACCTGCAATTTGCACCAGAGGAGATCGGCTGCAATAAAAGCTAGTCCCCCTCCGCTTTCTTCTGACACTCGCTCTTTATTAGTCTGCTGTTATTGCTGGGGAGAGCCGGCTTTGTTAAGGAGGTTTTCTGTTTCTCAATGTGAATCAGCCTCCTGTGGGGATCAGTAAATGTGCCACCCTACTCTGTCTGTTAAAAGAGACAGATGTAAAGAGCGTGGCGCTCACATCGCCAGTCGCAGGGACTACAATGAGAGAGATAAACTTAAAAGTGCTGATAGACTTCAGTAACCTCTAACTAGCTCTGGTCTGTCAGTCAATTCCTACAGACATAATTACAGACAGATGCTGAGGTGCTACAGTGGCCTGTTTTATAATTAATCAATAGCTGACAAGCATTTTAATTTTGTTCTGTTCATTGTTGGGATTTAAATTGGTATACTGTATGTTCACTGAATAAAACTGTAGAGCATGGATAAACCCTTGTGAAAAAAAATGCTTATGAAAATGAAAACGAAAGTACTTGCTTATCATTTTAACCATGCTATTTGCAGTGTTGGGCAGTAACTAGTTACTGTAACTTAGTCACTGCAATAATATTACTTTTTGCAGTAACTAGTAGTGTAACTAATTACTAATTACTCTTAGTTACTTAGTTACTTTTGATGCCTCAACCCCGCTGATTTAAAATCCAACAATCAAATAATTCCTAGATTTATTTTCATAATTCTCGCACATGCATGTGATGTCCCCAGTGCAGCAGGCAAGCTTGGAATATGGAAAAGCTTACATTCAGCAGATAGAAATATTGCATTATATTGATTTTGTCAAGAAAAATGATGATCTGAACACTGTTGTGTAAGTTGTGGCTTTACATCCCACCCACATCCCTCTGATCAGCATGTGCTACATTATATTACTATAATTAAAAATATTTTTGGAAAATTAAACAGTTAGTAACATTCTACAATAATTTTATGTGGAAGATACACAGTTACAACTTCTGTGGGGCGTGAAGAAAAAGTAATGTAACTAGTAGTGTAACTAATTACTGTTGCCGGAAAGTAATAAGTAAAGTAACAATATTACTTTTGAAAGGAGTAACTAGTAATGAGTAATATATTACATTCTTTGAGTAACTAGCCCAACACTGGCTATTTGAAATTGTATTTAAAATTAACATAATAACTTGCAAGTTCATCATTACAAATGTGTAATTACAAATATTTTTAAATACTGTATGTGGCATACAAATTTACTTTTTTTTAATTTTTTTTACATATTTTATATTTTAGTTTATTTTGGTGTATTCAGCAGTACACTTTAACCATATTGAAATTGTGAAAATTGCAAAGTTATACTTAGGAAGGCAAATAATGCAAAAAGGCAAATAATGCAATTAAATGTGCAAAAATTACATACAATTTGCACTTTTAAATGTATTATTTTAAAGTATATTGTTTTTGTGATAAGTATGCTAAAATGTACTTCTTTTTCACAGAGGAAAAATATATATTTTTTAAATTAAATATAATTGTCACTCTCAAATCTTTGCTTATGTGGACACTGTGATGTATCGTGATTTTGGCCACAATTAAAATCTAGAGAGACAGCACACTTTATAAATGCATACACTGATAAAATGAATAGCTTGAATGTAATGTAAATCACTCTGGATCTAATGTTTTAAATAAAATAATAAATAGGGTTGATGTAAATCCATCAGTGGTTTTCATAATGTTGGATTTCCTGTATGTTGCTCTTTATGTTGGATTTAATTGCCTTTGCCTGCTTGGGTTCCAGCTGGGAATGCCGTGCATCACAGCTGTTCAATATCAATGATTACCCATACTGAAATCCATGCGGCCATTAGCCGCCTGCCCTGAGCATCGATGAGCCAGCGTCTGAAAGAACCGACTACTCTTAGCTCTTAGTTCTGCTGCGAATGCATATTTCACAATATATTTCATACTTGTCAAGTTATGTGGATTGTGTAATGATAATGAAATCTTAAAATAAAAACAATCAATAGCAAACAATTATTAAAAACGATTCGTTAACCGGCATGTACAGTAAAAAAATGAAAAAAATATATGTATAATATACTTATTGTGTTCATGTTGAATTGCACTGGTGGGATATGGTAAAGTTAAGGACAAGTTTGGTCGACTGTTTAATTTCATCTACATGTAAAACAATGCATGTACACAATAAGTGCATTGTATTTAAATGCAAGTAGTTAATTTAAATGTAAGTAGTAGTTAAATACACTTAATATAAAGTGGGTCCCAAAAAAATTAAGAAAAAAAGACTAGATCGTTGTCCCTATATATTTTTCAAAAGAAAAATTGTGGGATCAATAGGGTTAAATCTATTCAAAGGGCTCGGCCTGCAGGTCAAACGGCTGCTCCTCATTTGTTCTGAAGGTCTTGATGGGCCTGGCCAAGTGGGGATACCACAAATCAAACAATCCACTTGATTGTATCCTTACAGGGAATTGATTTCCAACCCACAAGTCACAGGCCTCCACTGATTAAACCTAAAAATCCTTCCTCCTCTCAGAAAAGAAGGTAACTATAGTGAAATCAGGGCTGGGAATGAAGAATGGCTTTCTGCACGCCAAACCAGATGGTGCTGATAAAACAGAATCCTTAACCTGAAATTCAAATATTTGCTTGTTTCTGAAGCGACGTGGCATGACAGAATGTAAAACATCTCTGTTCAACCTCTCCAAGCCAGGGAGCATGACTGTGAAATGCTGCTGAGTAATTGTAAATGCACTCAGACTGTTGTTTTTCTAAATTAATCATCAGTTGCGCAGTATGAACATGTAGGATTTTGATGCTGATGATCTGAGATACAATCACACATTAGCTGTCCCTATAGGTAAAATGTAATTGTGCAGATATTGCTCTTTCATATTTCAGGTGCACTGTAAGTCTGTAAAAATAAACCACCTACTTCATCTTAAAAACTTAAATTCAGCTGCCTTAAATGTTTAAGTACAATCTAATTGGCTATAGTCATTTTAATTTAAATTATAATAAACATACTTTAAAAAGAGTCTCATATAACTTAAAAAGATTAATTAAAGCATTGGAAAAGCATATTACAATGACTAATTGAATTTGAGTTTAATACTGAAAAATAAGACACATATGAACAATTAATTGACATGCAGTAAAACTATAAAGCTCAAATCATTTGATATGACACCCATTTGAAATATTTGAGTTCACATTGACATATCTGACTTTTAATTGCGTACTTTATGAACTTGGCAATTTTGAGCTTCCTTTGAGATGTTATTTAGATCTTTCTAGAAACACATGCGAGTTCACTGGGACCTTTTCAGAGGCGTGAATTTGAGATTCAGAAGTCACAATTCGCTCTCTGTTTAATCATGCTGTTGTCTAGAAGGAACAATTGATATATTAAAGAGATCTCTTTTGCTATTTTTCTTGCCAACTGGCATTCTTTGTAGTAATTAGTCTAGATTCCAATTGCAAAAAAATACATCAGCAAAAATGATTTGTGGCTTTGTATGTCGAATTCCACTGGCAAAGACTCAAATATCTGTTTTTCATTTCTGCATCAAGGAATATAGATCAAACAACGGTAATGTGAGAAAAAACAAGGCTTTTCATCCGCTCTCCAGGATTGCTGGTGGGTTTCTCCTGCTGAGGTTCAGGCGGATTTGGGAAGTCAGTAGAGTCTAACTAATCAGGGGCTGCTTGGGGGAGCATTGAGACAGACATGTGGAGAGGAAATGTGACACCTGGAAATTACACAATGTAATGGAATCAGCCAAGTGGTAAATGTAGCTTTTAAACAGGTTTTGTGTTCTCCATTAACTGCACAGACACTGATTGGTTCTGACAGTGCAGAAAGTGCTGGTCAGCATGTTCGCTAACTCTTATCGCTTGCCCCGAACTTCTTCTTAGTTAGTGAGCTGCTGGGGCCCAGAGACAATTCACCTGGTGTAATGTGAGGAAAAATGGGAAGAAAGGGATCAGGTATGGTTAGATCAGATACCTGACCATATAGCTTGTAGATATTTTATACTCCTTTATATTTGTGTATTTTATTTTTGCACTCTTTGAACTGAACACAGTGTGCATGTTATGTTGCGTTATTACGAAATATCACAGATAAAATGAATATAACTATTAAACTAAAATGAAAATTTGCCCCATTCACAACTGTGAAATCTCCAGTGTATTTTTTATAGTGTAGAAATTAGTTGAGAAAATTTAGTTCCTTCAATTTTATTTTATTTTTATTTATTTTTTCTTCTTCACGCAGTTCTTTTCAATGCAATAATTCATTATGGTTATTTCTGTCAAGCTCCAAATAGGCCAAGGAAGAAAAATATGAATAAAAGTATAAAACTTGACAAAGTTTTACTCGAAAAAGTGAAATCATACTGAAGTTTTGTGTTGTCTGCAGCTCTCAAATTTTATGTTCAATCTGGCTTGTCTCATTTAGTTGTTACTTTTTTGACAACCAACATTGTTTGGTGTCTTACTTGGTACGATGTGTCAGCATGCCATTTCTGAATCTAAATGCAAGTGTGATTTTAGCTGATAAGGTTGAAGTGTTTCATTGGAGAGGTGGATATCAGTGAATCATTTTTTTTGTCTGTTCGTCATACAAAGATACTGTATGATATTAGATAAATTGTAATATAGCAAACATGTCACATGTTGTCATTATAAAAAAATGTCCAGTAAGTGGTGCTAAAAGGTTAATGCTCTATCACGTTTGAAAATAACGGACCACCTACACCAAACCATACACTAAACCTAACTGATAGTGTTAATAAAAGCAAACGTGAGATAAAAACACATTTGCTAAATGATAAGTGCAATGCTCTACCAGGTGGGCTACTGAGCAATTTTACTATGTTAGAAGCTGCACATGCATAATGCAAATTGAAAATGTATTAGTTTACAAATAATGCATTATGGTGCGAAATGGAACAATGGAAATGTGCAAAAATAAGTCTTTATTATTATTGATCCTGTAATCATAATTTGTGTTAAAATGAATTAAAAGTTCCTGTGGCTCAGTGGTAGAGCATTGCGTTAGCAGCGCAAAAGGTTGTGGGTTCAATTCCCAGGGAACACACATACTGATAAAAAAATAAAATAAATTATATCCTGAATGCACTGTAAGTCGCTTTGGATAAAAGCGTCTGATAAATGTAAAAGTTGTTGGTGTTTTACTGCTACTAGTGTTCATTTTAGCTGGAAACTCCAATTGATTGTATATGTACAGAGTCATATTTTTCCAATGAGCCTTTGTTGGGAAAGTAAGTTGTATGGGCTTTTGAATAAATTATGACAGTATTTTTATTTTTGGGTGAATTACAGAATTTAAGTTTATATGAACACATACGTTTTGACTTTAGTTACTCATCTCATATACATGCAACTGTAGCTGCGTTTACATGGACCCTATAATCCGATCGTAATAGGACTAGAAGCACAATCAGAATAAAAAAGTCACATGTAAACACGTCAATCGGATTGAATTGGCCAGATCTGATTAAAATTTATATCGGATCGTAAGGGGTGGTTTATTACTTTTGTAATCTGAATGAGAGGACATGTAAACACTTGATCGGATTGAAACCCAAAACTGGAAAGTACTGCGCATGTGCAGTGACGTAAAAATAGCGTAATGACGTATGACGCACGGAAAGAGCTGTTCTTCCTGGTGAATAAAAGTGTTATAAATGAGTGTCCAGTCATTCTAAAATGCTGCTTTCACTCAGCGTATGTGAAGTGGAGCAGGACAACGTCCCAGCAGTCCTTGTTTAAGACTCTCATTCACAGACGACTGGTTTTGATCACGGGAAGGGACACTTTTACTGCTTTCTGAAGTAAGCAGCACTGCACAATAGTTAACGTTACTGTGCTGGTCGTCGACTAATTAGGACCCGAAGTAAATAAATATCAAGTGTGCTTTTTAAAACAATATGCGACAACAGCGGGAAACTGAATATTCATGCAGTGTGCGCATGTCAAAAGATTAAATCCGATCAGAAGCTTGTGACATATAAACGCTCACATCAACCCGATCACTTTATTTGGCGTTCATGTAAACACTACGTTCGGATTTGACAATCAGAATGAATTCATTCGGATGGAAGCAAAAAGTGTCCATGTAAACGTAGCTATTGATTCAACTTGTAAAATGTCAGTGGCCACTGCCAGTTAACTGAGGTATGGCATTAGACACCAAATACATGTCCAGTCATTACATTTACATTTATGCATTTAGCAGACGCTTTTATCCAAAGCGACTTACAGTGCATTCAGTCTACACATTTTTTATCAGTATTTCAGTTTTATCAGTCAAATAGCAAACTGTATAACCCAACACCTCTGATATGCTTTGAATATACACTGCAGGTTGATTTAATTTTCTTGACATCGTGAAAACATGTGCTGCAGGCACCCTGGGTACAGAAGCCAATTCTGTGACAAGAATGAAGTGAGCTAAGGCCTTTCAAAGAGGCAAGCACAATCTCCATTGCAAATGAGAGAGGAAGCCAGTTGGCTGTGCGGCGGTTTGTGTATTTCAAATGAATAAATGACAAAAGCTTGTATTCTGCCAGTCAGTCGCTCAAATTTTCTGACTCTGCTATATTAATTTCCCACATCAACAATCAAGGAAGTTTATTTTAAAAACCTCATGATTTCTGTAGATTTAAAGCACTTCTTGTGCATGATCCTAACTCGCATTAGCTCAATAATCCAAAGCATAAGAAGTAGTTAAATTAGCCCAAGGGATGCTAATGTTAAAATTGTCATGATGACAATTAGCTGCACTACCCGGGGTACTTTTGTAACTCGCTATTAACATAATGGACTAAAACTTTCATGGCATTGCGAAGCCCTTCAAATCATCACAGAGTCTCAAAGCACAGTCTAACTGAGCATTAAATTCAGACTGACAGTCAACGAGCACCTTTGCTTTTTTTAGCATCTAGGTCATCTCTTTATCATTGGCACTCAGCGTCGCTCCGTGTGGCTGCCCAGTCATCTGAAGGGCAAGATCAAATAAGTTATTTTAGCGCTGTTGAACCTTAACTGTATTCTCACGTGGACATTTAAGGAAGGTTCAATGTCGTAATACATGACGGCACTCTCTCATGAGGAAACGTTACTCTAGCAACTTTTATCCTGAGCACTATAACAACTCTCTGATGCTGGATTCGAACGATTCCATTGCTTTACGTTGAGGTTACCCACTTAACCTTTTTTTTAGGATTTTTTTTTATTTTATTTTTTCATGGGTAACACAAAATACATTTCTGGTCAATTCATTATATCCAAAAATGTCCTTATGAGATTGCCCTGTACATGGAGCAATGTGAACAAGTAAAAAGTGCCAGATTTAGTTAAGGTAGGGTAGGGATGGAAAGGCACGTTGATGATAAAACCAAACAAAATAAAATTGTAGCACTAAAAATCCTTATGTTCACAATATTTGTCGCAACCAACCTATTTATGCATGTATGTATTCATTCATTCATTCATGCATGCTTAATTACAATTACTTTTTATATCTTCCATTTCTGATGGGAGTTTATTCCAGTTATGGGTTGCCAGTTAAGGCCAAAAAAATATTCTTATATTTGACAGTCATTAAATAATTATTTCAGACACTTATAACAACACGTTTGACAGAAAAAAAGTGTTTAAAGAATAATGTTTTAGTGGAAAAATATTGACAATTCTCACTTTACTTTCAAAATTTTATGTAAAATTTGTTACATCCAACCAGGAGTGTGCATATGCAAAAGTTCAAAAGCTCAAAAGCTCTATTTGAAATTAATGCTCTATATGAAATTAATGATTTCTGGTTTGTTGCTTGCCATTTGTTGGTGGAAAGGTGGCTTTACAACAGGTACAGAACAAATACCCAGCACAATATCATGACAATTTATAACTATTATATATTTGGCGAATTGGTATAATTTTTTATGATTTATTTGTATGTTTTCATGTGATCCGCTTACACCTCACCAGTGATGGTTATTTTTATGGGTGGAGTTGAGGTGATCCTTCATGCTTATTTTTTTTCAATTTTATTTATTTATTTATTTATAAGTTTTGTGTATTTCACATTATACAAAACCTATGAAATTTTGAAAAATAGTTAAATCTTTCCTGTGATTGAAACACATTACAGCTCCATTTCAGTATTCATGAAAACAGTTTTCAAAATCTTCTTCAAAGCTGTTATATTCCTAATAGATACAGTTGTATTTAGTTGTCAAGGCCCAGCACAAGCTGATTTGAAGGTTTAATTCTCACCCATCCGTCAAACTTGAAAGATTACCACATGGGCCGAAAAGGATGATTTAATTTAATTCATTAAATTATGACTTTTAGGCCTATTGTGCACATTATTAAGAATTGCTAAAGAGGAAGTGCTTGGCAGGTTATCAAAACGCACCAGGAACGGATTCTCCAAATGTGCAACAGATGGAATCAGGGTGGTGATGAACAAGAACAGTCTGTCCATCAGTGGGCCCTTCCTACTGTGAAAATGTGTATACAACAGTGAAATATACAGATAGATTGAAAACCAGAGGTGCTGGAGAATATTTGACTATATTATTTTGTTATATTAATGCAACACATTTTGTTGTTTGTGGAAAATATGTGGATGTAACATGTAGCAAATTATTTTATTTTGATCTCCTCTGAGATGGTCAGTCTTGTGTTTTTAAAACAACGAAATCTGGGACACCTACATTAATTATTAATCAGGCCTTTATTTTCTCCTTCATGTGATTTGATTATATTCTTTTTGAAGTGTCTAAACTGGATGAGGATTAATTATTTATAGCTGAGAACATAATGCCTGATCACAGACACAGATATTTGGACATGTATGCTTTTACATAATACCTGTGGATTGCTTGACTTCCGAGACCATCCATGAACCACTAACAATGTTGATATAATAGTAAAAGAGTGTTTTGGGATCAGGGAGGGCCAGAGAAAATAACCAATATAGATGAAAGACATAAATATCAGTTCAGCCTCATCTGAGCTTTTGTTCTGTGTACGCTTTCTTTGAATGGCTGTGTAACTACAACTGGCAACCATCTGAGACTGTTTACTTCAGCTAGAAGCCTTTTTATGAAACCTTTTTGTTAAACCTGAGAAATGACAGGCTCTATTGTCTATTGTCATTTATCTTTTAGCAGAAGCGAGCCCAGTAGCAGTGGCCACAGTCGTGCCCTCGCCAGAGCCATTGTACCCATGAGAAGGGCATTTGAATCCCAGCTGTTACAAGGGCAGTGACCCTGGATGTGATCCTAAGCACCCTCATTGTCCGCTTGCCATTTGAGAGGACAACAGCAAAACAAAAAGAGCTAATTACCATATTTTCCTATTTTACAAGGTTCTGCACAGTGTCTGCTGCAAACAAAAACAAACGATAAAAACACAGTAGATTTTGAGGTGATATAATCCATGAATCTGAGCATCAGATGAGTTTGTTACTTCATCAGAAAATAGGGTGTATTTTCATTTCTTGACAACTTTAAAAGATTAGCTCACCCTAAAATGAAAATTAGCTGAACATGTACTCTCCAGGCCATCCAAGATGCAGATGCGTTTGTTCCTTTATCGGATTTGGAGAAATTTAGCATTCTATCACTTGCTCACCAACGGATCCTCTGCAGTGAATGGGCGCTGTCAGAATGAGCATCCAAACAGCTGATAAAAACATCACAATAATCCACAAGTAATCCACACCACTCCAGTCCATCAATTAAGTGTGAAGTGAAAAGCTCCGTGTTTGTAAGAAATGCATTTGATGGATTGGCGTTGTATAGTTTTATCAGCTGTTTGGTCTCTCATTCTGACGGCACCCATTCAATGCAGAGGATCCATTGCTGAGCTAGTGATGTAAGGCTACAGTTCTCCAAATCTGATGAACTACTCCTTTAAAACAATCTAAATCTAAATTAAAAATCTAAATAATTAATAGCAAGTAAACAAGATATGCAGAAAAAGAGCTGTATATTCACAACAGTTTTTAGAGTCATATTTTAATATTTTACTGTGTGTAAAATATTTTATTTCAGTTTTAGTTTTAGTTATTTTAGTACATCAGGTTAAACTAAATAAAAATGAGAAATGTTTCCTTGGTAACTTGTTTATTGATTGATTTATTGATTGACAGTTAACATTTATTTTAACCTTTTTTTATAGTTTTGGCTTTAGTTAAAGATAATAACCCTGGCACACTGTTCATTTAATTGGTTTGTGCAATACTGCTTGACATATTGACTATGGCTCTTGATTGTAGTAAACTGCTTTGGGGAAATTGTTTTCACAACCCTTTGATGACATGCAATTTTTATTGTTCTATGCTGATATTTTGCCCAAATTTTACATTTTGTGCCCTCATGTTGGATAAAACCCCAAGAAATGAAGAGTCAGAGAAGTGATTGGCTGCAGATCTGTGCGTCCAGAAGAAATTGCGTTCTTCTGGGGAGTCCTGTGGCAGCAGAATAACTGCCATTGAGATGAATGGGAAAGCTAGTCTACACAACCAGATCATTGACTAAATGGAAAAATCTCTGGTCCATATTGCAACTTATCTGGCCAAGAACCGCCCACTTAGACGGGAAGATTTGTCTGTCTGACATGTAAAGCGATCAATCACAGCTCATTTTGTTTTTATGTCCCAGTTAGAGCAGGGTTTATCAGATTAGATATTGTATCACAATAATAAATACTACTACTGCTATTGCTACTACCACTACCACTGCTAAGACATTAATTAATTAATTAGGAATAGCCATACATCTGTAAAATAAAATATATATTACCGAAAACTATACAGACATATAGACAAAAAAAAAATTAAAAACCTGACAAACACACACAACATTACTTAAAGGGATAGTTCACCCAAAAATGAAAATTCTGTCATTAATTATTCACCCTCATGTCGTTCCAAACCCGTCTCCTCCACGTCACCCTAGCGCCATTTTGGATAATATATCCGCTGGACGGAAACTGCGTGCACTCTTCTGTGTTAGCTGCATACCGGATGCACTGTTTTAGTTCAAATCAAAGCGTAAATATACGTAGAAGACGTATCACCATGGTGCGGCTGACACAGAAGAGTGTACGCAGTTTCCGTCCAGCGGATATTCTCCAAAATGGCGCAACGCTGACGTAGAGGAGACAAACTGTTGAATAAAGTCATTATTTTTGTTTTCTTTGCATACAAAAAGTACTCTCGTAGCTTCGTAAAATTACAGTTGAACCCCTGATGTCACAATCTCCTTGCTACGTTTCTGGACCTTGATTGTGTAAGGACCCTTGTTGTCTATGGGAGGGTCAGAGAGCTCTCAGATTCCATCAAAAATATGACATGTTCCCCCACGACATGACATTTGGGTGAACTAACCCCTTTAAAAGGTAAATTAATAAAAAATTAATTCAGAAAAATAAATAAATAAAAATAATTCAATATCCTAACAGCGAATCCTACTCCCACTGTTAGCAATTCTCCAGGACAAAATATAAAGTCATTTTATACCTTTAGCAGCTCTTGCTTTGCGTATCCCAACCAATCAACACAGTAGCTTTTGTTTACCCAATGGCATGAGTTGGGGGTGGGGCTATCTGTTTCTCTGACCAATAAAAAAAATTAGGCGTGAGTGTTCAGGAAACCTGTTTGAAAACAGTTGCTATTTTTGCAATTCCATTTATTGTCATTACAGTCCCATAAATTACTCATTTCATCTTTAAAGTAACTTGCAATTAACTACAATTTCAGATAACATTTATAAATATGGTCCGCCACAAGCCTGTATCTCATTTGCTTTGAGAACCATAATTATCCTTTCTTCAAAAGGATTCGACTCTGCGGCTTCGAGAATAGTCCTTTTTTTTGTTGTCATATACCACAGTTTATTTCAGTGTCTGCATTTCTCTTTCATTTCATAGCACGGCTGAGAAAAGAACAGGTGTGCGAGTGTGCGCCCCGTCTCTCCTTACAACTGGTGACGGTTTATGTATCTTCCTCTCAGATGACTATGTGACTGGAAATTCTATTAAAGCAAACATTTAACCAGATTCAGTCTTTAATGAGACCGTCTCTAATTTTATCACATTTCCTTTCTAAAGCATCGCTCTGACTCGCCCACGCTCGCCGAAGAGCGTCTCAGCGCCGGCCTTCCTTATCAACAGAGACAGATGGGATTGTTGATAGTTGACAGACATGCTGATAGCTGATCTCATTTATTCTCTTTTTTTATCTAAAATCACTGAAAATGCACTGGGAATCCTTACCGACTGAATCTTCAAAGTGACCAAAAGGCCAGTTACACAAGCAGGTTTTAAATGATGTTTGTGCCATTGAATCTTTGGCCACACATTAGGACGTGACAATTATAAATGTAGCGTAATGTCTTCAGTTGGTAGAAATATTTGTCTATTGCAGTACATATATTTTACATCATTTTTATTTCAGCTGCACAACGTTGAGTAGACAACCTGTTTTGAGACCTTTAAAGCCAGGTAGGTGTGTTATATAATGCATAAAGTGGTGTGGGAGGATTCATCTATTGTTTTCAGAGTGCTCAAATAGTGCTCATTATTTCTCACAGATTATGAGTGTTCGTGGTGTTAACGCTGACTTGCACTGCTCAGAGTTTGGCCGTTAAACTGTAATCAGACTGTTCAGAATAAAGATATGATATACAGTAATTACCTTTTCTGAAAATAGAGTGGCCATCCGTCCGGTTTTGAAATACTGTGTCCATCTACTGGTGCAGACTTAAATTATGATGCTCATTTGTCCTTCTTTTAAGATCACTATTTTATGTTGTACAATAGTATTTAATTAATAAATAATCACAAATGTTAAGGTTGTTTTATGTTTATAACGTTTTTGAACAAATCGTGTGGTCACTGATTCAAAAAGCATCCATAACTGCATACTAGCATACTACTCTTACTATTTTTATAATATCTTTCTGTGGCATAAACAGGTACAGTACACATCTACTTTTTTATTGACTTCGTTTGATTGATACATTTAATAAGGTCAGAAAAATTACCATCATAAAGGTTTGTTTTTCATGATTATCATCCACAAGATACAAATCTAAACTCTGCCTAAAGGGATAATTCACCCAACAATTAAATACATTCACTGTTAATTTACTCACCCTCAGGCCATCCAAGATGTAGGTGACATTTTCTTCAGTAGAACAGTAGAGAAGATTCATAAAAATCCTTGGTGATTAATAAAATGCAAGCCAACGTCTTCTGTAACTTTGAGAGTTGCAAAAGTATATATGACAACACAAAATTAATACCTGTGGCTTCTCACAATATAATGAGTTCTTACGATATGAAACGATCAGTCTGTGCAAGAAATGGAACATTATTTACAACATTATTACCTGTAATCCAGAGCATCAGGCAAACAGTCCAGAGTGATTTCTGGTTCGAGAATACATTATCCTTTTGAACTGGGTCTTTTTAGTGAACTGGGCAAACCAGCCTCCAACCAACCTTGTACTGAACCATCTGAAACATGGCTCAAGCTGCAGAGACCTACAAGTTACTCATCAAAACTGACTTTTGGACGTGCCTGACAGTCACTCCAACTTAAAATGAGCCAAAATATATAATAAAGCATATATAATGTTATAATGCTGTTTTTTGTGGACTCATTCAATGCTTATTTACTGATGAGCTGCTGATACGAGCATTCATGAACGAAGCACTTGAATGAAAGGGGCAAAATGAAAGCTTTTATGGTTTCTCATGGTTTATATAAAATATGTGCTGATTAATTTGAAACACTTTATATGATTTATACATGTAAAATATACATGTTTCACATCATTATTCAGTGTTTTAATAATAAAATTGCATATACGCAATGTCATTGCATGATAAAATAAACAAACTGGTGAATCAGTTATTTGAACCAGATCATTGAAAGAACCAGTTCGTGGAAAAGAATCAGATTTTCCCAGAACATATGGATTACAGGTAATAATGTTGTAAATAATGTACAGTTTCTTGCACAGAACGATCATTGCGCTTCATAAGATCTCAGTATATTGTCAGGAGCCACGGCTATTAATTTTATGTTACTGTATATGCTTTTGGGACTCTCAAAGTTACAGAAGACGTTGACTTACGTTTACATTAGAAGGGAAAATAGTCACCTATATTTTGGCCTGCCTGAGTAAATTAACAGCAACTTTTCAAGCTAATCTGAAGCACAAATGGTGCAGGACAAGCTACACAACTAAGTTTAATACAAAGGTTAGAGAAATCTAAAATCCTGAATCTAAATATGAACAATAGTAATTGTGATACATGCCTTAGCAAACACAACTAATAAGTATAAATAAGCTCTTTTGTTCATGACTTAAGGCTATGATACAATATGTTTTTACTAGGTCAAATGTCATTCAGTAAATGTTTTTTATCCAAATCTATAGCAGTACACTAATTACAGGAACAGTAGTTTCATTGGAGAGACCTGCGGTTAAATACCCTCTTCAAGGTTAAAATAGTAGTAAGTCACGAGAAGTGTGTCAGTAACTCTCATGGGCTGCAGCTTTGAACCTTTGACCTCCACATCAACAGATCATAATCATAATCATCAGGCTGGCCTCATCTCACTCGCCTAATCAATCATTGATATCTGCCTTCAACAGCAATCTGTGCAATGACAATGCATGAGGTATAGTGGTGAACTGAATGTAATGCTTTCAGACACTTAATTGCATGCTATTTGCAATTAAATGAAAATGTTTTATAGTTGAAATGTATATTAAATACATTTAGTTGAACTTACTGACTGTAAGAGTGCTGTTTTTGACCCACTTGCATAGGACGTCATAATATATCTTTACATGTAATTTCACAATTATTTCTGCAGTTTAGTATCAATTATGGTAAGCTAAAATATACTTCAAAGTAATTTCTATTGAAACTTGTGTCATGTATTCAAAATACATTTGTAACGAAGTTTCAATTTAGGACATTTAACATCTATTACCTTGAAATGTAATATCAAATAGCACATTGCAGTTAAAATTATAATCAAACACTTTACATGTGCTTTAGTATGTTGGTCAACACTTCAAAAGTGAATGTACATTTAAGCACAATATAAGATTATTAAAACATGGTTTAAAATGTACTAAAAAGTAAAACACTTTTAAATTGACATAAGATTTTCATTTTATCAATAGATTGAGTCATGACAAATAACATACAATAACATGCATTTAGAAAATGGTGAATTTCTTTACATCTAGAACGCATGTGAGTGCATGCAGCTTAATCACTATTTAGACATTTTTATTTTATTTAATTTTATTATTTTTACAAATATCATGAATTGACCTTGAACTGACCTTGCCTTGTCAATAAAAAGGGTTGATTATCTAATGATTCGCTTTGCACTCCGAAGTTTTGACCTAAATAAAATTATTCACGATCCACGCTCCAAAGTCCCACCTTAAAGGGATAGTTCACCCAAAAATGAAAATTATGTCATCATTTATTCACCCTCAAGTAGTTCCAAACCTGTATGAATTTCTTTGTTCTGCTGAACACAAAGGAAGATATTTTGAAGAAAGTTTGTAACCAGGATGTTTTGGGGCACCATTGACTTCCATAGTAGGACAAAATATATACTATGGAAGTCAATGGTGCCCCAGCACTGCTCTGTTTCCCACATTCTTCAGAATATCTTCCTTTGTGTTCAGCAGAACAAAGACATTCATACAGGTTTGGAACTACTTGAGGGTGAGTAAATGATGACAGAATTTTCATTTTTGGGTGAACTATCCCTTTAACACAGATATATATAAGGGTCTGCAGGTATGTTCATGATAATAAATAGGCCAACCTCATATAAGACAAAATTATGTGCTTTAACAAGCTTTGCATTTTTGCTTTCAAACCCAGTGGTTGAAATTATTTTCTGTGGCAATCAACATTGTGCCACAAACACTGTCAATAGAGATTAACTGGAACTGAACATTACTCTATGGTATCCAGGTCTATGTAAAAACTACTGTGGATGAAAGCGTCTGACTATACTTACTGTAATTGCTTTAATATAAAACCTGTTTGTCATTTGAATGCTACGTTACGTAACATTCAGTATTTACCTTAGGTTGAAACCTATCCATCATGCGTAAGTGTTAATGGAAACGCTCTGGCTATTATTCCACAAACTGTCTGGCTGCAAAATGAGATTAAATTACGAGACATTCAGTAATTGTGAGACATTCTGCCTAGTGACCAGTGCAAACGCCCATGGAAATGCCTCACTAATGTCGCTTGTCATCTTTGTCTGGTATGGCATATTTTGTGCGTGCATTAATCAAGTGCATCCTGTATAAATCATTTATGATGTAATGGGACTGTTGTGTTGGCTGATGTCTTTCCTGTCTCCTCAGCCTTAAAATAACAACAGCGTGGTCACAAGAGGCACCTTCAGCCCAATCTGTGTGCATCTGCCTGCCACATTTTAGCTAAAACATGATGAAGTATTAATGATATTTCTCTTGTAGAGCGCGCCAGCCAGGTTTGCGGTTGACATCTGTCTGACAGAACTCAAGGAAGCCATAGCCAAATCTCCACAGCCTTGAAGAATCACTTTTCCTAAGGGGACACACTCAGGAGCATTCTGGCTGGATACAACCATTCCCCCTCCTTTCTATCTCCTCATGCTCCTTCGTATGTCAAGCCGAGGAAAGTACTTTGGGATATTTTGGAACTGATTACTTTAATTGGCAATAAACTGCAATTATTTTGTGCAGCTGGAAAATTAATGGCATACTAACAAACAAGAAAAAAGAAATCTAACCTTTTGACAGTCTACCCCAAAACCAATTTTTAATGGAAATGCAATCAGAAATCCTAAAGACTCTATGACAACTGCTTAACAAGAGCCATTTTCTGCCTTTTGTTGATGCATTTCATATTGGAACAGGAAGTTAGTGCTTCTCCCTTTTCTTAAAAATCTACTTCCTACTTACCATACTTAGTGGAAAGTGGCATTAGTGGAAGGGATAATCTTATTCTAGAGAGCATTTGCTTAAATAAATATATGTGAGTGCAAGATGAGACATAAATATTTTTAATCCATTTACCCATTTTAATCCAGACTGCAATTTAATATTAAATGTGCATCTCCGCACATCTAAAGGAATAGTTCACCCAAAAAGAAAATTAGCTGAAATGTCCTCACCCTCAGGTCATACAAGATGTAGATGAGTTTTTTTCAGATTCTGAGA